>OY755203.1:40745407-41106704 GCA_963576765.1 Draba incana | reverse complement strand
TTCAGATTACCAGCTCACGATTTGAAAAAAAAAAAATTCAATAAAATCAGGTAATTTCTTTTCAAGTTTAGTGTGTTTGTTTTGCCAAATTATTCTTATTTGTGTGAAAATTTGATATGTTAAACTCCATTTTTCATTTTTTATATATAAAAATAAAAATAAAACAAGTGATAAATTTTTTTATAACTATTTTAATTTTAATAAAACAATTATTACAACAAAACTGGACTAATATGTTTAGTTCTACTTCTGGACTATACTTAATTTTTGTTTATTTTTATTTGAGATAAAGATGTTTCATTTCGTTTCAAATTTAGTGTTCATTAGATAAATCATAAATCTTTTGAAATATGTCAATCTTTTGAACATTGTGTGCACAATGTTCTTCACTAGACTTGATTTATATAGAAAATTTGGCTTGATTTTTTTTTAGAGTGTAAAAAATATTTTTTTTATTTTATTTTTATCCAAAGGAACACGAGCATCTGCACACACACACAAAAACTCAAAAGCATCTGCACACACACACAAAAACTCAAAAGCATCTGCACAAATAAAAAACACGAGCATTAGCACAAAAAAAAAACACAAGCTCTCAATATATTTTCCTTCAGATTACCAGCTCACGATTTGAAAAAAAAAAATTCAATAAAATCAGGTAATTTCTTTTCAAGTTTAGTGTGTTTGTTTTGCCAAATTATTTATATTTGTGTGAAAATTTGATATGTTAAACTCCATTTTTTCATTTTTTATATATAAAAAAAAATAAAACAAGTGATAAATTTTTTTATAACTATTTTAATTTTAATAAAACAATTATTACAACAAATCTGGACTAATATGTTTAGTTCTACTTCTGGACTATAATTAATTTTTGTTTAATTTTATTTGAGATAAAGCTGTTTCATTTCGTTTCAAATTTAGTGTTCATTAGATAAATCATAAATCTTTTGAAATATGTCAAACTTTATCATTTTATCTTATAAAACTATCTTTTAAAATAACAAAGACAAATCGTTCACCATGTTTCTTCTTTAGCTCGTTAGTAAAATATATATATATATAAGCATGATGCAACAAGAAATGCATTTTGTTATAAATATTAGTTAAGTAAAAAAATATATAAAACAATATTTTAAATGATCATAAGATAATAAATTTATATATTTGTTGATAGTTAATTTTGTTTAAGGTTAAGTTGTATAACATATATTAGTTTGTTTATGTTAAATTGTTACATTTTTTATCAACCAAATGTGATGACCCAACCAAAATTGGTATTTTTGTTTATTTTATCTAATCTTTATTATTATTTTTGTTACATTTATTTTACTTACGAAATCATGGATTTTAGTTGAATTTATTTTCATAAAATGCAGATATGAATAGACATCGATCGAACACAAATTCTTCCAGACAAAGAGCCTCGAATGTTCCCAATGAAGCAACAACAAGAGTAAAATTTTATTTCGTTTCCTACAAAAAAAATTATATTATTGTATATTCTATAAACGAAAACAATATTAATTTTCCAATTTTTTTATATTAGTGTATATTAGTGTAAATTTTATTATTTAGTATATTATTTTTTAAATTAGTTTATATTAGTGTATATTTTATTATTTAGTATATTTTTTATATTAGTTTATATTAATGTATATTTTATTACTTAGTATTCTATACAAAATTTGATAAGAGTTATATTTATAGTAGTGTATAAAATTAATTCTATAAAATGTTAAAATTTGTAGAGCACATCAAGATTTTATTGGACGGACGAGCAAGAAAGAACATTATTTGAGTTGTATGATCATACAATTGCTATGAACAATTACACTCTGAAGGATCCTCAAACTCTTGGTAAAGAGTATATGGTTGAAAAAATCAATCTTAAATATGACATGAATGTAAACTACGGATTTTTCAAAAACAAACTTGATGACTTCAAAAAAGCATACAAGAAGTGGAAGTTCTTGATGAAGTCTACTGGTATCGGGGTCGATCCTGAAACATCATGGATTGATGCACCGCATGAGTGGTGGGAAGCTCATGAGTCGGTAATAATTCATAACCATTCTCATTATAATAACTAAATTAAAAACATACACAGACTAAATTAAAAACATAGACAGGCTAATATATATATATATAACATATAACCCATATATTTTTTTAGGGATGCAAAATTACAAGATCGTTTGGTCGAGAACCACCAAAAAATTGGGATTTGATGCAACGCTGTCTTGTGTTACACGATGTTTATTCGCAACCTCAACAATCATCACGACAAAGAAGAGAAGAGATATTAACTGAGAGACGGGCAGATGATGGCCTTCATGGTTTCTCATATGCTGATGGTGATGAGATGCCTAAAAATAGGAATGATGATACAGATCAAAATGAAGAAGTGTACCGTGTTAACATTGATGACGATGACAATTTTATCAAAATTTCAAATTTTTCAGATGCAGATTTTGCAGAAGTAATGGCAGAGACGGGAAGAAATAACACAGCTGAAGACCTTGTTTCAGCTGATATGGAAGCATCAGAAATAGCAGATGGAGAATATATGACGCAAATAAGAGACAATATCGCAAATATGTATTGGCAAAATCAATAGTTCTCAATAATTTTATTTTTTGCATTGTATTTTTCATATATGTATCTCGCACCGCTATTTGCACTTTTCACCATTCAAAACTTTACTTTTGTACCGCATGTTACTTTTTTACCATTCAAACATTATCCCGCACCGCACTTGAACCGCACCGCACCTCTTAAACCGCTCTTTTCCGCACCGCACTTGAACCGCACCGCATCTCCTAAACCGCTTGTCACGCACCACCCAAACAGCTGTCACCATTGGTAGCCATAGTTAAATACAAAATTCCCTAAATCGTAAACAGCAAAAACATATTCAAACATGCATTGATTACATAATTTTATAATACAAGTCCATCACTCATAACACAAACCAAAAGCTTATATATATCACAACTACATGATTTAATAATCCAAATACAACATAACTCGTACTAATTTATACTAATCCCACCCATTTAATAACACCTTACACTTATCAATGTCTTAAAATGAGGTCATAAATGAATTATTGGTTTATGAAGTTTTGAAGACGACACATCATGTCGTGGATTCGATCACGTGACACCGAAGAGTTGTCAAGAATATGAAAAGCGTGACCAACTCCTCCATGAATAATTCCTTCAACTTTCTTCCCATGACTTCTCATTACTCTACACATCTCCAAGTTCCTATCTTTCAATACATCAAACTCCGCCACAAACACCATCGTCGCCGGTAACTTTGCTACTCGGAGATAACCCCCCGCGTTGACCAAAGGGTTACACCAAGGATGGTCCCTACTCGCGCCACGTGGCAGAGCAAGACGCCAGTACGTGTCGGAAGCAGACAAAGTTAAAGCCGACGACTTGGAGTTTTGTTGTTGTTTCTCCGAGGTGGTTATTGATTCGCCACCGAAGAAAGGGTGGATTAGAATAACACCCTTGATGTTCAAAATATTTTCGGATTTGCCACTAACGTTGGTCGTGATTCTAACGGCGACTTGGTAAGCTATGTTGGCTCCGGCGCTATCTCCGGCCAAGAAAACGTTTGAGAGATTACATTTACTAAGCCAAGTACATCCTCCGTTAAATTTTTGCTTGACTAACCACGACACGACGTTAACGCCGTCATCGTAAGCCGCCGGGAGACAGTGTTCAGGGGCTAAACGGTAATTTACCGAAACGACGACGCAGCGTGCTTTAACGGCGAGGTCAGTCAAGAAGTCGTGGTAACAACTCCAAGCGGCGGAGCCAACGCAGAAGCCACCACCATGAAAGTAAACGAGTAGAGGGACAGTAACGGACGGTGAGGCTGTGACGTCGGGAATGTAGACGCGTGTCCAAGTGTCGTTGGATAGTTTGATGTCAAAGGCTGTGGCTTTAGCAGATGGGTGAAGTGTTGGTGAGACGGTGGGGACTACAGGAGGCCTCTCGACGCAACCGTCGTTGAAAACTTTGATGAGTCCTTCGATTTCTTCTACGACGGGTCCGTGACGGTGGTGGTGGGTTCCACCACGACGGTTGTTGGAGGATTGGTGGTGGTGAGAGAAGGAAATGGTTGCCATGGATTTTTATTTTATTTTTGGGTAGTGTATAGTGTCTGTTTGTTGGTTGAGTGCATATGCAATGAGATGAGATTCATGCAAGTTCTTTATATAGAGAGGTTTGTATAATTATTTAAGATACTTGTAATTTTTGAAAATATAAAAAGGCAACGTTATTGAATAATCGATGGAAGTTCCATTAGAAATATAACGTAATCTACGGTACTCGTCAAATATTGGATTTTTCTTTCTGAAAATAATACCGGATTTAGAATAGAAGGATCCATGTTCCATGATGTAGATCGAGTGGGTGAATCTTCACTACTCCTTATCCGTCGTACACGGTACATCACGACGTTCTAGTTTGTTTGTTTTGGTCAACTACGAATCTCTCTAGTTACAATTATCGGAAGAATGTAATTATATATAGTAATATACGAATACTACTCAAGACATAAAAATTATATTATTTAGGTGTATTGTATACTCTCTATTTTTTAATGAATGTAAAATTATTATTCAGCCAAAAAAAACTGTTTTTACAATAGATGTTGCTCTTATCCGAGGAGTTTGAAAATTAATCCATAATTTTAAACTGAATTCACCAATGTATAATAGTCTTGTTAAGGTGGTTGAGATGCAAGCCATTCGATCATCCCGTTGTCGTAAGTGGAGTCTCCAATTATCCGATTTCTCATGTTTTGGTCGACCATCTTAACGAGGCGTAAGTGGAGGTGTATACTTTAGAGCATGATCATCGGTTAAGTCTCTAGTAGAGTCTCTATATGTATTATTTTATTAGTTTTATTTTTATGTACTTATTTATTTAAATTAAAATTATTATAATAATAATCAACCAATGGTTGAATACTAAATGTAGAGACGTTGCTTAGAGACGTTGCTTCCATCTCTGTTTGTGCATACGTTCCTCCCTCTCTCTCCTACTTCTATATTTCTTTTTATTTTTTTATCTTTTTAGAGACTCAGATAGAGACTCCGATGATCATGCTCTTAGATGCTTGGTTAGTAACCAACAGATGAGTATATAAAAAATAAAAATAAATAAAAAAATAAAAACAGATGCGATCTATGATTAAGCAAACAAGGGTTGGTACAACAAAATTTGAATCTACTTTGTATATGATTATAATGTTTTGTTCATTGCTGATAAAGCTAATATTTTTCAAAACGTATCATATTAAAACTATGTGATATAAAACCTAATTTGCATGGAATCGTATAAAATCAATATACATCAATTTTATGATAAATATACAACATATTAGTGTTTAATAACTCTCTCTGGGTTCTCTCAAGATAGCTACACCTCTTGGGAGAAGATTGCTTTAACCAAACAGCCATAAGGTCCTTTCATTACCTAAAAGAGAGTTATTCCCAATCTTAGAAGACTTCAAAATAAAAACAAAAAACAAAAACTGATGCAACAAAATAAGGATTGATACCATATCGTAACTAACGTGGGAACAGAATAACATTACAAAAAAGGGAACTAAATTTTCACGTGGGAAATTTTTCATATCGAAAGGAATATTACCGTTCAAAAAATGATGGTTATACTACATGAAAATATTGAAGAGTTATCATAAAAGAATAATAAAATGGGTAGCGTGTTTTTATGAATAGTTAAATGATTGTAAGTTGAGTTTCAGGTGATTTGATCCCAAGCAATTCGTCTTGTTCCATCGCTTCTTATTTGTATCATTGCAAAGTGGAACTCATGGCTATTGTTTGTCCTTTTCGAACAAGACTGTTTATGGATTTTTATCTATTTATCCACATAAAACCCAATAACAATAACGGTTGGTTAGCTTATTAACAAAAAATTAAAAAGATATTTGGGAAGAATTTCCCTTTAATTCTTTTATACACAACCCAATTTCTCTAGTAATAAAGACAAATGGATATAAAACATATGCATGCACTAAGAACATGCTCATTAGAGATATTTTTTATGGGTGTCTAAAATCATTTTTAATTAAATTAAGTCATTTTTAGACATTTTTGAGTCTAATATTTCAACAAAAATCTTAAATAAGATACTAAGGAGGGGGTATTGGATTCGTCTTTTTAGTTTATTCTATTGAAGTTGTATTTAGAAGTATTTTGATGAATTCATTATGACCCATGCCGATTTTATTGGTATTTTATGTATTTTGTTGGATGTATTTTGATGCATTCGTAATAATCCACCAAATTATGATAGTGGCTTGATTTTCGCCAAATACGTTCAAGATCAAATTCTTTTTTATCAATTTATATTTTTGGATTTTACACGGAGAGCTATTTACAGGGAACTGTTTCGTTTTTTTGGATGTTTAACAAAGATTGTTTCCAAACACATTTGAATTTACAATCATATGGCTGGGTTTTTCTTTTGGTATTTAGGATCCTAAAAAGCTAATTTTTTTATCATATCACCTATAATTTGTAGTTTTTGTTTTGAATATTCGGAAGTCAACCATTGTGGTGGTTTTCTTCTTCTTCATTTTCTATCAGAAGTTTCGTGAGGAAAAAAATGCTTCAGATGATAGGTTTTGGAGAGGGAATATTTTTTTTGGAATTCTTTATTATTTTTATTTTTATTTTGAAATCCATTAAAATAAGAGGTCAAAGTAACGTATTTGTTCTACTCATGTTTTAAGGAGTAAAATACATTAAAATCCACTAAAAGCAAAATCCCCTATAATCAAGTATTGAATAACAAGGAATTTTATTGTATTTTAAAATACATCAAACAAATGTCTAATCCAATAACAAATGATTTTAATGCATTTCTATTGAATACATAATTGAATAACACAGCTTTTACTCTGATTTTAAAATCTATTAGAATCTCTAATCCAATACGTCCTCCTAAGTCTTGTTTATAGGTTTATGGATCTAAAGTTTAATCTTAATTTATTAATTAGATACTTTCATTTTGATCCTATTGGATTTTTAATGAATATGGTCTTACATATTTTGAGATCCTGCAAAGATCTAAAACAACCTGCAAAGATATAAACTATTAACTTTTCCCGAGGGCAAATAGTTATTATGGCTTTTAACCATTTTGAGATCCATTCTACCACAACAAGCTTTCGGACGCCACGGAGAAAAAATCTTCGGTTCATCCTTCATATATCGTTAAGAAAATGAAATATATAGTTGAATGGTTATATCATATGCATGCATAAGAACAGGACTGTGGAAGTATTGTATAATTAAACCAATGTTTTGAAAACCGGACCGACGACCGAACTGGAAATACTTTTGGGTCATGGGTCAATGTGGTTTGACCGGGTCGAATTGGGTTTAACAGTTTTTTTAAAATAATAATATAAATAGATTTTGTATAACTATAATATCCAAATATATAATATAGTCTTTGAATAAACATATATTTTTTTAATAAACATATATTTTAAAAAATTAAGAAAATTATTTTAATAACAAAAAAACAATTCAAAGACAAAATTTAATGAAAAATATTTAAGTTTATATGTAAAAACAAAATTAAAAACATTAAACCATAACAAAAAATAACTAAATTCAAAACTTTTTTTTTAGTAGATAACTAAATTCAAAACTAGTATTTAAATCTACAAATTTTAATCATAAAAAATTTAAATATGAAAAAAATGAAAATTTACAAAAAAAAAAAAAAACTTCAAACCCGGGTCAACCCAACCCGGCTAGCTGTCCGACCCCTAGTCCGGTCCGGTTTTCAAAACACTGAATTAAACAGAAGTAGAGAAGTCAAAAGAACAAAAGTCGGCAAAGATTCTGTGGGCAAGTACAATTCACAAATCTTCTAAAATTCTTATGATATATTCTCCCACCTCGAATATTCTATTACATTTTTGTAATTGTTTTCTTTTCTCATTATAAATTGTTATTGTTCATAGAAAACAAAATGTCAACATTAAGCCTGCATCAGTTAAGAACATGATAAGAATTATTGTAACTTTACTTTATTCATAAAAATAACTTACTAAAATGTACGTATGCATATAAGTATATAACTCACCTGAAATTTGAGTGAGGTCTTTTTTTATACATTTGATCCTCTTTCCCTTGTTAGATCAAAGGCAACAATTTAAACCATGTGAAAAAACTTTTGAGAAGTTATTTTGTCGATAGTTTATCTTCGTAATATTCGAGCTTTTCTTATATTCTCTTTGAAGGCACCAAATGGATTTTCCATATCAAAGAATATTTAGTTATCTTGTTCTTCCTCCCCACCTTGTAGATTGAGAGTTTAACCAAATATACACACAAAAGGCATGTAGAACTGTAGATCAAAACAGAATGTGCAGTTTCATTGAAAAACAAAATGTAAGAGCATCAGAAAAAATCTTCATTTGGTAGTGTTTTTTTTATTTTTTAAATGATTATAGTGAGCTATACAAAATTCTTTTTTGTAACGAATTATACATCAATCACCCCAACTGTAACGAGAACATTTGATTCTCGATAGGAAAAATATATTTAACCAACCATCTACGAGCCCCCCAAAAAAAAAGTAAAAACGAGAGAGTTTGGGTTAGTCATTAGTGGTACTATTATTGGAACTAGTGGTTGTGATCGCGAAGATACTTTGTAGCTAATTCTTCGTTCTTGTTGCAGGCTAAGAACACTTCCAACACCAGACTTTCCTCGAATCCCATTGCTTCCAGCTATTTTTGATCCAAAACACACAACCAATTTAAGCAAATTATGACTAGTTAAAAACGAGTCAAATAAAGTTGAAATTACTAAAAGTTTGTACCCGTTGGATTGATTCATACTCCTCAGGTGAGATGTGGTTAAAGAACTCGTCTTGGTGGTCTTGGAGTTGTTCCTGAGGCTGTGCCATTTGGTTACTACTGGAAAAATCCACACAAAAATTAGTTTTAACCAAAAGCTTTCGTTTTTCTGAGTCATAAGCTAAGACAATTTTTACCCTGCTCCTCCTTCAACGGGTTCGTCCATTAGTAAGCTTATGAAGCCGGCTTTGTTCTTTATAATCATCTGATACAATGGCGCGTTTTTTTTCTTTATCGCATCTACAATTACCTGCAGCAAAAATCATCATCATTAGCCATAGAAAAAAAACATTCAAGAATCGTTTTGCATTGTTGCATTTTTGGTTTTACCTTTAGCATACTATGATTTGATTGCACCAGAGGTCGCAGAACTCGGTACTAATTAACACACCATACGATACGATTAGTTAGAACTCCATCAAGTTACTCTTTCTTTTTCTCTTTCAAGTAAGATAATCTCGAAACAGCTCAATACCTGTTGGGTGTGGCGCAAGAACTCAAGTGATCCATCCTTTGACAGGCCCTATTCAAAACACTCTTTATTAGTCACACACACACTCACACAGCTAATTTACAATCAATCAACAAGTCTATGTATTACCTCTGGAAAGTAATAAAACCCTTTTGGATCTGCAGGTTCTTGAGTCTGCACCTGTGTGCCCTTTATAACGTTAATCACCATTCATCAGATTACACGTTCTCTTGCTTCAACAAATTTACTCTCAAATGCAAGAATCTCAGCTTCACACAAGTATGGACCAACTCACCTGAGAGTTAAGGCGAACAGATGCAGTAGACGATCCAGCAGATGCAGGTTTTCTCTACATATATATAATAGCCCGCCCGATCACAGATGAACAAGCTAAACTCTAAACCTAAAACTTCCATGAACCAAACCCAAACACACCTTCATAATGGCAATAGAGCTTTTCTCAGCAACGTTATTCGCTTCCATTGTTGTTTCATCTTTAAGCACCTTCCCTTTATGAATTAGCGTCTGTTCTGCAGCAGGATATTCACTAGCTCCCATCACAGTCTCTATCTTCTTCTTCACATCAGCAACCTGACCATACATATATTATTACATCACCATAAGTTTATGAAAACTGCATACATTGCAAATTCTTCTTGATACATCCACAATCAACAAACTAGCAATCTCAAACACAGATACAAAGATTATTAACCAATACAAAAACAAGAAAGAAGCTATGTGCATCAAATCTTTGTGGCATTCGCACATGAATTGTCAATTTCAGATTCATAAACAGTAACTAACCTTTCAAATCAAGAAAAAGGATGATTCTAAACAGAGAAAACCCTAATCACCGCCAAATCCAGAATCGGTGATCAAAATTCCACAGTGATGAACAAGAAATTGACCGAAACTACCTACTCAGATATGAAATTCGACTGATTCTGGAAACAATTAGACGAAATTTATCGAGATTTTGCGTACCGGATCATCGGGATTAACTTGGATCTCGAAGCGAGTCCCCTTCAAGGTTTTGACAACAATCTTCATCTTCTTCCACTGAATAAAGTTCGATTCCGGTTACAGAAACCGTTTCTCCGGCAAGAATCTGTTCCGGTTAATCGCCACCGTGTAACAAACTTCCCGAGTAGAAATTAGAGAGCAGGAGGAAGAAGAAGCGCGTATGTAGTACAAGCTTTATGTAGTATATGTGAGTGACGAGGAAGGAGAAGAAAACGGCAAGCGTTATATAGTCTTCCTTTTTCAACACTTCATTATCCAATACAAATTCTACACGTATACTATTGGGCCAGTGTATTCGTTATGTGAGGCCCATATTACCGTTCTCTTTATTTTTCAGGTGTTTGTAGACATTTTTTTTGTTTAGAGTAAAGAGCATTCGATGTAGAAACTTTCAAACTTGCTGCTCTAACACTCTATATAATGTTTTTACTTTTATATATTTCCGTTTTGCTAAACTTATTTTATGACATGTGAAATAATTCTAAGAAAATTTCGAAGGGAAAAATTTGAACACGGTTTATTGTTCTACCTAAAATAGAATATTTCTTGCTCACTTAGGTAATGCTGTTATAATTATTAAAACTCTTAAAGTTGAAGTTGTCACAACATGTTTTTAAGACACAAAATCACAAAAAAAACTATTACAAATCGTTCAATTATTAGCCAACTATTTAAGTAACAAAACCGTTAGGAATATATTTCTCTTTACTGCTCTTTCTTCTACTTGAAACTTAAAAATGTAATATTTGTAAACTTAGAAAAAAAAAAAAAAAAAACAGAGATATAAAAATAGTCTTAAGTTTTCTTATTCTTTTACTATATCATAAATATTTGTAACTCACGTCACTTTACAAAGGATATTTGTGACTTATAGTCACGGTACACAAACAACCAGTTTACCAATCAAAGGCACCTTATTCTTAAACAAAAAGTCTGAGGAAGTTTGAAAATGAAATAAACAACCTCAAATATTAATTCTTTTTTTTTTTTTGAAAACTACTGACTTTGACTCTTCGAGTTCTGCATAGCTTCATTGCGAATTTCCTCGATTTGGTCGTATAGCTTGGCAATTTCGCCTTCCGCAGTTGCCTTGACTCTGATTTACGTGCAATTTCCCTCAAAGCTCCGATCCTTCTTTGCAGACTCTTTATCTAACAAAACAATTTAAAAAAAAAATACACTACGTCAGAGAAAATCAAAATTCAACATTTGATAACAATATATAAATTGTGGTTTGATTTTGTTTACCTTGCGGTACGGCCAACGAGGTAGTCCACCTCTTCGGCAGACTTTCTTCAAGACTGTAGGACACACCTCCATGCTTTTAGCAGCTTTTTCAATTGGTACATCAAAATGCATTTTCAAACCGTCCAATGTCATTTTTCCAGTTCTTTCCCTCTATTTCCAGTCCTCGGCCCAAAGAATAATCACAAAACCGAAGATAAGTGACTTATCTCTCTTTTCAATAGATTAATAAAAGATTATCTTGTATCACAAGCAACATATTCTTATCCAAATCCTAAATTCTTTACTTTATGTTCTTTGATTAAATTATTCAACAAGTTCGTATAAATTCTCTATATACTAGATTTGAATCACTAAGATCACCAAAAGTAGTTCTCAATAAACGTTTTCACTTCCTCCATCGTCAAACCTTTCAAAACGAATGATCCATGTCGACGGTCGTTAGGATCGGCAAAAAGCTGCGTCTCGAGAAGCGCATGGCAGAAAGAACCAGTCTCTCCATTAATGTCCAATCTCATAACCTCCCGACCTATAAAATCATTAGAGTATATACACAACCAGTCAAATATTACAAACCGAAAACATAATATATAACTTAGTAATGATATGATACATATTTATAAATACCATTAGTATGAACTAATGATCGTAGGAGTTGACAACACTTGCATAGCATAATTCCACCATGTGTGGTCGGTGTAACCGGGACAGGCCTCGTTGATGGACCACCAATCTCGAAGTTCGTAGGAAATTCCCCAAAATTTCGAGTACTCACCGCAAGGCTACTACTAGTTTCACCAACAAAGTTGTCACCACTTCCCTCGAAAACTCGAGTACTCACTTCAAGAACACTAATTTCACCAATAAAGGTCGATCTATTTTCTCCATTATCATTACCAACAATCTCTCCTTGGACATTATTGTTGTTCATATCATCAACTGGTGATGCAAACATGTCCCGAGAGAGGAGAATGTCATCTCCGAATGACTCGGAGTCGGTGTTACCACAAAAGATGTCAAGTGAGAGTTCGCCCATCATCTGCGTTTCGCTAATTTCCATGTTGAAATCTTCTGGTACACAAGGAGAGGGAGGTGGGTTACGGTAGTCGTCAGAGAAGTCGTTCTCCAAATCCATAAGGTTGGGATTCGAATCAGACATGACGTTTTGAAGTTCCTCCTCGGTGAAATGACCTAAGTCATTGTAGGGATCATAGACCATGTCATCATTGTCGTCGTCTTCATGAGCGGGTGATCGGGGATCATCGTCACCCGCCATTTTTTCCCTCTTATTCTTATTGCTTTCTCTCTATTTTCTTTGGACAAGACCAACAAGTTAAAAAAAAAAGGAGAAAAACTCTCTCAAGCGACGGTGCTTGAGATCGAGTATGAAGAACAAAGAGTGAGGGAAGAGACTTTTTACGGTTAGATCAGAGAGGTTTTGTAGTGAGAAATGTGTCGGTTAATGGTCGTTGTAGTTAGTTTTTTTTTTATTCCAACAGATGTGTTCGTTCGGTTTATTGTCTACGCGCGAAGACAATAACTGTCTGATTTATAGATTTTTTATTTTCCAAAATTATTTTTTCATTCAGGTTTAATTTATTATGGACTGATTAGTTCATTTACATTGAAAGTGCATGTAGTTTTAATTTTAAACATGTATTTATTTTTATGATGGGAATATTCATTTTTAAATGACATAAGTGATATAATAACTAGTGTAAAAAAAGGAACTCAAGTCACAGTCTTCTTTCTGTGGAAAGAAAGGAACTCTCGCGTGCATGATGGCGCTGCCCTATCATCTCAAGTGTTATTCAACCAAATCGATAGATCCACTAAAGACATCATTCTCGCCCGCGCTCATCGTAAGCACTTTAAGAATTTGCTCTCGCTCTGGTTCTACTATGAGTAATCGACTTCTTGACTATTCAATCAGCTCTTTGTTTTGATTTGGCTTTTTATTCTTTTTTTGGGCCTTCTTGAAACTTAATAGCTTCGCCGAGCTTTTGTAACAGAAACTGTTAGGTATAATAATTTACATATTATCAAAAAAAAAAAAAACTAGTGTAAACAAAACAAAGTAACTCTTAAGACAAAAATAATAAATTAATTAATTTCCGATGATTTTCCAATTTGCTTTTGTTTATTATTTCGAATGAAACATAAGAGTGTGATAAGAAAATTGAACAAAATAGTGTTGCATTTGATAGTATAACTATAAACATATGATTTTTATCTGAGGTGGGATTTTTGTTTTTTCCCCCATCAAAATCAGCTTTATTATAGTTAGGAGAAACGATTACAATGTATAGCATGTGTAATGAAATTAGGAACAAAATAATGAAAATGAAAAGAAGCATTATTTTGAATAGGACTCTTTGCCAAAATGTCTTGCAGGTTTGTTTAAGCCTCTTTGAACCCAAACGAACTTGACATCTTCAAATTTGCTCTTCCAATTCTTGCATCTCTGATGCAGTTGTGAACTCTAAAGTTGATAGTATTACCATTGAGAAGATCTACGTTGGGTTACAGCAATCCACTACAACCACTGTTACACCGAAGCTTATGCAACAAAGAATCAAGCTCAATCGTACAAGAGAGATTTAGAGGAAGAAGAATCATTAGAGAACGAGGAAGCCTAAGATGGTTCACATCAATTTCCCAAAACCAGCTCGGTTAACTCCAATTTACACATACCGGTTTCCTCTACAATCAAATCATAGCCTAAAGGCTACTATATCCCAAAGATGTTGTTAAGAATTTTTAATATACAGATTCATTGAATTATCAAAGAACATATACAAAAGTGCTTTTCATTAGGAAAACAAGCATTGGTAACTATACACAGTGGTAATATTCTTAGAAAAGAAGATAATCTAGATTTGATTATCTAATATATTACAAAGAGAAACCCAAAAAAAAAGAGAAGAAGATAGAAACCAGAGAGTTACTTTCCTGATAAAACTTTACAGATTATTCTAATCTTCCTCCTCAATTATATATTTAACAATAATAAAGATCCGCCCGACCCAGAAAAAAACACCCAAAACGAATACATTGATTCGACTCTTCTTGATACTGCATATTTTATATACAAACACTAACCTGAATTTAAACGTTATAACAAAAAACGGTGACCGGCGACGGTAAACTGATCTTCATCTTCCTCTTTTCCTTCCTTCTCTCTCTCTCTCTCTTGGAAAAAAGACGAAAAACAAAGATAAATATGCTTCAAAAATGGTAGTACTAGTAGTTGTAGTAGTAGTTGCAGTAGTAGTAATCAAATCCCTTATTTGTTACGAATTGGCGAAATGGACCGGAATCTCTTTATGTACACTTGATTTGTGTTTCTTGTCTACTAAGCCATGGCAGGGATGCTCGAGTTTTGACGGTCATGGTTCAAGCAATCGAATCCTTCTACTCTAACTGCTGGTGTTTTGAGTCCGAATTTCACTCTAGCGCAACCACGAGATGACGAAGACGACGACGGAGATGGAGACGGAAAACCCGTTGCTGAACTCGGCTGGAGGAAAGGAGAGTTGGGTGAGGTTGGATTCAGTTTCTCAGCTCGAAAACGAGCATCTTGCGCTAACGGGTTCATCGCTCTGCTTGGTGGTGAACCGGGATAATACGGCGGCGATGAAGATAGTATTTGCCCTATTAAACCATTGTTATCCTCCTATATACATAAGAACAAATAATCATAATTAAGAAACCTTTTCATACCAACAAATCACAATTTTTCTGATTCAAGCAAGAAGCATACCTTTCTACGAATAATGTCCAAAAGCTCTGCACCGGCTTTAGAATCACACATCTCAGCAGCTGCTTGACTACTACTACATACCAAACAAAGATGAATCAAAATTTGATTGTTCTAGGTGTATGGGATTTCAAGTAAAGGAAGGGTTTTTTTTTATACCTCAAATGTAATCTAAGAGGGCGAATCACGTTGGTGGCGAGTAAACCAACACGACGGGGCTTAGGACAAACGACAAGATCTTTCCGATCAAATCCCATCATCTCCTCGCGAGACATGAAGGCGTTCTGCTGAATGTTGCAATGATTCATCTTTTCCACAGAAGAACGCCTAAACATTCAAAACCCAAATCAGATATCGAAAAATATATGAATCTAATGAGAAATTAGGGTTTACTTTGTAAGATCTTTAAAAAAATTGAATTTTATAACAGAGATCGTCAAGCTTTGACCAGAAACTCGTTGGAATCAAACAACGGATCTAGATCAACAACTCCCGAAAATTCATGAAGAGGAAAAAGATTTATGACCTAACCCAAACCAAAACATAGATCATTCGAGAAATCGGCTAATTAAAGGATTTTTTTTTTTTTTGAAAACGGAAAAAACAAATTTGGATAAAGCCAGCGAAGACGTTTGACCTAGTGGCTAAGACGAAAACCCAGATCCGAGAAAATTCAAAATCCATAAGAACGAACGGAAAAAATACAAACCCATAACTTTTGACTCGAAGAAAAGTAACAGTGATCTGTAAAATCACGCCATGAAAAGAGCTTGAGAAGAAAAGAGATAGATGATACCTGAGTAAAATCCCCGTGGGAGGAGAGAGAGAGCAATGACGGAGAAGATAGGAGAAGGGGAGAGAGAGAGAGGCGAAAAATCGTCTGAGGAAATAGGGAATTTATAAAAGGATATGAGGAACGAAAAGTGTGGGTGAGGTTGAAGACAACTTGAAACGATGTCGTTTTGGTGCGATTTGGAAGTTTTGCTTTTTCTCGCCGTCGTAATAGTGATATTTGTGGACAGCTTAATATTCCGATTTCCATACATTTATTATGTATATTTTTTGTAACGAAATAATATACTTTTGTCTATTATTGGTCAACATACCTAATGATGTTGTTTTCAAAAATATAAACCACAGATTTCCTTCGTTGATAATGATTTTGTTTTTGGTCAAAATAAAAATTAAGGAAATTATAAAATGATTGGAAATTTTGCAATTGTTCGGCTGGTTTTCTTTTGAAGTAATACATGAATTCGGGTGAATTGCATAATACTGTATGGTTGAATGTTTTTAATGATTTTTTTTCAAATCTAGCAGAATAATTTCAAATTTAAATTGTCACAAATGTAGTTGCATTGTGAAAATGAATAAACTATTCAAATTTATCAAAATATCAATTAAACATTATACAAGTTTGTGAACACGATTAGTTAGATAGAATATATTTAAAGGTTAAACCCCAAATCCAAATGTTATTATATCATTAGCAGATTTAGAGGTTTACGTTTCATTAAATATTATTATCAAAAAATCAATTCATATTTAAAGTGATATTTTTAAATCCACACAAAATTAGAAGTTAGAACAAACGTAGATATGAGAAAATTGAACACAAACTCGCATGATCTACTCAGACGTAGATATTCAAAATGAGAAAAGTTACGTTAAATTAAAACGATTGCTTTTGATTTTCACATTTTTTTTGACCAAAAATCAATTCATATGTTAGTTTTTTTAAGTGAAACAAATATATCTTCGGGGTTTTTTTTTTTTTTTTTTGCATTTTTCCCTTATTGGTCTCAAAACTCTCTATAATTTTTTAAAAAGTTGATTTTTACAGCGAGAGGTGATACAAATTTGAAATAAATGGTAACAAGTCTATTCTTTTTATAATATACTTAGAGCAATGAAAACTTTAAATCGTAATGTAATATGTTTGTGATTACCATCTCATATATTTGATTTCTATAGTTTAACAAACCTACGTTCACATGGGTATCTAGGGTTTACTTTATTACTATCTTTATAGATCTCAATATATTTTATAGATTTTGTTCATTTTTTTTGTCTTTTATTCAATAAAGTATATTAACGCATGCCTGTTTGGCAATATCATTTGTGAAGTTTGACATTTGACCAGAAACTGTTAATATCGGGTCCGATGTTTCTAAATTCATTTTAACTATTTTTTTTTTGCACTGGCTTCCATCATCAGTCCATGTAAGACGTGTCCACGTCAGCAGACAGTAATACTAAAAAGTTTTTTTTTAAACTTATATATAAAACTATAAAGTTGACTAATTTCTTTTATTAGAATGTGTTTTAACATATTTATATTTTAAAATATATTTGTTGATGAGAAACGAAATGTTTTTTACGGCAAAAAATACTAAAAATTAAAGCATATACTTGATTTAGTTTACTCTAGTTGGAGAGTGAAATCGTATAAAAGAGTGAGAAAAATATGTGGATAAGGAATAAATTGTAATAACCTTATTATTTTTTGTAAAACAGTAAAAATATGTTTTAAAAATTTGGGTTAATTAGCTAATATGAATACTATTCTTGGTTTTCTACCTGTAATTATCTTTTACAAAAAAAAAAAACATAACTGTGGAGAAAGAGAGATGTTTTGTTTGTTATAGGAAAAGAAGGGACAAGGGGAAGAGGACATGCGAGCCATTTACGCATTGAACAAAGGAAGAATAAGGCCAATATGCATTATTTGAAATTTATAGATTGATTATATATTTTCTCCCGAAAAAGTTAAGAGCATATATCCTATGGTGGGGTTTCGATTATAAATCAAAATCAAACCTAACCAGTAGTTGAATCTTAAATACGTTTCATTTCAGTCGGGAGTTTCGTCAACTACTAATGTGTCAACAGTTTTCTTTATGAAAGTAATGTATCAACAGTTTCGTAACTCGTAGGCATAAGAGCATCCACAATAGTGAGCCAATTGTGGTCTCACAAAACATAATTTAGTATTATTTTTAATAATATTTTAATTTTTTGAGACTCAATAAAAGACTCATAATAAATCTGTCTCTAGTGGTGAGACCGGTGTCGGACTCATAAAAAAAAATGTAAATATTTGCAAGATTTTAAAATAATGAAAGTAGAACATGAGATTTTTAAAAAAAAATATTACAAAAAGGTGATATATTTTTAAAAAAACGTAAAATGCAAGAAAACATATAAAAACATGATTAAGACGACAATTAAGTCGGCTCTATTCTTAACTTCTGCCATATTTTTTCTAAATATTTTCAACTAAATCTGCTTTCAATTGTTCATGAATTCTTTTGTCACGAACTAGAGCTCGATTGACCCTCATATTGTTCGCAGCTGTAGATGGCTGTTTAGAAACTGTATAGTCCACATCTGAAGTCTCGCTTCCTTCTCCTTGTACGAATTCGGATAAATTATACTGAGTGCTATGGTCTCGTTCGTCTTCTACAATCATATTGTGCAATATGATACATGCTCGCATTATCTTGCCTATTCTTTCCTTATCCAAAAACAGAGCTGGGTTTCGAACAATAGCAAACCGAGCCTGCAAGACTCCAAAAGCACGTTCGACAACTTTTCTGACTGCTTCTTGACAACTAGCAAATAATGCTGGTTTCGCTCCTTGTGATCGGGAAATTGATTGGATGAATGTTGCCCATTTCGGATATATACCATCTGTGAGATAGTAAGCCATATTATATTGATGTCCGTTGACTTTGTAACTGACTTATGGAGCTCGACCTTCCAATAAATCATCAAAAACCGGTGAGCGGTCAAGAATATTGAGATCATTCCACGTACATGGAGCTCCAAAAAAAGCGTGCCAAATCCAGAGATCTTGTGAAGCCACGGCTTCTAAAACGATAGTGGGGTTTCCATGTCCGCGTGAAAACTGGCCTTTCCAAGCCGTAGGACAATTCTTCCATTCCCAATGCATACAATCAATGCTTCCTATCATCCCTGGAAATCCGCGAGACGCTCCATTATTGAGTAATCGTTGTAGATCCTCCGGTGTAGGCCTTCTCAAGTACTAATCTTGGAATAAATGTATAATTCCATCCACAAAATGCTCTAAGGCTTCACTCACAGTGGTTGCACCCATCCGAAGATATTCGTCCATCGCATCATTTGCAAGACCATATGCGAGACGACGAATTGCAGCTGTACATTTTTGTAGGGCAGATAGACCGAACCTCCCGGTAGCATCTGGTTTTTGATGGAAATATGGGAATTGACATAGACTTTGAACAATTCGCAAGAACAATCGCTTGTTCATTCTAAATCGTCGTCGGAATATGTCATCAGGGTAAGTTTAGATTAGTTATTACAATTCAGATTAGTTTAGTTCACATTTCAGTTTAGTTTAGTTTAAGTTACATATATATCTAACCATTTCAATTTAAGTTGTTAAGTTTACATATAAGATACATTACAGTTTACAATTGCAAATTCAGTTTACATATAAGATACATTACATTACAGTTTACAATTGCAAATTCAGTTTACTATGTAAAAAGAATTACGTTTGTGTTCAGTTCTAGTTGTGTAAAGACTGTGTCATATATGTTCAGTTCTATCACCATAAATGTCTATCCCTCTATTACCTATCCAATCCGTATTCAACAATTCTAGTTGTGTAATGAATGTCTCATATATGTTCATTTCATTTCAATTTAAGTTCATTTAAGTTTTGCCAGAACATAGAGCAAAACAGTTTACCACACAGAATTTCCCATTCTATTTACTACCCACAACCACACAGCTTTTCTCATTCAATTCTGTATTCAACACTCAACTACATTTTCTCTATTTTCCAGTACAGAAATTAAGATAGTACCTTTTATCACCATTGAAGTTTGTCACCATTGGATAAATCTGATGAGCATGATCTTCTCCCACTCACACAACTCTGCAAAAACATGGATAAACGTTCTGATTAGCTCCCAAAAAATACCACAATAAGCTATTTCAAATCGTAGTAATTTACGATACCACAATAAGCAATTTTAAAATCCGACACAGTGTATGGAAAATTTTAAAATCCCACATCAAATTCATCTATACTGCAATAACAGGTTATCTCATAACTCAAATTCATCAAATATCAATATTAGATTTCATCATATATCAATTGCAAACCGTAATTCAAAAATTGAGACAAAAAACCATAATCCTATTTTCAGAAGTCTAATTCCGATCACAACACACTAACAATCAATGAATCACAAAACCATTAGGACAAAGAATCAAACAATTTCGAATCTACAAACTTTGACCTTTCATCTACCAAACCCTAATTTCTACAGAGAATCAATTAAGATCAAAGAGACACAGAATACTTATCTTCATCATCATCATCTGAATCAAATCTACCCTTCATCATCGACATGCAGCAGATCCATCAAGAGATTCGTATTGATTAACGGAAAGAGAGAGGAGATATTTGTGGCCTGTGAGAACAACAGAGGAGAGGAGAGGAGAAGAGATTTTCCGTTGTGTTATTGTAAGCGATGATAATCATTTGATGAAGGAAGGAAGAAGAATCGAATCGATCCCGTCGAAGACGGTGAAGAATCGAAGACGGTGAAGAGAGAAGAAGATTTTATCAAATGATTTTTTTTTTCTTTTTTCTGTATTTGCCCCAATCTGATTATGAATACCCAATAGCAAGCCAACAGCTGTCTCGTGAGCCAGACTCAATAAACCCACCGTATAGAGCCGGCTCTGCCCATTTTTCTTTTTCAGATTCAATTTTAAATTATTTTTGGGCCTATGAGCCTCTTAAAAGCTTACCAATGGGGATGCTCTAAGAGCGTTTGTTAAATTTGAGTAGTTAAACATCCAATCACAATATTGAGATTTTTTTTTTTTAAAACGATTGATGATATATATATATGAAATGAAATTTCAAGAATTTGTAAGTGCAACTGGATTGGTAATTTATGGAATAATCCCATGTGGAATATGATTCCTGTGCATTCCAATTTTTTTTTACCATTTACGTGGAATAAAAAACAGTTTTTATTACACTGAATCCCATGACATAAGTGAAATTATAGAATTATAGTTAAAAAAAACATTCAGGAAA
This sequence comes from Draba incana, assembly GCA_963576765.1. Classification (NCBI taxonomy): domain Eukaryota; kingdom Viridiplantae; phylum Streptophyta; class Magnoliopsida; order Brassicales; family Brassicaceae; genus Draba; species Draba incana. Next base: position 41,085,161 of record OY755203.1, on the reverse strand, counting down.
GAAAAAAAATCGTGAATAGATGGGATACAAAATTATAATTAATAAAACAAATTACATTAAAATTTTGTTACAAGTGTTAGTTCAAATGATCGGAAGTGGTCAAACTCTTAACTAACATTTTGCTATGCTTTTGAAATCTAAATTTTTTAAAGATTTTGTCTACTAATTATGCTTTTGAAATTTAAAGACGTCGTTAAATTTGTCATAATCTTTTATTAACTTTTTATCATCAAATTTTTAGAACTATGTTATTGAAACTATGGTTCTATGTTAGCAAGGTTTATTTGATGTTCTGAATAACTATAGGTTAATGTTATAAATATTTTTGGTAAATATACTATTATTTCATTTTCATCATATTTATTTTGCATTATACAATCTATTTCTTTAAAAAAACCACCATTCATCTTACACAAATATTTCTATGTGATTGTATATTCCATTCATATTTTTCATTTAAATGCCGTCATTCTATTCAATTCAATTCCATTTTTATTTATTCATCTTATTCCATACATTCCAAAATTTGACAACCATTTAGACATTTAGTTTTTAAAAACAAACAAATCTTATGTGGGTTTAAAAATTGTTGTGTTATTGGATTTTATTTCTAATCATTTTATTCATGAAACTCCAATAAATTTCATTTCAAAATAATTGATATACAATTGTTTCAAAAAAGAGTGGTTTTTTTGGGTAGTGTCAAAAAAGAGTGTTGAATAACATCATAATTCATTTTTGAAGCTTTAAATATTTATGAGTTTTTCATTTCTTTTCTGATCAATTCGAATGTTGTTATATATTCGATTATATCCACACCTATCCATGTTTTTGTTCATACACCTATTCTTAATTTTTCTTTCTCTAATCTATTGTTAACCATTTTTATAAATTTCTTCTTCTATTGTAGATTTATGTGTCATACTTTCTCTAAATTTAATTTTTTTTTTTTAAATGGTCAGGAAAATCAACTTACTAACTATTGTAAGCACGGTCCATAGTAGGTATAGCCATGATGGCCAACTTTAACCATAGAGGCCAAAGAAAGAACCAGTGCTCTAGGGCCCACAGTTTTCATTTCGTTTTTTACCAAAAAATATTTTTTAACTAGTTACACTTACAATAAATATAATTCACAAAAATATAAGACTTAAATTCTGCAGATGATTTCTCAATACAAATGCTTGTATTATCTTTTATTTTTCGAAATTGATACCATAAAATAATGTTAAAAATCTAATTTGTTGAGGAGAGAAAGATCTTGAGGATGTTTCCAAGTTCCTAACTTGTTTGAAAGAATCAATTATGCTAACTCCTCACCTAGATTGCACGTGAGCTAGGTGACTCATAATCTATATATACGTGGCATCGCATTAAAGGATTGTCGTCTATCCAACCACACTGACCCGTTAACATAACGTCACATGAATCTCAACGCAAATAATAATACTCCCGACAATATTGTTCAGACGATGAAAGCAAATACCAAAGAGTAAAGACAAAGAGAAGACAATAAACCAAAGAAAATGTTAATTTACAATACTCAATAATAATTGCGTAATTCTCATGACTTCTTAAAAATATTTTTCTTCCTCATCACTTTCGTGTCATCTTCTTATCCTTAAAAAAAGAAAAAGAAAAGGTTGGAATGTTGACAAAAAAAAAAAAAAGGGTTGAATATTGGATATTGGATATTCTAACAGTATTGTATTCTAATAATAAATACACAAATTGCGAACGACTTTTTGATTTTAATGGCTCTGAGATTAATAAAGCTCTCGCTTTTCAATCCTTTACACGGTAACATTTGTCATCACTAATATTTATTCGTAATTATCCTCTCTTTATTTTTTTCCAACAGTTAAAAATTTATTTCGAAAAAAATACAAAAGTTTTTAATTGGTACGTATTTGCCAATTTAGTTTTTCTCCAGAAGATAAAAATTTATTGGTGCGTTGGATTAATATTTGAAAGAGAACATTATTTCCTTCTCAAAATCTTAGGGTTTGTAGATAAAGGAAGATCGGTGAGTCAAAGGAGGAGGAGATCAATGGCTCCGGCGGCGAAATTAGATAACGAGGAGGAGCTCCGGCGACTCAAGGAGGTTGATATCGACGAAGCTCCGGCTCGTCGTCGTGTTCGCGATTCCTTTAAAGATATTCAGCTTAATCTCGATCATATCCTCTTCAAGGTATTTAAACAAAATCCGAAATTGAATCTAATTCGCCTGAATCAGTGGATTTTTTAGGGTTTTTTTTTGTTCTTCTTCCTTGAACTATCGCAATCTGAATTGTGTGGCGTTCTGATTAAAATTGTTGATGTTGCAGACACCAGAAGATGGAATTAAGACCAAGGAGGTAAAAATGAGAAATGTTTTGTTTTATTTTCATTTCATGAATAAAATTGTTGATTTGTTTCTGATGATGTATGATTTATGTAGTCTTATGAGGTGAATTCAAGAGGGATTGAGATATTTTCCAAAAGCTGGATTCCTGAAGCTTCTAAGCCAAGAGCTTTGGTTTGTTTCTGCCATGGTTATGGAGATACTTGCACGTTTTTCTTCGAAGGCATGTTACTTTTTCCGGTTAATGTCCAATCGCTTGTTTGATTGCTTACTAGCTTGCCTTTGTTGCAGGAATTGCAAGGAGATTGGCATTGTCGGGATATGGAGTTTTCGCTATGGATTATCCGGGATTTGGTTTATCGGAAGGCTTGCACGGTTATATCCCTAGCTTTGATCTTCTTGTTGAAGATGTCATTGAGCATTACTCCAACATAAAAGGTAAAAAAACTTTGAATCACATCCGAATGAAAGGTTCATGTTTTAGTTACTGATAGATTCTGAATTTGTTGGTTGTAGAGAATCCTGAGTTTAGTTCTCTACCGAGCTTTCTCTTTGGACAGTCGATGGGTGGAGCCGTGTCGCTCAAAATACATTTCAAACAACCAAATGCGTGGACCGGCGCAGTCTTGGTAGCGCCAATGTGCAAAGTAAAAGACTCCTTGTTCTTTGTTTCCTTGTTTGCATCATCATTAAGAAATCTCACGGATGACTAATCATAAAGTTAACGTTAAATATGTATCCCTTCTAGATTGCAGATGATCTGGTTCCACCGCCGATATTAAAACAATTTTTGATCGGTCTAGCTAATGTTCTACCGAAACACAAGTTGGTTCCACAAAAGGATTTAGCAGAAGCAGCGTTTAGAGATCTCAGGAAGAGGACAATGGTAAAAACATCAGTTTTATAGTTTTAGTAAGTTATCGCCCTTTTTCCGTTTACTAAACCCGTCTTCCTGTTTTTACATTTGCAGACACCATACAACATCATTTGTTACAGCGGCAAACCGAGGCTACGGACTGCAGTAGAAATGTTTGGAACAACTCAGGCTATTGAACAGCAATTGGAAAAGGTAGAAAATCCCGAAAATACTGAAAAGAAGAATCATACAAAATAACGTCTCTTGAATGTTTATTGATATTATCTTTGCAGGTGACTTTGCCATTACTGATTCTACATGGAGAAGCAGATACAGTGACAGATCCATCAGTGAGCAGAGAACTTTACGAGAAAGCGAAAAGTTCAGACAAGAAGATAATTTTGTATGAAGATGCATATCATTCTCTGCTCGAAGGCGAAACAGACGAAATGATCCTCCGTGTCTTATCCGATATTATCTCGTGGCTCGACGACCATAGCTTGCAAGCTGAGGAGGGATCAGAAGTTACAAATATGTAGATTATGAATATTTGCTTCGCTATATATTCTAGTGAACAGTATATTTTTTTTAATGGATTAGCAATAAATTATCTTTACTTGTAATAAGTTTTACAGGATAGTTACATTTTAGGAGAGCAGAGAATAGTTCAACTTTGTAACTAACCTGTAAATCCGAGATGAATAAATTCTTCTTATGTATTTTTCAAAGTTTGCAAATTCTGTCATTTCCTGTTTGGGTCTATTTCAAACATAAATTAGTTATGTCACACCAGTGAATAAAACCACTAACCTATAAGTTATAGTTTTCAAAAGGAGTTTGGTAACCTATTATTAACCAGATTCCAATTTTATAGAATGCACACACAAGTTGTAGATGAATAAAAAATCTATTAGGTAATATTAACTTTTCAAATCTATAGTTATCATCACCTACTGATTTTATAAGTATTCACATTAATTCACATACTAACAACAAAAATTTGCTTGAAAGTAATTTTTCTTACAACATTTGATTACTGTTAAGTGCATCTAAACAAATATTTTATTTTATCGCAAATTATTTGGGGTTGTGAGATAAAAGGCCCATAGGCTTTAAGAAAATTTTAACGGCCCAGATTTGAGCACATCCAAAATAGGGCAACCTTGGAAACCCTAATCATCAAACATTAAAACCTCATTTTAACCAAACTTGCTGCTTCTAAGGAGAAGCCGCAACTTTTTTTTTCCATCAATCTAGGGCTCTTCTTCGTTCCTGCAGATTTCGCCTCCGTTTTCACTCTCCGGTACGTCGCTAATGGTTTCTTCTTTCACTTCTTCAATTACTCCGTCGTGTTCTGTTCACTTTCAAGGGCAATTGCTGATGTTTTCAATCAATAGCTCACTTGAGTAGAGAATTGTGGAATGTATCAGATTTTCGCGATTCGATTGATTCATAGGGTTTTTAATGTTTAAGAGAAGGATACAATGGTTTAGTTTTAGCCTCTGTAGCAGCAATAGAAGAACATAGAAACTTGTTACGGAGTTTTTGATAGAATACAACAGATTTTTGCTTGTATGTTTAACCACATCACTTAGAAATTAAGCTGTTTTTCTTGGTCCATAAAGCCTTCGATTTTGGTATGGAAATGTATTACAAATTATGACTTGTGTGAGGTGATAAGTATCTGGAAGCTTAAAAGTCATGGTTGTGTTGATATAATGTTCGTGTGCCGAAAGGTCTCATCTTTTCTTGTTGTGCTTCTTAAAATTCAGGATCTGTGAAGATGTTCTCCGCTCAGAACAAGATCAAGAAGGACAAGAATGCCGAGCCAACAGAATGCGAGGAGCAAGTTGCTCAGGTACAACAATAACTTCCATTTTTGCCTGTTTCTGTAAAGTAGCCTTGTTGTGAATTAGTCATGATTAACTATTGGTTAATATCTTTCTCAGGCTTTGTTTGACCTGGAGAACACTAACCAGGAATTGAAAAGCGAGTTGAAAGATCTCTACATTAACCAAGCTGTGTATGTTTCTTTACACTGTTCCTTCCCTTTATCACTCAACAGTTACATTCGCCTATATCAAAGAACATAATTTGATTTTCTTCTTGCAGGCACATGGACATCTCTGGAAACCGCAAAGCTGTTGTGATTTACGTTCCATTCAGATTGAGGAAAGCTTTCCGTAAGATTCATCCCCGTCTTGTTAGAGAGCTTGAGAAGAAGTTCAGTGGCAAGGTAATTTTGATAAAACACTTCTTCTTTGTTAGAAAGACCTAAAATGTTACTTTGTATATTTATACTCTGCTGCATTTGTTGTACAGGATGTTGTCTTTGTTGCTACCAGAAGGATCATGCGTCCTCCCAAGAAGGGTGCTGCTGTTCAGAGGCCACGTAACAGAACTCTTACCTCTGTTCACGAAGCAATGCTTGAGGATGTTGCTTACCCTGCTGAGATTGTTGGAAAGCGTACTCGTTACCGTCTTGATGGTTCAAAGATCATGAAGGTATCATATCATCTTTGAGAATATATAGTCTGATCTTTCTCTGATTGCTTTTGTGCCTGGCTTTTAACTCTGGTTTTACTATGTTACAGGTCTATTTGGATACCAAGGAAAGGAACAACACCGAGTACAAGCTTGAAACTATGGTGGGTGTATACCGCAAACTTACTGGAAAAGATGTTGTTTTCGAGTATCCAGTTGAGGCATAAATCAAAGATGATGCAAGATAGAAAGAGAGAGAGCTTTTGATTCTGTTTTGTGGTATTTAGGATGAAGGAAACTCTCTTGGTTTAGTTCCTTGTTCACAGTCTTTATTGTTCTATTTACAATGACTACTACTTTCTGTGCTTCTCAGTTTTGAAACCTTTTAAAAAAATTTCAGATTCATCATTCCCAGTTTTCACAGCAACACAATTAGAAGAGAATCTATGAGACTATTTACAAATTTGGGTGAATTACTATATTCAACTTGGACAAGTTTATACAATGTTTACTTTTGCTCTGTACAACTCTAATTCTGATGGTAAAGATTTAGTGAAAGCAACAATACTTAGTAACATAACAGGTACGTTTCATAGAGACTCGTTTACTGTTTTACAATATAATGAAAATGCTACACCAATCTTTTCCACCCATTTTTTGTTGCTTCTTTGAATTCAAAGCAAGAATCCCTAATCTGTCACTTTTCATATATTATACTCGGTGGAGTTTATACTTCTGCACAAGATTAAATCTTGAGATTTCATTATTGAATCCATGGAGCACTAGAGTCTTCACTGCTTCACTTCCTTGCTCGAGTGCTTCATCGATTTGTTTCCGTTCTAATAGACTAAACTTTTGAAGAAGAAAAGCTCTCATATCCATGTTTCCAGGTGGATTACCAATTCCTGACCAAAAAAATCAGGAAAGCAAAAGCCTGAGAGATTGCAGAGTCGGGTTTAAACCCAAACCAAACCCCAAAACCGTACCTATGCTTAAACGAGGAAAAGTTCTACGACCATCCAAATGTCCCATTACACTCTTCACTCTGCAACATATACAAAAGTAACATCAGTTAACAGATCAGAGAACATACCTAGATGTTCAAGAACCACACACATACCCGTTGTGGTAACCTTGACCTCCTTTCGGTTGAAGTCTCAAAACTCCATTTGGTAAAGCCATCTCATCATATATCTACGAGGGGAAAACCGCATCAAGGTTCAACAAAAAGGTTCATTCAAAACATTGCTCTGGTTTCTAGAGATGTAACGTTTACCAGTAAAATGTGACGCAATGGTACTCGATAATGTGCAGCCAAAGATCCAACCTATAAACGACAACAAAACAGTGAGAATTTGCAAAGTTAGGATACAATAGTTTGACGATTCAAAATATACAAACCGCTTCGCCGCTGAAGTTCATATAAGTCTGAGGTTTAGCCAACAAGATAGGTACCTCTTCGATAGCACCTGTACTGATCATACATAGGACCAAAAATTCATCAGCTTTATTATGCATGCTTCAAACCGAAAAACGGAGAGAAGAGAAAGCTGAAAACCTATTCCGATTAGAGCTTTCGACTGTATCGTGTTCATCAAAACGCCTTCTTTTCTAGCCAACTTATCAATCATCTCAAAACCAATCTGAAAACAACATACATGTAAAGTTTCAGAGATCAAAACCCAACATCTCAAACTCAATCACACTTTTTAAAAAAATGATTTGTGATTCCATTACATTGTGTCTTGTTCCATGATACTTGTTTCCTGGATTACCCAACCCTACGATAAGCCAAGGAGTATACTCTACTTTGAACCTGTCATTCTCACTTAAAGTAGACGAACAAACCCGGAACCTCGGTCTCCGAAAAACGGGCTTTTCCGCGTGAAAATGGTAACTACTTGGTGTATACGTTGAGCAGAACATCGAACTGTTGATTCAAAGCAGTAGAATCAATTATCAATCTTAGGAATCTATTATATGCTACATAAACCATCAACATACACTGAAAAATTTAACCTTCTCGTGAACGAACTATTGAAAACGACACGACTTTTGTTACATTTTCAATCGAACACATTAATTATAATGAAAATCGAAATCATATAACCACTGAAAATCAAAGATTTATGAAACCCATTGACAGAGACACAACGCAGAGCAGAGAAACTAAGTGTAATCAAACAGAAGATTTTCTGGAGAATCAGAGATTAGTAATTAACTACAAGGATTACAAATATTTGTGCTTTTGCTTCAGGTTATTGTAATAGTTACTCAGTATAAGAATGAAATAACTGACCTATTATTCTGGAAATTTCGAAATTTTCAGGCTGGCAAAAAAAAGTTTGAGATAGAACAATGAACTGAGTGAAAGAGAGAGATAAAGAAGATCTTAGAAAATTTGAGATTTGGTCTCATTTTGTGTTAATGGGCCTTGAGGTGGGTAATAGAAGCCCAATTTGTTATAATAGTTGGATTTTGCACGTCACTATGACGGCACGTGAGTAGTCTTCTATTTGCACGTGCCGATCTCGTCATCCAAAATCTAATCCAGAAAATCCACCGTTGCCAGATCGCCTCATGCGGCTCGTACCACTTTTTACGGTTTTTTCTTATCTCCCTCAATTTTAGCATTTTACATATTTTACCCAGATGAGTTAACGAATGTAGATATAAATTTTGAGAATTAATTTGACTATTACTATACGAGAATTAATTAACGAATGTAGATATAAGTTTTGAATGATAAATTAAGCATAGAACTCAATAATTCTGCCATTTGATTTGATTTAGATATTGATTTACAATTTTGCATTTTTTTGTACTCATGAATGAATCACATGCATTAAATTCGTAATATTTTGTAAATAAAAAATATGTAGAAAACTACTTTATTTCCCTTTATGTGGTAGTTTGGATATATATGAATTATTACCAAAAGATCCCAAAATTATAAGAAAACAAATTTGCTTTAAAAAAAAAAAAAATTATTGATAACGACAATAAGCTCAAGTAAGCTCTTCTCTGCAATCACAATCTCTGATAAAAAGCTCTCACTACTCTCTCTCTAATCGCGGAGTCTTCCAAGTTTCTCTGGTAAAATTCTTACTCAAAATCGATTCTCTTTCTCTTTCTCTTTGGGTACTTTGTTGTTCATTTTCAAAATCTGAATTTTCGTTTCGAATAACTCGATTTTTCGGTTGATTAATCAGTCGCGATCGAAAGAGCGTTATCTCTCTCGCTCTCGCTCTCGCTCTCGTTCTCATTCATCATCAATGCATAGATTCCCATTTCGTGATGTTATTTCTTTCTTCTTAATTTGGATTAAATGCGATATTTTCTCTCTCTCTTTTGACTAATCTCTCTCTCTCTCTCTCTCACCTTTCCGTGCAAATACGGTTATTAAAAAAAAAGTTGAAAATGCAGTCGTCAACGTATGCGGTTAAAGGAAACGCCGCGTTTGCGTTTCAGAGACGGAGCTTCTCTAATCTCCGCGACGGATCGGCTACCGGAATTCGATTCGCCGATAAGACCTCTAGCTTTAGGCCACTCTACTGCTCTTCGGGTTCGAAAACCATGGGAGCTAAGCTTGCTCGTGCTGAAAACGGGATCCAGAGCGTCATTGGTTTCTCTTCGGTCAAAGCTCGATCAATCAGAGCTCAAGCCTCCTCTGGTTCGTTTTCGATCTTCTTGAATTTTTTTTCTGTATTGTACTTAGATTTGAGAATAATCTCCATTAGGTGGCTTAATTATGTAGGTGGAGATGCAGAAGAAGCTATACCTTTAAGATCTGATGGGAAAAGCCCTGGGACGGTTTTGCCATTTGTTGGTGTTGCTTGCCTTGGTGCTATATTGTTTGGTTATCATCTTGGGTATGAGTAACTACATTTGAATCTATAGATTAGATGATGATGATGATGATGATGATGTTACAGTTGAATGAATCAGGGTAGTTAATGGTGCTCTTGAATACCTTGCTAAGGATCTTGGTATCGCCTATAATGCTGCTTTGCAAGGTAAGTATATGATCGTCTTCTCTTACTCCAAACAATCGAGTTTTGACGTGTGCATTTTGATTTGTGTACTCATTTATGGTATACTCTTTGATTGCTTTTGAGCAGGATGGATTGTTAGTGCGCTTCTTGCTGGTGCAACGGTCGGTTCATTCACCGGAGGTGCGTTAGCTGACAAGTTTGGACGAACAAGAACGTTTCAGTTGGATGCTATACCGCTTGCTATTGGAGCTTTCTTATGGTATATTTTTTTTTCAAGTTCTAACTAATTCTTACCTGATGGTGGGAATTTGAGTGATTTTATTAATGCATTGGTTTTCTTTTGATTTCATAGCGCAACAGCTCAGAGTGTGCAGACTATGGTTGTAGGACGTTTGCTCGCAGGAATTGGAATCGGAATCTCATCCGCGATTGTACCACTTTACATATCTGAGGTAAACATTTTCAGATATATTTTTAAGATGTTATGTTGCTGAAGTGTGTGATGATGATGGTCAGATATCACCAACTGAAATCCGCGGAGCACTAGGATCTGTGAACCAGTTGTTCATATGTATAGGAATACTTGCAGCTTTGATAGCTGGTTTACCCCTTGCGGCAAATCCTCTATGGTATGTGAAATCCTTTTTTATTCATCCGAACAAATCTTTTTCTTCTTTTCGTTGCATATTGTTGTAATATACGTTTTGATCTGACGATTTTCTAGGTGGAGGACGATGTTTGGTGTTGCTGTTATCCCTTCCGTTCTATTGGCCATAGGAATGGGTTTTTCTCCAGAAAGCCCAAGGTGGCTCGTTCAGGTACTCTCGAGGGACGCAACTCACACTTTAACTGAGTTAAATTATTGACAAGTCAGGGAAATGAATTTGCAGCAAGGAAAAGTGTCTGAAGCTGAAAAGGCGATCAAAACTCTGTATGGTAAAGAAAGAGTGGTTGAACTAGTGCGTGACTTATCAAACTCTGGTCAAGGTTCTTCTGAGCCAGAGGCAGGATGGTTTGATCTATTTAGCAGCCGATACTGGAAAGGTATCGCAAGACGTGCTAGAAAAGTATTGTTTAGCTTATCGTGTTGATTTACTTACATAGTTTATTGTCCGTCTTTTTGTAGTCGTAAGTGTAGGCGCGGCTCTCTTCTTGTTTCAACAGTTAGCTGGGATAAATGCAGTTGTGTATTACTCTACATCCGTGTTCCGTAGCGCTGGAATCCAATCTGATGTTGCAGCCAGTGCTCTCGTTGGAGCCTCAAACGTCTTTGGTTAGTTGTTCTCTTTCATGTTGCTATTTGAGTTCCAACATAATCGAACTAATAACCCGTTAAAAATCTGGTCGCAGGCACTGCTGTTGCTTCGTCCTTGATGGACAAAATGGGAAGGAAAAGTCTCTTACTCACAAGCTTTGGTGGAATGGTACATGTTTCAAGTCTCAGTTTTACATTATCATTTTTGTGCTTAGTCAGGCTGACATAGACTTTTTCCGTATGGAAAATAGGCTTTGTCGATGCTGTTACTCTCTTTGTCCTTCACATGGAAGGCTCTTGCTGCATATTCTGGCACCCTTGCTGTTGTTGGAACTGTTCTGTAAGTCAAATCTTCTATTACAAACTTTGTTTTAGTCTCTCTGTATCTGACTTTACCCTCGCTTGTTTGACAAGATATGTATTGTCCTTCTCGCTTGGTGCTGGCCCGGTACCGGCTCTGCTTCTTCCAGAAATATTCGCATCCCGAATCAGAGCAAAAGCCGTCGCACTTTCTCTCGGCATGCACTGGGTATGTATATATTTATTTGTGGTTTTCTAATGGTTATGAACAGAATTTCTCTTCTCCATTGCTAATCCTTTTTTTCCCTTCTCATTTGTTACAAACAGATTTCAAACTTTGTGATTGGACTATATTTCTTAAGCGTTGTGACTAAATTCGGAATCAGCAGTGTCTACTTGGGTTTCGCCGGAGTCTGTGTCCTTGCAGTCATCTACATTGCAGGTAACGTTGTTGAGACTAAAGGACGATCACTCGAGGAAATAGAGCTTGCTCTTACCTCCGGAGCTTGAAATGAAACAAAAATAAAGAGAGCAACAAAACAAAGAAACCACGTTGTTTCATGATTGATCTTGTGAGTCTCTCTCTCTCTCTCTCTCTCTCTCTCTCTCTCTCTCTCTCTCTCTCTCTCTCTCTTCTCTTAGCCCTTTTCGATAACTTGTACAATGAACTAAGTTATCAATAACGAGAAGTCGAGTCACATCAATGCATCTACATGTTGGCTTTCCTTTCCCATCTTTCCCTAGTATTTAGCCTATTTCCAAAACAAAAATCACACAACCATTTGCATTAGCTCGGTTTTCCCATACCATGAAAATTTTGTAAAAACAGCAAAAGAAAGAAGACTCACCCCCAAAACAGCTTTTGTGGCTTCGTCGGGGCTGTGACTACTGTCTTATGATGATGTTGTTCTATGGTAGAAGCCGATTTCTGAGAGTTTTCGCCACCTCCGTTCGCTCTACTCTGAGAATTCTTGCTCGCTGCATTTCGGTTTAGAGCATTTAGTCGGCTAAATAATAAACCGCGAATTAAGAAAAAGAAGCTTTACCTTTAGGTTTCTTATGGATCTTTGAATTGGCTTTTATTTGCATACGTCCTTGCGTAGCTCCTGTAATCTCAAATGTGTCAAAACATAACCAAAATGGCTTCAAAGTGGTAAAAATAAACATTTGTGCAAACCGTAGCAAACAAGGAACCGAGAAAGGAAAATCAAACAAGAAAACTAAACCGAACCGAATTAATTTTGGTTTCAATTTCTCAGATAAAAAAATGTCTAACCCTAACCAAACCGAAAACTGAATTGAACAAGTTAAACGAAATCGGGATTATGATATCAGGAATAAGAACGGTTTAGAAAAGTCGATGCGAAGAATCTGAAAATTCCGACCTGTAATTTGGAGATTTGTTTGTGGGTGAGATTGGATCGATTGAAATTAGTTTGAAGAGATTGTGTTGAAGCTAATAAAGCTTCTTTCCGATTCTCCTCTGCTTCTCTTTCTATTTCCTCTTCCGTCCGATTTGTCGCCATGGTTTCTCCGTCGCCGTCCATCGCTGCTTCTTCTAGAAAATTTCGAATGTCCGAGAACGACGTCGGATGTTAAATGTTTTGGGCGAATTGTCGAACTAACTGCCCGAATGTTTTGAATTATTACATAACTAACCTAATATTTTCTCGAATTGTAAATTATACCAATAATTTATGTGGACGATTTTAAATTAGAAGAATAGTATTCCTTAGTTATTACATCATTGATCGCGCTGGCAATGAATGGGTCTACAACAGCTTTGAGTATAAGTGTAAAATTCTCAAGCTTGGTCTTTAATTATTTTTGTCCCTTGACTAAGCAAACTAATTAGACCGTAAGACTTTTCTTTAATTCACTAATCTTTTACGACCTCTCTCACCCATAGATTTATTTAATGCACCTAAAGTTAGGCAATCTAGTGTCTTTCATTTTCGTGTTTCAACAACACCCAACATTTTGCACACTCTTCTTCCTATTTTTTTAATATTAAATCGTATCTCAAACTTTCGAATTTAGTTAAGTAATTCATGTATAAATTTGAAGTCCCTAAACCATGGGACCATTTCATTTTCTACTTCTCTATTAACTTAAGAAAGTTTAGTAGTTAGACTTTAGTTTTAAATATGGATGAACATGTTGGTATTCCAGTTTGGGTTGCTTCATAAAAAAATTGTTTGCTTCGCTTTAGAGTTTAGACTTCTGTATAAAAAAATTAGAAAGAAAAAAATTGGGCTCAAAATAGGCAACAAATACAGTTACTTATTTGTTATCAATAAATATATTATTAAACTAGATATACAAAACCGCTCTAATTGATTAACGGACAATTTTAATTGATTAGTTCAGTGGGGTGAATAAGATGAGTTCAGCCCTATAGATGCACTTTCCGTTATATAACCACTCACGAGAGTGTTCAATTTTGATTGGGATAATTTAAAAGATTTGGTCCAATTCAAATAATCATATTGGAATCTCTTTTTTTGTTTGTTTTTTGCTCTCACTATTTTGACGTTTTAGGTGGATCAGTGGAATCACCAGTAGAAGTGGATTTTGGATCGTGTCACCATCCCTTATCTGTATTCGACTAAAACCATCAAAGGGCACATCACAGTAATAGATATTATTTGTAAGATCAATTATTTTACTATTCCCAATATAGTCAACTTATTCGGATATCCAAATGATTCGCTTAGATAACTAAAATTTATGAACACATAGTTCTTAAAATTATCAAAAAATTATCAAAAAGTTTACCTATAATTATCTAGATTTGAATCCCACTTTTAACGTTCGGATAGTCATATAACATATACGAACAATCCATATATTATTTGTTATCCGCATTATTCGATCCATTTATCTAATAACCTATACTACCAATCTGTATTGCATTATTACCTGATTTTTTAATTGAAATGAACATACCAAGTAAAATATTATGCCGAACCAAGATAGTTGATTTATATTCTTCACGCTTATTAGCTTGTTTACACTAACATATCACCCTTACTTAAAATTGCAATCTCTTACACCGTCCTACGCGCAAGATGAAACTTCTTCCAATCGTATGAATGTTAAGATCTAAAATCTAATATTTTGTATATTGACTTGAGAACAAATGCAAAAAGTCAACAAGTAAAGTCTTTCTTCCAAAGTCAACATTAACTTGCAAAATCTCCTTCGACTTTGTCCAATACACTCCAAGTACCTTGTTTTTATTGTACAACTTGTATTAAACACATTTATAATAACACGGTTGCAAAAACCTTCATAATCACAACCTCTCTCTCTCTTTTCTCTCTCTCTCGCTCTACAATGGGCTATATTGATCAAAAGAGCAAAAAAGAAGAAGAACATCCAATGAGCTCAAAGCCCGTGATGAGATTGATTCTATTACAAAAGAGTCATTATGTCCTAACCTCGCTCTTCTTTGTCACCGGTTTCTTAATTGGTCTCTTCCTTTACCTACAACTAAAAGCCTTCCACATGTCATCGACGACACTACAACCCTTATGGTCCACATTATTACTCAACCACACAACAACGATGGAGATCAAACCAGAGTTACAATTACAAGTACTCAAACACAACATGAGTGATCAAGAACTCTTCACCAAGGTCTCTTCATTATCATCCCCATCATCATCATCATCATTAGTATCATCTTCATCATCATGGTTTGGGAGGAAGCATAATGATGATGAGAAGATGGTTATGAAGGTGGCTTTCATGTTCTTGACAGGTGGCGGACTTCCATTGGCTGCATTGTGGGAGAAGTTCTTTGAAGGACATGAAGGGTTTTATTCCATATATGTCCATACTAATCCATCTTTTCAAGAATCTTACCTTGAAACTTCTGTCTTCTACTCAAGAAGTATACCAAGCCAGGTGATAATTTAGAGCTTTAGTTAGTTAATCACCTCTTTCTCTTTTCTTAATTACACCACAAATTCATTTACCACTATATATAAATAGTATAATCAACAATTATATCACTAGTATATCCAAGAAAAATATCTTGGTTTGACAGGTTGTTTTTTCACATGGCACGTGTATAGATCTTGATTGGACCCTTTGCGTGATGGATATACACACTTGATATTATTCTAACAGATTCACATTTCTTAATCATGTCATTAAACTCCTACAAAGTTTTAAAATGCATTATATATTCTCAACATAAAAGTTCATAATATAAAGTAAAACAAAAAAGATTGTATAAGTTCAAGCTTTTTACGCCTATCGTACGGTACGATTGCACAAAAACCCTTCAATATTTCCTTTTGTATAAAAAAACTTTTGACTTGCAAAAAAGTTGTAAAGTTTTACGTTAAAAATGCTTTATCACCAACATTATAAACTATAAATATAATAAGGTAATAACTCTCCTTTCTCGAGAGAATTAGGCCCATTCTAATCCATGTAGCTTAATTGTAAAGGAATTATTACAGTTGTTTACTTGTATATCAACTTTCTATAAAATTGATTTTTAATGTTATACTAATTCATTTGAAGTTAAAACGTCAACATAATTAGATCAAACAAACCTGAAAAAGTTTCAATTCGTAAGAACATTTTTATCTCATTTTCAACTTTGCATTAACAAAACAACAATGGTATAATGTTAATTAATTAGTTAGTGCGTGAAATTTTGTGAAACAGGCAGTGTATTGGGGAACATCATCAATGATAGACGCAGAGAGAAGGCTCTTAGCCAATGCTCTCCTCGACCAATCAAACCAAAGATTCGTCCTCTTGTCCGATTCTTGCATTCCCCTCTTCAACTTCACAACCATCTACGATTACTTAACCGGTACCAATCTGAGCTTCATTGGTTCATTCGACGACCCGAGAAAATCCGGTCGTGGACGTTACAACCCCAAAATGTATCCACAAATCAATGTCACACATTGGCGAAAAGGGTCACAATGGTTCGAAACAACTCGTGAACTAGCCCTAAATATCGTCGCGGACACGGTTTACTACAAGATATTCGATCAATATTGTAAACCGCCTTGTTACATGGACGAACATTACATCCCAACTCTAGTTCACATGTTTCATGGTGAGATGAGCTCGAACCGGACCTTGACGTGGGTCGATTGGTCGAAGGCTGGTCCACATCCTGGTCGGTTTATTTGGCCTGATGTGACCGATGAGTTTCTTAACCGGATCCGGTTTACGGAGGAATGTGTGTATTATGGTCGTGGTGGTGAGAATATTACAACTTCGAAGTGTTTTTTATTTGCGAGGAAATTTACGGCCCAGACTTTAGAGCCTCTGCTAAGAATCTCGCCTTTAGTTCTTGGCTTTGGTCCGTAATTACTTCAGAATTGTGAGGTTTTTTCTTTTTTAAATTAGTAAATATGATACTAATAATTAAAGTGATCAGTCAGAATTTCTTTATGGGTGCAAAGCAACCCTAAGTTTACCCTAACCACTTAAGTAATGCATGTCTTCATCTTGTTTTGCTAAACTCAACAGCGCGCGTTAAACAAAAAGAAATGAGTCAGTAAGACCACGATCAACCATGATACTTTGTACAAAGTATTATAAGATAAAAAAATAATAAATCTCCATTTTTAACTCAATTTTACTTAAAAAATACTCTCTCTTTTCATTTTACTCAACTTTTATTAATCTTATATTTAAAAACACTAACTTCCTCCTATTGATACCCACTTTTGAGTATCAAAAGTATCAACCCATTGATACATTCTCTCCAATAATAACAACAATCTCCTCTTTTTACTCAAATTTTATTAATTTTATATTTAAAAACACCTCATCTTTTTACAAAAAAACACTCTCTTTCCTCCTATTCCTCAAATTTTAATAATTTTATATTATATGATACCCACGAAATATCACCGTTGATCATGCTCTAATACCGAAAGATTTATATGATAACAAAATTGTTATAACAAAAATTAAAAAAAAAAAATTAACTTCATTTTTTCCTTTTTTAAATCAAAAGACTGATTTTTTATTAAACAGGACGTGAAGTGGTGATAACCGATCAATGTTTAGGGCTGATTTTGCTAATGAATCAATCTTTGATTTTCCTAATAAGGTCATTTTCTTGATTAATTTTCAATCTATATATAACAATATCATTACATAATTTCTTTAGAATGCAAAATTATACTTCATATATTGAAGTTGATACAAAAATAAATATATTTATTCAATGATTTCCCTCGAACCAAATCGAAATTCTCGAACCCGAACTGAAATACCCAAAAGCAAACTCAAACCAAACATTAATATAATCCAAATATAATATTAGTTTCAAAACCAAATTATCCTACACCGAACCGAATGAACCAAATTAACCTAAATTTATTTTAAAAACTAATATTTTTGATTAAATATATAGAAAAACATATTGAAATACACAAAATATTTACAATGAGCCCAAATAACCCAAATGGGATCTATTTTTTAGAATCCAAATAACTCGAAAATCGGATAAACCTAATCAAACCAAACTAAACTTTAAAACCAAATGGGATTTATTTGTTAAAAAACTAAAAAATCCCAAAAAAAAACCTGAACCGAACCGAAATAACAAAATGCTCTTATTTGTTGTAATATGAGAAAAGAGAATGAGAATTGAGTGATGATTTATTTCAATAAGAACAAGAGTATATATAGTGGTACAATAACTTGGAGAAGAATAAAAGCTTGGAGAGAAAGCGACTTGGTGAACAAGGCCATAATCATATATGGACATTCACAATTAATGGGATTTATAACACTTCCCCTTGAATGTCCATTATCTAAAACTACTCCTAATACGCAAGTGATGCTGCCTCATTAAAAACCTTACCAGGAAAACCCAATGGGAAAAACCATGGTTAAGGGAAAAAGAGTGCAGCGCGTATTTACTTCCCCTGATGATTATATGACTTGAGGTCTTTGAGATAACGCATCCAAATGATGAACTTGTTTCTTCAAAGTAGCAGTTGGAAGTGTCTTGAGAAATAAGTCCGCCAAAGTTTCGCTTGAACGAATATGTAGAACATGTATATCGTCATTCTTCTGCAACTTAAAGATCTTTTAGATTATCCATCTTGATCATTCTCTATGTTTCTCTTAATATCATTAAAGTAAGATATTCATTATAGAGATTGATAGACTTTCATATATCACTCTAATGATAACATTCCTCTTTAAGTGTCTATCATTTGCGTGTTCTTTGATGTCTCGTTAAAAACCTTTCATAGAAAAACCCTATGGGATAAAAACTATGATAAGGGAAAAAGAGTACATCCACGCTCATCATTATCTTTCTCCCTCTCAGAAGCATCTTCTTCAGGAGATGACTTCTGATCATATGCTATCTTTTCGAATGATCATAAGCATAGCCTTAACAAACAAACTTGTATGATTTATGATATCTCAAATCATTAGACTTCTGGTCCATAACATATTTTTTTTTTATCATACAAAATCACATCTTTCAATCATGAAAGAGATCGATAAATTTCTTAAACATCAGTTTAAATTTGGTACTTCAGGACCATTTTGCATCTAGCCATTTAAATCCTTCCGGGATTTGTATACAAATCTCATTATCAAGTGATCATTTAGCATAAATTATTGTCATCATACTATTTCAGATAACACTAAGTTTTGATGATCTTCAAATTAAGAATCACTTTGATCAATATCTTTAGAGAAATCTACATGGGTACACATATACACAATTATACCCTATTTTCTCTTTTCATTCGATAGAGTTCTCAAGAATATAATTCTTGTACCATTGATCCTTAAGAGATTATTTCCTTCATATTTATATACTTCATGGATGACATTTTCCAGTGTTCAATCTCTTATTGCCAGACTTATAAGATATCAAAAGTTAATTGCATCCACCACAAGATCATAACTTCACACAATAACTTGTTTATCTTTCACTGGTTTTACACTTCAGGTGCATGGACTACAGGTCCAAAAATTTCTTTTCAAGAGAATATAATTACAAGTCTATTTTCCTTTCCGTTTTGGCCAATCATTACTTTGTGTACACTTTAATAGACTTTCTTTTATGATCCTCTTTTTTATAATATCAATTGCTCATAGCATGCAAAATATTACGACGTCGATTTGCTTTTTGGTTCCCATATTATTTTTAACATGACATAGTTACCTAGCTCTTTTCATTGTCAAGTACTTTTCATTTATCATGTTGATGTCTCTTCTGGAGATCATTCAAAATCTTTATTACCTCGATTTGGTCATTCTCAATTTCTGCTCCTTTCTTTTTACGAGGATTTATATATAGAACCAAATAGGTCTATCACGCTTCATGCGATCTTTAGACTCACTAGCAATTTGATATAGTCCTTCTAGGACATACATTTAATTGGAGCATATACAGCTGATATAGGTGATTTCATCACTCTATTAGGATCAGCAAAGCATCTGGCAAATAATACGCCAAGTTTTTCTTATGAATTATCATTTTGGACTTCTAATATACACTCTCTAGTCCGATGATCATTGATAATTCATAGAAACTTATATCTCTTTCCAGCTGTTTATTTTCTCCCCCTAATGTTGGAAACTGACTCATTATAATGAGAATATACAAGTCGAGACTTCAATGAATCCTTCTGGGATAGCTCTAGACACTTATTTAATATTCATATCCAACATATATTTTTTTCCTCTTTTGAGGTTCCATCTAAAAGCGCTGTGGTGGAGCACTTTTCATATTCAAATATCTTTCTGATGGAAATTATTTGGTTTCTGATCCTAAACCAATAATGATGGGGAGACCTATTAGTTATTCATTGGCTTGATGCGAAACAATGGTATTAAACCATTTTGTGTATAAACATAAGCTTCTGGATGTTCAACACTTTATTTTAATGGACAACATAAATTCACCATCATTATCAAATAACCTTGCAAACTTCAGGTTGCAGTTTCATGACAAGGATAAATGTGAATCTTGAGTTGATGTGTCCATCGAGTCAATGCGTCCATTGAATCGATGCATCTATTATCTAAAATTCACATAGTGGGTGATCAGCCCATAAATATCTCATTGTATATACTTCTAGAAATAAACATATTCCAGTTTATTTTTCTTATTGGTGAATGCCACATTATCATATTGCTTTATGAGCAATCAACATATGATAAATGACTAGAAAGAATCTTCTAATTCTTTACGAAATATCCACACACTTTTATAAATTTCCGCATCATCTATTAAACCAGGATGACCAATCCGGTTAAGCCAAATATTTAAATTTTTAGTAAACATCTGATTTATTTTTTTCATTCTCAGTAAACTTCTGATTTACTTTTCATTCTCAGTAAAATTCTGGTTTACTTTTCATTCTCGGTAAACTTCTAGTTTATTTTTCATTCTCAGTAAACTTCTGGTTTACGAATCTTTGTGTAGTACAATCCAGTACAAAATAGGTAAATTTTCTTAAATACTTTCAACCTTGGGGAAAACTTGTGATTTGGGGATATTCAACAATTCCTTCACTTTTCTTATAAAATCCCATAGATTTATTTTTATGAAGGAGTAAGCAAACTCAATTTTAGTGTAAACATAATCTTCTGGATGTTTCACTTATAGTATACAAGATCTTTTAACTCTTCCCCTCGAGATGATAACACTGTAGATCTATCAATCTTGAATTGAATCTCATTTTAGAATCAATAACATATCCTACTCGGATCATTAGATCCTTTCTTTTGAGACTTTGGTGAATAGAATTTATAAAGTAATCCAATTGGCTTCTTTAGAGAATGATATCTATGTGCTCTTCTGGAGCATTCATATATATGTTTTATACAACCTTGTATTGTACTTCCTTAAGTTTTTTTTTTCTTTTCTATTTGTCCACATCCGGTGAAAATATGAGTTCTTGATAGAAACTCTTCGATCTCGATCTTGACTAAATTCATACGACCGATGAATATTATATGAGTGGTCATTTTTCTTCCTTAGTGTAAGATGTCACATTCGCTTCAGGGAATGGAGTATAACCAATAAAACATATTTATTTATAGACTTAATCTTAGATGTACACACTCATAATGATCTCTAAATAACATCTTGTTCTCATTATACTTTTCTTTTACATTGCCTTAGAGAACTTGTGGATCCTTAAGAGTCAAGTAGTAAACATAATCTTCAAGATATGTTATTTATTGTCTATTTGAGATTCTTTACTCTTCCACCTCGAGATGATGAAACTTCAGGTTCATCCATCTCGTATTAAATTCCACTCTATAATTAAAACATATCCCAACTTGGATCAACTATATCGTTATCTTATTTACTTTGAGACTTTTAGGAATATAATGCATCAATGTTTGCGTTTCCATACATAATAATGCAAATGCTCTTCGAAGGATTTTAATGAGCATTATACTTAATATCAAACTCATACTATATTCTTTCATTATTGTTTGCGACAAGAAAATTCTTCTTTTTTACCAATCTTACTTTTCACTTCCGGTGAAAATTATTCTCTTGAAAGAAATACTTACTTTTCTCACTTCTGGTAAGAATTTAAAACTCTTAAAAGAAATATTTTGAATATTAATGATCTCAAATGCTCTTCTCGAGCTTTCAATAAACTTTCATTCTCATATGAGAGAAAATTATCTTCTTTCTTGCCATTTTTCTTTTCTCACTTCTGGTGAGTAGATAATTTCTTGAAAGAAACACTATGACCTTTATCTTGACCACTCAAGACTAAAACTAGTAATATCACTTCTGGTGATTATACTTTTTCTTTATGAATTTTCCGAATAGCTTAAAGCTTTTTAAGTATAACATAATCTTCTAGATATGTTATAATTATACACATAAATTTCATTTATGAAATCAATGGAAATTTAAATAAGCGTAAGTATAATTGTATGAGCTTTATTGGATCGACAAACATACATGGGTATGTTATCAAATCACGTCTCAATAACAGAAGCAAAGAACAACATATCGAATAAAGCATAAAGAGTAATATAAGGTCAACGTTTAATTAAAGCTTAAAGTTCAATAAGCAAACTAATATAAAACAGATCGAATTATCAAAGCAATAGATTTAGTATTTTAATTAGATTGAAAGTCAACAGAAGCATACTAAAGATTGATAAAATAACTGAACGAATTATACTATAGATTTTAACAAAACCACCGATCAATATTAATAAACTGAACGAATTATACTATAGATTTTAACAAAACCACCGATCAATATTAATAAACTATGAGACGATATGTCGGATGCTTGATCAAGTTATGATAAGTGACTTACCGTGATTTGATGAGTCGAAGATACTAGGACTTTGCTCAATTGATTAGAGCTTCGTGCTGATAACGTGTTGTAATATGAGAAAAGAGAATGAGAATTGAGTGATGATTTATTTCAATGAGAACAAAAGTATATATAGTGGTACAATAACTTGGTGAGAAAGTGACTTGGTGAACAAAGCCATAATCATATATGGACATTCACAATTAATAGGATTTATAACATTATTAATATATTTGACGAATAATAATTTAAATCGACTGGTAAGTGTTAACCGGAGAGTGTTCGCAGTTCGCACCCACCTCTATCAAAACCGAAACTGAGAATTTGGTCGAACCATTTGCAAAAAGTTTGATCTTATCCACGCATCTTCGTGTCGAAAACCCAAAGTTGCAAACTTTTACTCAATGCTAGCTCCTCTCTTCCTCTCCGCGCGAGCTTTTCCATCTCTGATCACGAACTCCTCCTTAAACCCTAATCAAAACCCTTCAAATTCCCCCAAAGTCCCCCAAGCCAGAGAAAACCCAACTCCGATCAAGGTTCCGACTGCTCCATGGATGAAAGCTCCTCTCTTGCTTCGACCCGACCATGCTCTCGACACTTCGCATCATCACGACAAGAGAATCAAACGACGAAATGTTGAGGAGAAGACGTTCAAGGCGTTGAATCGCCGAGAGAGCGGTGTAAGGGGAAGCAAAGCGATGAAGAAAATCGTCCGTAAAGTCGAAAAGCTCGACGAAAACAGCGATTCGAATGAAACCCAGATCGAATTCGAGCCCTTAGATCGAATCGCGGCGGAGATTGAGCCGGGGATGAGATTTGGCGGGAAAATGCCATGGGATAGAGAAGAAGAGAGGTTTATATTGCGGAGGACGAAGAAGGAGAGAGTTCCGACGACTGCTGATCTTATCCTCGACGAAGGATTGTTGAAAAGACTTAGATTTGAAGCTTCGAAGATGAGAAAATGGGTGAATGTGAGAAAAGCTGGAGTTACAGAGAACGTTGTTGATGAAATTCGATCTATCTGGAGATTGAACGAGCTCGCTATGGTGAGATTTGATGTTCCTCTTTGTAGAAACATGGAACGAGCTCAAGAGATCATTGAGGTATGGTTAATTCTTTACTTCTTTGTTCTCTCATTCGAATTCTTGATAGTTCCACTTAAAGTAATTTCACTCTTTTAATTCATGTTTTGAAGAATAGATGAAGACTAGAGGTTTAGTTGTGTTAAGGAAGAAGGAGTTTCTCGTTGTTTATCGAGGTTCATCGGAGAAAACGAATTCGGTATGTGGAGATGGGATTAGCTCATCGTTGTACGAGAGAGAAGCTGATAGGTTATTGAATGGTTTAGGACCTCGATATATTGATTGGTGGATGCGTAGACCGTTTCCCGTTGATGCTGATTTGCTTCCTGAAGTGGTTAATGGATATAGAACTCCATCTAGACGTTGTCCACCAAACACTAGAGCAAAGCTGAGTGATGAAGAGCTTACTTACTTGAGGAACATTGCTCAAGCTTTACCATTTCATTTTGTCCTCGGTAATTCGCCTTTCACTAGTGTTTAGCTGTCTTTCCTCACTTTGTATGGTTGTAATTTGTTTCTTTACCTCGTAATTTGTAAAGGGAGGAACCGAGGGCTTCAAGGTTTAGCTTCTGCTATTGTGAAACTATGGGAGAAATGTATTATTGCAAAGATTGCTATCAAATGGGGAGCTATCAATACGAACAACGAGGAAATGGCTGATGAATTGAAAGTAATTTGAATTTTTGTTTCTCGAGGTCTACTTCTGAATGCCTTTGAAACCGATGTGGCTGATGTTTATGTTTTGGGCTCTATCGTATTTGTTTCAGTATCTCACTGGAGGAGTTTTGATACTACGCAACAAATACTTGATAATACTTTATAGAGGCAAGGACTTTTTATCCGATGAAGTTGCGGATATGGTTGATGATAGAGAGAAATTACTGAGAAGATACCAACATTTTGAAGAAACCAAACGCGAGAGCGATATAGAAATCTTGGAGGTTACAAATGGTAAAGGAAGTGAGGAAAGAAGCAAAACCGGAAGTTTATTAGAGTTTCAAGAATTTCAAAGAAAATTCGGAGAAATGGAGACGAGAAACCTGGAGACTGAAGCTGAGAAAGGAAAATTAGAGAAGGAACTCAAAAGCCAAGAATGCAAGCTTTCCATTGTAAGCCTTTTAACGTCACAAAAGTTCATCTTCTTAGATTTTGCTTATTCTAATATAAGTTCCATGGATCAGCTAAAATCAAAGATAGAGAAATCAACAATGGAATTAGTCAAATTGAATTCTTTATGGAAGCCATCCGAGCAAGACGGTGATATCGAGATATTGACTAATGAAGAAAGAGAATGCTTGAGAAGAATTGGTCTGAGGATGAATAGCAGCTTGGTTCTTGGTAGGAGCTCATCAAAATCTATTCTTGCATTTTCTTATTCCTTAACCGATGATAAGAAGAGTGTGATTTACACAAATTTCCATTTTGGTATATGTTTCATTTTAGGTAGAAGAGGAGTCTTTTATGGTGTAATGGAAGGTCTACATCAGCATTGGAAGCACAGGGAGGTTGCGAAAGTTATTACGATGCAGAAGATTTTCTCAAGAGTTGTTTACACAGCGAAAGCCCTTGAAGCAGAGAGCAATGGAGTACTGATCTCAGTTGAAAAACTAAAAGAAGGGCACGCGATACTCATATACCGTGGCAAGAACTACAAACGTCCTTCATCGAAACTGCTGGCACAAAATCTTTTGACCAAACGAAAAGCGTTGGAAAGATCTGTTGCGATGCAGCGACTTGGCGTAAGTGAAGTGGATTGGAAAAATATTTCCTTTCATTATTTTTTGTTTGGTAGAATCTTGTAAACCTCACTTGAATTAATCTTTTCTCTGTTTTGTTGTTGTTGTTGTTTGCATTGTGGCAGTCACTGAAGTTCTTTGCTTACCAGAGAGAGAGAGCAGTAGAAGATTTGAAGGCGAGACTGGTAAATCTTCAAGATTGTGCTTCTGAGTTTGGTTGATGCAAGCAAAATTATTTGCAAGGAAGAGCTGGATAAGGATAAGGCAGATGTATTATTCTCTTCGACTGGGTCACATATTCTTCTTCACACTGGTAATTTTTGTGAATTACTCAAATATTCTAGTGACTAGTGATTTCTATGTATATATCATGTAATGTCACATTTTTGAATAATTATAGAGAAAAAAAGACAAACCATATTTAATGCAATTTCGGTAAAAAAAAAAAAACTAACTATATACAACATTGTTATATGATGGAAAAACCATACGCTCATGCATCTTAGGCACGTAGAGCGCATGTTCATAGAATCATTAGGCTAATGTGTCACAACATGATTTTTTTCTTTAGACCAAACTGCTTAAAAACCAAACTGATTACTGAGTTTTTTCTGGACCAAAATAGACAGACTAAAGAAACTCACCTAAACACAGAGATAACTTTTCAAGCCTTTTTATCTTTGTCTGTTTTCCAAAACATTCTCAAACTTTTTAGAATGTTTTCTAATGTTTTTGCACGGTGTAGACTAAAGAGATTAATGAACAAGATATAGAAAAATGATTTTCGCTTTTAGATCGAACCATATTTCACAAATCATTTATTAAACGTAAACTTACACATTGAGATCTTTCATTTGTAAATATCCAAACTAATTGTAACATTTTGAGATATACAAATTTTCACTTCTCTCAATCGTTTTTTAGTTTTCCTTTGTAAATATCAGATTCGATTTGAAGCAAGACTACTGATTTAACAACTGAAAAAGAAGAAAAATTGCTAAAACCGTTCTAGCTGGTTCTAGAACATATACGTGAGATATAGTCGACGTAAAGTGCTGCAGCGGGCCACAAAAGCATCTTGCAGTTCTTTCTTGCATTATTATTGGCACAAGTTCTAGTGTTGAATAATTGAAGGCACCATCATCAATCTTCTAGTTATTTATTTATAGGGACCCATCCAAAACATTTCATTCTTTTCCTAAACTTTATGAATATATACCCTAACTTTTCCTGTCTATAAAGTTTGTCGGTATATTCGCTCGTGATTTTCGTTTTTTTTATTATTTTTCACACTTCGTAGAATCAATGAAAATGTTAATAGGCATGACATGAAAGAGGCAGAAGAAACTAATTTCTCTAAAATCATCATAGTATTCAAGAAAATTGATGTACATTATACACACTACATAAATAAATAACGACTAACGTTAGTTGCCAAATTGATGTACATTATTCACACTACATAAATTGAAATTATTTGCCAAATTCACAGCTTATCTTATGTATATACACGAATCGCTAACACTAGCAAACATCTACGAAAATTATTCGCACGATTCCAATTAGGTCTCTTATTTTATCTCTTTGTGGACAAACTCCATAACCAGTTTTGTACTGCGTTATTTAATTTTGATAAAACTTAGAATTAAAATAAACAGATACGTCTGTACGTAAGTTCCATTATATAAATCAAGTAGGGCAGCATAGCCATATAGGTGTGTGAACATTTGAAATCCAAACCATTTAGATAAAAAATCTCAACTAATTCTAAAATAACGTCATACAAAAACATGATCTATCAACAATATAATATTCAGTCTGCATTATACAAAATTTCATGATTTCCTTACGTGTATGGATAGGATCTACTTCCGAAAATCTCGAATCTTTTAGGTACTACATATTTTGCCGCAAGATCTAACGTCTAAAACGTGAGTTTTCAAGATTAATAACGGTTCTATCCATACACGTAACTAGCCTAAAAGATTCGAGATTCGAGATTCGAGATTTTCGGAAGTAGATCCTATCCATACAAGTAAGGAAATCATGAAATTTTGTATAATGCAGACTGAATATTATATTGTTGATAGATCATGTTTTTGTATGACGTTATTTTAGAATTAGTTGAGATTTTTTATCTAAATGGTTTGGATTTCAAATGTTCACACGCCTATATGGCTATGCTGCCCTACTTGATTTATATAATGGAACTTACGTACAGACGTATCTGTTTATTTTAATTCTAAGTTTTATCAAAATTAAATAACGCAGTACAAAACTGGTTATGGAGTTTGTCCAAGAGATAAAATAAGAGACCTAATTGGAATCGTGCGAACAATTTTCGTAGATGTGTGCTAGTGTTAGCGATTCGTGTATATACATAAGATAAGCTGTGAATTTGGCAAATAACGACAAAATTGTGTTAATAAAAAAAAAACATTGTACGACAAAATTGATGTGTAGATAAATAAATAACGACTAACATTGTACAACAACAATTCGATATAGTATTGAATTATGATCGTATAAACTAAATAAGTTTATCACCTTGACATGAAATTGACTGATTCTTTTTGTTTTTCTTAATATAACCGGATCATAATTATAAGCCAAATCTATATTAATTTTGAGATTTGTAGAAAGTCGGATAGTTTTACCACTTGTTATGTTTATAACGATGATGCATCAATTCTAATTCTATATACAGTGAGAGAGAGAGAGAGAGAGAAAATTGTCTACATCAGACATTTAAGTTCCTACAAAACCAACTCCGGAAATAATAAATGCAACAGCCTGCATGAAAAGATAAAAATACAATAACGTGTTTCCAAAGGCAAGATTGTAGCAGGCACAACACAATATGTATATTCCCACCATCATCTCCTTTGAGTTTATTCTGCAACATAAGAAACTCTCACCAATAAGTATCCTAAATATTATTTTTTTATCAGCACTATTTAGGTATTTGTATGTTGTAACACCTAACTAAATTTGAAGATGAATCATATGTATCATAGTTTGAATTTTGATTCGTATATGTTTATGGTAACTTATTTTTGTATGTTTGCTTGATTAATTACCTTTCGAGAACCCCATTGCGAGGTTTTTTCACTTGGGGAAGTAACTTAGTCTCAAGAGCATCTCCTAATTTCTCGGTGACGACCCATTCATTCACTCTTCCTCCTTCTAGTAAACCAATGAAAGTACCTTTGGTCCGATGCATAGCCATTACATTCTCGAACAATACCCAGAAAATCACCAGGTAGAACGATCTAACATGCATACCAAATAATATTCATAAATAAGAGACTGCAATTGTTTTCAAGCGTGAAATTTTTTTTTTTTTAATAACAAAACCCGGTTTTGTATCAAATATGTTGGAAAATCTAAACGGTTCATGGTTATAGAAGTAGCTAGTATACTAACCTTGGTGTAGCAATGGCGTTGAATAGAGTGATCACCATAGGAACGTAAATAGTTGACCAAGTCGGAATGTTGACTTCAGAGAAGAATACACTCGTGGGAAGAATGACACAGTAGAAGAAGAAAGTAAAGAAATGGACTATGACCTTCCGAACAAAGAAGAAGCTATATATCACGTACAATTTCTTCCAAATCGTCACTCTCTGTTCAAGTTAACAAATCAAATTCATCATTACCGTTTTTAGATATATACGCATAATTAAGAATAAAAAACCATAGAAACTTCAATTGGTATGATGGTGTCAATATCATGCCTCACATTGTATGTTTGTCTTACCTCACTATCACATAATGGCAAAAGCGAACAAAATAAAGTGGTTGGCACGTGCGACCAAAAAGCATGGGCACATGTTTATCTGAAATTGAAAAGACTTAATTTAGAAAATGAAAAAGTGTACCTTATTGCGAATAATCTCCATTGTCATTTTCCTGAAGAGATTAGCTGGACCGCATGACCATCGATGTTGTTGGAATCTGAAAGCCTTGAATTGGCTTGGTAACTCACTTTTCACCTACAACCCGCAATTACAACGAATTAAAAAGATTATTATTGTTGGACTATGATTTTCTGTAAATAATATTATAGTATTACATGTAGATGGAAAATGTTACCATACTGTTGGATTATTTTAAATCATGTGGAGTGAAACTCTCCGTAAAGTGGGTGCAAAGAAACAACACATGTGACGGGTCATAATTAAGGATTTGGACTGCTTTATACAAGGTAAGATTTGTTTTCTCAAAATTACAAATAGATTTGGTCACATTAGTTATTTATAGCTAATGGATGTACCTCAAGGTCATTGACGAAGACAAATTTCCAGCCGTGTAAACCAACACGAACGGCCAAGTCCATGTCCTCTACGGTGGTCCGGTCTTTCCATCCTCCAGCCTCTTCCATCGCCGCCATTCTCCATACACCCGCAGTTCCTTCAAAAAATTAAATCGAAATAATCATAAAATAATTGTATTGAGATTTCGGAAATTACTAAATTATTTGAAAATAATTTTCTATTGTTAGGGGGAAAATAAGTTTTGTGTATATTTTTTTATTGTTAACTGGTTTTGAATAACAATTTTTTTTCTTCAACAAAAATGTGGCCTCTGTTAATGTTTATTAGTTGGAAAAAATGCAACTGGCTAGAGAGAACATAGAACTAGAGGATCTTATAAATAAAATATGAAATTTTCTGGCCACAGGATAAAGTATTTTAATAAATTCTGATAAGGATGTACCATTGAAGCCAAAGAAAGCATGTCTAGTGGATCCGGATTCTTGCTCTGCCATGAAATGGTAATTGAGTGACATCTCTTGCATCCTAGTCATCAAGCACTTGTCTGTGTTCACTGCAGCGATTAATCATTTCATTAAACCATTATGCGAATTTTTATCGCAAAAATAATTGACAATGAATTAGTATTTGTGTTTATATAATTAATCCTACCAAATCTCCATCGAGCTTGAACAAGAGCGAGCTCTGGATTGTGGATGAGGAAAGGAACAGCCCGTTGGAGGTAATCGGGCTCGGGCTGAAAATCGGCATCGAAGATGGCAATGTAGCTGCATTGTTTGACGTAGCTATGCCTCATGCCTTGTTTAAGAGCACCAGCTTTGTAGCCATTTCTGTTGTCTCTCCTCTCACATTTTATGTTTATGCCTTTGCTTGCCCACTTTCTACACTCCATGCTCACCATTTCCTTAAATAATCAACACATCAAACGCTTGATGTTAATGGTAAATCATTGTTGTTGTCTAAACAAAACATGTATATGTTATCAAGAAATATTGATTGGAAATTGTGAAGGCCAAAAAGAAAACAAACAAAAAACTAGTTGTGTTTCGCGTTTGTATAACACAATTAA
Source organism: Draba incana (assembly GCA_963576765.1). NCBI lineage: Eukaryota > Viridiplantae > Streptophyta > Magnoliopsida > Brassicales > Brassicaceae > Draba > Draba incana. The sequence goes on along the minus strand of OY755203.1, from coordinate 41,054,442 downwards.
TAAATAAATAAAACTAAAGTGTTTGTTTGTTTTAAAAATGTGGACAAAAACATTTTAATTAGTAAAAGCATGCGTTCGAAACAATCAAATATACGGACCATAATGGATGGATCAGTGGAATCATCTAACACTTGAATGATTACTCGATCCAATGGCCATATGAGTCTGCAAGCAGCACCTATCGATAACTGATAAACCTGCAAACTCAAAATAAACACAAGTTTAATTAAAAGGCTGCAACATCATCGATCATCATTTTGAACATTTCATAAACTATTATTATAGATAAATTACCTCTCGTTCGTTGTACATTGGGATTTGGACAAGAACCATGGGAAAGTTTTGATTTCCGAGCTCCATGTCCTCTTGCATTGCCTCCCATTTGTAGATCTTCTCGGGTTTGCGTTTAAACAACTTGACGTAGATTACTACAATGTTCATATAAGCAATTTCTACGAAAACTAACAATGATATGACCAAACATATAGCCACCAAACATTTGAAAATTGGAACTATTAGTAGACTTCTCACTTGTCTCCACCACATAGTTCCAATACTTATTATATGCTTCAAGCTTTTCGAAAGTGGCAGCTTAATCTTCATAACTCCTTCCATTAAACTTGTCGCAAAAGAAATATAAAAACTATTCTTCTCATAATTATCAAGATGTGGGAGTGAGATGTAGGATTGTGTAGAAAGAAGATGAGAGAATTTATAAATGGGTTTGTTTTGTTTTTGTCAATAAGTGACTGACTTTAGAGAGATTCTCTTTTTTTTTGTTGAATTAAGTAATTTATCTTTCGTTTTAGGACTTTTTTGTTTTTTCATTTTTGATTTGTCGTCGTTTAGCTTGATTAGGTGGACCAGATCTTGTACATTTTTTTTTTTGGTCACAAGATCTTGTACATTATGATAGCTAGTGGGAACAACGAAATGAGAAAAGGACCAAACAATGTTTTTACTTGTAAGTTGTAACTCAGTCTGGCTATTTCTATTCATAATTTTCACGTGATGAAAATCATTTTTTAAGTGATAATTTTACGCATGTTTACTTCTTATTCGTTATTAGTTATTACTATGATTCGGATATCGTCTACAGACTACAGTACTACTCAATCACGCACTTGTACGTAATCTTTTAACTTTTATTTTGTTACTTCAATTTCATATATATTCGTTAATTTTGAGACTGGTCATTCTTTAATGTAAAAGCAAAAATACATGATTTATTCCACTTTTTGGTAAAGAAAACAAACTTTTCCGCTGTGCATGCATGGTTTATTTTCTTGTAGTTCAAATTTATATTTATAGTATGTAAGATTTGAATATTGTTTGAATTTGAAGATGTATACATTACATTAACGCATATATGGAAGCGACCAAGTCAGTAATCAATCTCCTAATTTAACTCCTAATTTAATGGTAACCATATTATGTCGACAAAATCAATAGTATATGAGTTAAAAAAACAACCTCTGTAAGTAAAACAATACTGTAATTTTGAAAACAACAATAGTTAATGACCTGTCTCTCAAATTTTAATGGCAACCGTACTCTTTCCTTGGTGTGTCGTAGGATACTAGAGACACTATTTATGAACGTAATACAAACATGATTATTTTTTTGTCTCAGACAGACTGAAGCGAGTGACTGACTGATTTGAGAGATTATTTTTAGGCTCTAAATGGTATCAGTTTAATGGTTCTACCATTGGTTTAATGGTTCTACTGACACCATTCGTTTAATGGTTCTACTGTCAGTTTAATTGTTCTACTATCAGTTTAATGGTTATACTGTCAGTTTTTGTCTCTAAAATGATTCTGCTATTGGTATAATGGTTCTACTGACATCATTTAACTTTCTTTTATTCTACTAGAAATTTAATTATTCTGCCAGAAATTTAATCATTCTGCTGTTACCATTCAGAGCCATAATCTAGAACTCTTTGAATAATGACTGACATTCCAAGACGGTATTACTCTATAATCTTTTTATGCCATTTGCTAGGGGTGGACAAATTATCTGCATCCGAAGTCCGAACCCGAACCCGAACCTAACCGAAATCAGGCGTTTCAAATCGGGTTAGGATCTGATCAATTAACCGATTCATTTTCATTTGATTTAAGTTTGGACTTCGGTTCGATTCAGATATTATCTGATAACCGAACTTAAACCCGAACAAAATCACTTTTGTTATACCTGTCTTACCATTTGCTTATCACTTAATAACATTATACGCATAAATTTAGAAAAAGTAAAACAAGATACGAAGAGTCAGTCAGATCTGGAAAATGTCATTGCACTGAAAGAAAAATATGTCCCACTTGACTTTTGTCTCTTTCATAAGCAAGTTGCAATTGTCAACTACAGTTTTCAACAATTTTTTTTATTATGCGGTGTAATTCACTTGCTCGAATTAGTGCTCAGATATATAAACCGGACTGGACTAGTTTGTGCTTCAATCAAGACAGTTCAGGGCCATTAACATATGGGTTATTGGGTCTAATAAGTAACGAACATGAAACTGAGTTGAGCAATTTATTGAATAATTTTCATGTGGTATTGGGAGACCAAAAAATACAGATGATTTAATTCATAAGAGAGTCAAATATTCTGAATTATCAAAATTCCTATTAAACTATAGGCAGATAATCTGAGAATCGTGTTGACAAAAGTTGTGTTGACACTCGAGTGGTAAATTCCAGGTATTGGGAGCTTCTAAACGGGCTTCTATGCCTCCGATTTGCTCAAGCACTGTTAGAAAATTTACCCCACGAGAATCATGTTGACTAATGTCTTATTGATAACTCAGATGCTCAACCTAAAGAGTTGGAGCAAAGAGGTATTTGTTAGACTTTTGTTACTCTTTTCTCCCAAAACGATACCGTATTATTGATTTGTAAAAGATGTCATGATACAATACAAAGTTTCGAAGTTGAATGAATGAATTAAATCTAACAAACTCTCCTTTTATATCAGAGGCTTTCTCCTAACAACCTTATCTTCTAATCCAACCACTTCTCCTTGTATAAGCCTTAAAATACCCCCCTCGCGAAATCCAAGCTTGCCCTCAAGCTTCAAGGCTGGAAATTGTTGCTTCAAGCCCCTAACTTTTTTCCAAGAGTGATCATGGGGTGGAAGACCAGACCAAACAACCAATGCTTCCAAATCCCCTTCTGATGCTTACTCGTAAGAACAGGTTTCAACTGAAATGGCCCATAATACTTCGTCGCTAATTTCTGAAACACCCATTTGAATTTGAACATCCACGTTGTAAAACACGTTCTCTGCGTTTTCCCCTGCAGTCTTCTTTTGGAAATCGTTGTTCTTCCCCTGCAGTATTGGAACAAGTAAGAAAATTTCTGTTGGTAAGAATAGAAAACGCGTCTTCTTTTGGAAATCGTTGTTCTTCCCCTGCAGTTTGCAAGTCATGACGATCTTGAAGGACTAGAGGATGCAAGACTGGTGAATTCGTCTTGCAATCTCCATCTTCTGAGCTTGTATAACAGGACATGTGGCCAATATTGATACTATATTCTCGTGTGATTCATGGTCCATAACCAAATCTGATAACTCCAAAGACTTGATCTGCATTATGTCAGCCGTTATCTGTCCTTGTGATTTAACAACAAGGCAAGATCCCGTAACCCCAATATCTCCCTTTATAGACCTCCTTTTTGTAGTCCTGAGCCTAAAAACACCAAAACAAGACTGTGAAGCATCCCTACTAAAATCAGATTGTAGATGGAACCAATCTTTCATCACCAATAGATATGTGACAATTACAAGCAGCAGTGACAAAGGTCGAACTCCCTTTTGTAGTAGCACCCACCAAATCGTCATTTGTCCCTTTTGTTGCAAGAAAAAGAGTAGCAACAGTTTAATTTTCTGCAGTTTCTTGCATCTCCAACAAAGCCACACGGAAAAATAATATCTCATGTACAAATCACATTCTTTTTTCTTGTGTCTCAACCATCTCGTATTCTGCTTCGTCTTCGTCGTACCAAACTTGATTTCCCTTATCTTTGCGAGTTCAAGCTGCTTATGTTCTAACTTGACCCTCGGTTTTGTTCTGCTCTCTCTAGTCTCTACGTTGTGTTTAAACTTGAATTGCCAAGTCTTAATAAACGTTTTCTTTCTCCTATATTTCACCAGTTTTCTCAGTGACATTACATCGAACAGTTGGTAGGCAATTCCCCTCAATATAACATATAACAAAGAATCCAAGAGTGCAGGATCCTTCTCTACTACATCTATGACCAACATCAAACTACCATGTAAATCAGATTGATTTACCTCATTTGGCGTATCGATAATTGTCACTCCAAGCGATGGATTTTATTGAAACGATTCTGGTTCTTTTGCAAGAAACAAACCAGTTTCTGCCATTGTTTTGTTCTTCCAAATCGATTCAGTTTCCGAAATCGATTTCTTTGTCTGAGTTGATTCCTTTTGATAAAGCAAAACTTTGGGCAAAATCGAGTCTGATTCATCCTCTTTCACCGATTCGATCACTGATTTCGAGTCTTCCTCATCAATCGTTTTCCCTTGTCTTGATTTTGTTGCTTCAATCGATTCCACCTCGTTACTAACAATCTGATGATTCTTCTCCGATGACTTGTCTTCTTTACTGGCCTGAGCAATTTGCTCCGACGAGATGGAATTGAGTCCTCCGGTGACCGTCGCTGGTTCCGATGAGCGATTCCTAGCTTTCAGAATCCGAATTATCTCCTGAAATGACGATTCCAATGATTCGAAACGCTCCATCGTTTCTTTATGCATCGAATCGTGCTTCTCTATCAATATGTCAAATCGTTCAGCTAATGTTAACTCCGGTGATTCAGCTCCGGCGCCGCCGTTGGATCTTGTCGTCGTCGGCATCGCGTAGATAGCTCACCGCACCAATTTGTTAGACTTTTGTTACTCTTTTCTCCCAAAACGATACCGTATTATTGATTTGTAAAAAATGTCATGATACAATACAGAGTTTAGAAGTTGAATGAATGAATTAAATCTAACAAACTCTCCTTTTGTATCAGAGGCTTTCTCCTAACAACCTTATCTTCTAATCCAACCACTTCTCCTTGTATAAGCCTTAAGGGCTTATCAATATCTCTCGAATATAAAGTAACCAACTTCTCCTTGTATAAGCCTTAAGGGCTTATCAATATCTCTCGAATATAAAGTAACCAGAGCTTATGAAGAAGCTCAGAAATATGGATAACTAGAGAAGTGTTTAGAGAAACATTTTAGAGAAAGAACTTAAAGAGAAATTTTTAAAGAAAAAGACAAACCTGACAACAAGGATTTTTTCGTAAAAAATTGATAAATACAATAGTGGCGGTCTAGTAGATGCATTTCTTTTTGGCAAACTTTACATTCTTGTCTTATGTTTCATCTATAATAATTCTATAAAAGTTTGATTTAAAACATAAATTATTCGTTTAAAGTGGCGTACTAATAAATCTACAACTATTTTTCAATGCCATTGAAATTTGGCACACAGAAAAAAAGCATTTGGAATCGCATGATTTTATATTCTATATATATTTTATTTTTTTGCTAAACATTAAAATTATATTCAACAGAACAAGAAAAGACAAACTTTGAGACGAAGCAATTGCGTGTCTCCTCCTCGTGACCACCTATTTTATCATTTTGTTCTCCACGTACTAAATCCCAAATCATCTAAATAACCGTTACTAATATTCAAAACCCTTTCTAAATTATATAATGAGATCATTACACGCCAAAAAAAAATCAAATTTAGAATATAGTTTAACCCATGTGGTAAGTTTGTCCTGTTCTATTCAAAAGATTCACTTGATCCAATGACTTTATTTGACTTTTTTTAATAATGTAACTCGAACATTTGTTCTGTTTTGCTCGTATCGTTTTCATAATCTCTAATCAAAATGATTAACAGATATCATAATGGCAGTAACAACAACAAAAAGGTACATTTTAAAACTGTAAAAGATCTCTTAAGCATTTTATTATATGTTTGAAGGATATAATACGGAGAAAAAGAAAGAAAAAAAAAACCCAAAAAGGTTTATTGTTCAGGAATAGAAACCAGGACTGGTCGCCAAGGTTTTCTCAATATTCTTAACCGAAATGATTGAACCGAACCGGAAGAACCTAACCGCCGAGACGTTAACTCTCTGCCGCTACCGTTAGAATTAACGGAGCCGACGGTTACAGGCGAAATCTCGCTTCTCTCTTCTTCACCATCATCTATCTCATCTCTACCTTTAAACGGCGGAGACGGCGATGTGACCAAAAGCTCTTTCAATTTACGCCTAGCACGGTGGTTTCCCCTCTTCTTCTTCCCGGAATTTCCATCCGATTCCGATGATTCCTCGAGGATCTGACGGAGATTCCGTCTGTGACTATCGGAGCTCTTTTCGAACAACATCCGCAGCGTTTTCCGTCGCCGGAGATGAAATACAGGGCTCTTCGTCGGGCTCATCGCGGGGTTTGCGTTGGCGGATGACTTCAAGCTCCGATTAGCAGCGAAGAGCTTGAATTTGTGTAGGCCGGAGAGTGACATCGTGAGATCCAACGGTGGACCGCGAATTCGCCGTCCGATCGCCACTTTTCCCTTCTTGTTTGTTTATGTCACGTGTAAAGAAGATGCGAGAAGCTAGCAAATTAGTAACGGGGAAGTATATATTTATACAATCATATAAGTATAATCTGTATTATTTGGTTGTAAATCCTTTATAAAGTAATTTTTGTTTTTCTTTGTTATCTGTAAATTTTCTAAAAAGAGTTATTAGTTAGGCCTGGGCGCGGATCGGATATCCGGAAAAATTATAGTATTTGTGATTCGATTTGTTATTCACGGATATTAAATTTTCCGATTTGCTTTGCTTTGAAAATTTTAGATATTTGGAGTTACGGATATCCGGATTTTTTTCCGGATATTTGCGGATATTCGGATATTTGCGAATATTTGTTTTAACTGAAAAAAACGAAAGAAAAATATTTTATTTTTTCAAAAAGTTATTTTTTCAGTATAAATTTTAAACTAATTAGTGAAAAAATAATATAAGTTAGATAATTTTATTTGATATAACTAAAAATAAAATGAAAAGTAAAAGAAAAAATGGTGGACTACGAAACATTTATTATTATTTTTAGATAAAAATATGAGACAACTGATTTACAAAATTAGTAACTACGTAAATTTACTATAACTATATCCGTTCAATGTATTGAAAAGGTTAAAAAATGCAAATATATGTTGTAGGTATATCATATTATATGTACATATATGTAATTTACGGATCGGATCGGATATTCGGATTTTTAAAATTAGTATTTATGATTTGCTTTGCTTTAGACGGATCGTAGATTTTACTATTTGCTTTGTTTTGATTTATAACGGATATTCGAATTTTTCAGATCGGATCAAAACGGATCACGGATCAGAGCAAATCTAACGGATAATTTGCCCAGCCCTATTATTAGTCGCTTCTTCTTGGTAGTTGATTGATAATTTAAATGTTTTTTAATGTGTTTTGGATAAATATATTTCGTACAATCGTACGCCTTAATAAAAGAAAAAATGAAACACACATGACACGTATATATGCAAGTCATTACTGTCCACCGTATTAGTATAATTACGTTAACCGGTATAGAGTTTTAATTTTGAGATAATGAGAAGTCTAAAACGTATCGAGGCCCTCTCTTAGGTCGACCTATCGCAAGCCTAACCACAAGTACGAGCCCCACTAAATTGATTGTGTACACCAAAAAGCCCAAAATCTGTTAATAATCCAGTGGTTTTTGACCTAACGGTGTGCATGAATATTTTTGATTTTTGATTCTCGGCTTGTCACACTTGGAGCTTTTACTGAAATCGAATATTTGCTGAAGTGTTGTTAATCTTCTCATTATTCTACGGCCTTATCGAAAATGTTTGAACAACATTGACCAAGAAGACAAGAACCATATATATTGACCTCCCTAATAATAGCATTTATTCGCAATGAAATCCAAATCGCAACATTTTTCTATTCATATCATTCAGAGTCCTAGAGAATAATACTGCATTGCGTACAAATGAGATTATTTATAAAGAGTTAACCAAGGGGGAAAGGAGGAGGTAGAACAAATTGCCCTAGCTCAAGCTATTTTCTCAAATACAAAATTCTATGTAATATCTCACTCAAGTAAAAATCTGAAAAAAAGTTAAGAGAAGAAAATCTAAAAAAACTAGCAAGCCAAAAAATAAAAGAACATGATTTTATTTCTGAAGTGTATTAATTAATAATATTAAGGTTAAACGAAAAAAAAGAATGTATGTTATATATGGCATTTAGTGATTTTGTGGCTCATCTGGGTTCTTGGCTTTACTCTTTAGCATCTCAGTGAAGTTGCCTCTCATGATATGTCTGAATCTTGTGTCTTCAGTCGCAGCAGCCACCGCTTTTGGTGAATCAGGTCCCTGAAGGGTCGGTGATGACGGTGCAACCGCAGTGGTTTCGGTTGCTTCTTTCTTCCCCAACAAGCCACCTTCACCAAACAAGCTTGTGACAGATGATGCAATCCCCAAGTGAGCACCCATGGCTTTACCGATTGCTTCCAGTGTACCACCTGATCTCTCTTTCATTATGATCTCTAACGCTTCCTTGTGAGCTGGATCGAGCGCATCTGGATCTTTCAGTAGGTTTTGAATCGCTGGAAGGAGGTATTCTCGGACACTTGTTTGAGATAGATCTTCAGATACAAACACAAGTTAATCTTGGAAACATTGAAACATGGAAGAAACAGAAGAAAGTTTTGGTTTTGATGATCTTACCGGTTGCATCGAGGGCACGAATGGCTTCGCAGAAAGCGTTAGCTCTCTCTCCGCGACGGGTTACGTCTGTTGATGAGCTTGGACTTGCTGAAAGTTGGAAAATCTTGGACAAAAGATAATCTCTAAGCCGTTCTGTTGTGTGTGGAATGGCAACTAAGAGTGCACGTATGACTGCGATTATAGCCTCGTGAGAACCGTCTTCGAGAAAAGCATCCATCTGGACTAGGATTTTATCAACAATCTGCATCATATCCGATTTGATTAACGCACAAATGAAAAGATCTTTCGATAATTCGAAGGGTTTAATATGTATTATTACGATGTCGAGTTTGAAATGCTGGGCTACAGATCCAAATGCATCGATACTTGCGTACTTCACATTCAGGTTCTGGTCCGAGCCAAGAGTGATCAAGGCTGGTAAAACATTGGCAGAAGCAACCTTTGCGTCGACATATGGAACCTGTTAGGCAAGTAAATAACAACGCTTCTGTAAAAAAAAAACACTTGGTAAAAAGAGGAAGTGTGTGTTGTTGAGAAGCTTACGATGGTCTTTAACAACTTAGCAGCGTTGATTTTGAGTTCTGCAGTGGAATCAACGACCATTTCCCATAAAATACCGAATATCATGTTATGGTGTTCTTCAAATGTGCTGTAGTGTTTTGAGGAGTTCATTGGTAAGAAGAAGCAGCTCCAGGAAACCATAAAAAAAAAGAGTGGAAGCATTAGAAAACATACCAAAGAAAACGAACTGCATCCAAAATCTCGTTATTGTGCTTCGATGACTGGTTTTCTTTCGTTTTGCTCTCGACTAAGAGTTGCCGTAAGAAGCTTGTTAACTCTTCGCGCTTACTTGGTGCACCAAGAACTCCTGCTAAAAGAAGCGGTAGAATACAAAGAGTGGCAAGTTTATTGGCCACAGCAGTTCTTGGTTTCAGGCCTGAAGAAAGGAAACAATCTATCTGTCAGATCCAACTTCGAGAATTTCCATATCGTTATTATATTCAGGAATTAGGTACCTTTTATCCTTGGATGGATTGCAGAAGGTAAAAACCGAAGATCAGGCTCATCCTCTCCGACGGCCACCATGAACACGGGCAACTCAATATGGGTTAGGTAGGAACTTCCAAAACGTTCAGAAACATCCAAGAGAAACTGCAAACCAGAGAAGAGATATCCAAAAATTAAGTGTTAGTAGACCTAAAATCAATAGCAGAGAAGAGAACGGCTGCCAAAACAATCCAGACTTGTCAACCCAGTCCAGACCTTTGTTATCCGATTTCTTAAATGGTCTTCTTTCTGAGGCAACATGCATGCCAGTTGTAACAAGCTCGCAAAGCAATCAACATGCATCCATTCAAACATAGGCCACTCGGAACGTCCCCTGGTCAGAAATTCCAATCAGATAAGACAGTACTATCATGTCCAAGAACATGTCAGAAACTAGAAAAAAATTTCGAGGTCAAGAGTTGTTAAGGCGGTGAAGAAGCTTACTCGGCATATGTCTCAAGCAAGGAAACAGAGAATGCAGATTCCTCTGACTTTGAGATTGAAGAAAAAGGACATGTTTCCATTGCCTTCTGGTGTATAGCTGGAAGCAACTCCTTGAGCATTCTTAGTAGGACATCAATGCTCCATCGCTCCCGTTCACCTAGGACTCGTAGATGAGACTCCAACGACCCTTCAACTCCAGAAAGGGGTGGGCAGTGCTACAAATGAAAGTGAATTGAAAGAGCTATTGCAAACTACCACTCCCAATTACAGTATTAATATGGAGAATGTATTGAGTCTATACCTGCGCAGAGCTTAATGTGTGAGAGAGAAGAACCCTCAAGATATGATCCAGCCTGTTACCCCACTTTATCAACGCAGGAAGTAGTTCTTTCAATGTGGTTTCAACCACCAGGCCAGATGGATCGCATATCAATTGAAACATCATCTCCTCAACCTAATAAACAAACAGAAAACTGGTGTTGTAGCATTTTGGCTTTATTAATATTAACCAAACTTTGATGCAATTGTCTCATGCCAACGTAAAATTTCCCCTTCTCCTAATTTTTATTTTGTAACCAGCCTACTTTAGAGCTTACTCTACAGCCATGACAGTCATATCAAGTCAGAATTCTTTTTCTACTTTTGCCAGGGAGAAAATATAACGACCTGACCTTGAAATATTTGTCTGTGTTTGGAAACAGGGGAAGCAACAACACAAGATTATGAGCAGCTGCCTCTCGAACGACGGTCGCAGAATCTTCTACAAGTTGTTGTACAATTGACAAAATAAGAGAGTCACGTATCTCAGGGCGGACATACTCTGCTAGCTCCCCACAGGATTGAGCAACTAGCAGCCTGCGTTCTTCATATGTATGATTTATCTGAAAAAGACGCAAATGAATGTAATCACTCATGTTAATAAAATAATACAAAAGGTTTAAAGCGGAGGCAGACAACTTGTAAAGGCAAGAGTAGCATTTACCTGTTCCCAGCACTGTGGAAGCAGTTCTGTTTCTGTTCTCATTTCCCCAACATTCCTCGATAGGCTAACACATGCCTGAGATAAACAGTAAAAGGCCTCAAGCTCAAAACCTTACCAATCTTAATTATTCAAAAAGAAAGCTTCTAAGTTAAACTAGTAACCTACATCCATAATAATCCGCCTCTGCTGCTCATCTGGACGCTTAATCAGGTTGAACAATGTATGGGTCAAGGAGTCTCTTGTATTGCTAACTGGATGGCGCTCAATGGCACACATCATCAGGGGAAGGAGTTCCTATCGGTCAAACAAAGCAGACCATCAATATTTTATCCACCGTACTGAAAGGTAAAACTAAAAGGAAAAAAAAAACACTCCAAACCTCTCGATGATTTATCAGAACATATGGAACAATCTTCGGCAAAGCATCTGCAAGTATCTGAATTGTTCCTAAACCCTGTAATGGAATGGAGCAAAAGAGTATTTAAACAGCTCAGATTGCATCGCGTTGACACAAAAATAGCTATAGCATAGTGTTAGGAAAGCAGACAGCTACATGGACCTCTTCAATTTTACTAATAACAAGATAGGTCTGTTTTACTAGTATTATAGATCATTAAGAAAAAGGTGAAATTAACACAGCATTCATGATGGAAGAGGAATACTCCAAAGCATGATCAGGACTTACCATTTCCTCAGAAGTAGCTTCACCATTTGCATTTTCCGATTTCGCATTAGAACCACGACCAATTCCAGAATCCATTTTGAAAATGCTTTCAAGGTCCCTGGGTGAAAAGTTATCATTTGATGGACTTAACAAATGGTTTGAGACTTCTTTCTGGTTCGCAAAATTACTATTCAAGGCTTTATAAGTTACATTGTTGGCCTCTGCTGCCACCTCTCTTTGATCAGGAATCACATTCTTAACCTCTTCCTCCACCAGACTGCCTTCTGGTTGCGTGTCCCCTTTCTCAACAAGTATCGAAGTCTCAGAGATCAAACCATCATCCTTTCCCATTGCTGGTTTCTCAACTTCCTCTGGCAGGGAGCTTATCTGTTTCTCGACATTTTCCACGGATTGGGATTGCACAGGATCACCTTCACTAGCTGATGCATATTGACCAGCACGAGACCCTTCAATATGCATTTTAAGAGAGGTGATCTCAGCTCTGCAGTCATTGAGATTCCTCCTCTGATGCTCAGAGGATTGCTTCAAACTTTGCACCTGAATACTATCAGTGTCATTTCAGGTATTTACATTTACAGACATGAAAGTGCCAGCTTCTTTAAGAATTTCAGTCTACAAAAAAAGACTACCTGCTTTTCTCTGTCCTTAAGATCCTTCTGAAGTGATTCAGTAGACTTGTTAAAAGTACTAATTTGCTCTTCAAATGTTTCTTTGCTCTTAAGTAGCCCATCCTTTTCTTTGTTTAGCCTCTCAATCTCCTTTTTCAATGATTCATTCTCCTGAAGCATGGCTATTTTCTCCTGTATCCAAATAACTGTGAACCATGAGAAATTCAAATTCATAATGCATATAGAACAATTGGGTGGATTTGTATTTTCGCGAATCCTCAAAGTGCAACTAAAATGGTCGAATACGATTCTCAACTACAAAAAAATCACACTTAAAAACAAGATAACAAGCTATATTTTCACCCTGCAATCAGAATTGCACCAAACATATAGAAATTAACTATGAAATAAATGCAGAGGGAAAAAGAGAGAGAAGTGAGTTCGGTATAAGACAATGACTTCAAAGATCTAAGTTTCAAGGTATTGATCTTTCTGATAGCATCAATTAATTTTTGAAGAGTGTACATGAAAATAAAGCTATCAGGATACAACCTCAGCTGCCTCTGAAGTTGATGAAAGGTACTGATAGTAATAATAGCGCAGGGCATCAGGCACGTGCGCTGGACTGTCCTGCCACACATCCAAGTTCTGGTCTGTCACCTGAGATAAACAGATCATACATAATATATACGGAATTGTTTCATATACAATATCAGCACAGTCATTAATAGGTTAGACACATCTGTTTTGTCCTTCTGAAGTTGGAGATTATTCAGACCTGAAACTTAGTTCCGGCCGGTCACAATTACGGAAATAACAAGATTATTCCAAACCCTAACGAATTTAAGAACTTTTGCCCGAACACAATACAGTGTCAGCAGCTTATAAACTTTCTCTTTCTAGATTTTAAGAGAAGATATACAAAGCCAAAAGCTATTTTACCACAAAAGAGATATCAATTTTTTTCTTTCATGGGGTTTTGAAATGTAGAAAAAATCAATATACAGAAGAAACAAAAGTCTTAGACAGTTCAAATATAGAGTAACAAAAGCTACATAGTTTTGAAAATGGAAAATTTTGAATAAGTTACTAAAAAGCTCCGTTATTTCTTTCCTCGTTAAAATTTTCCAAGGTGGAGTGGCAGTGGCTAATCAAAATATCCAGATAATGTTTGCGGCAATCGGGCCAACAAAAAGAGAAGATCGCAAAGACAGCCATTTTAAACAAGGTAGATCTCAGTAAGCAAGAAAAGGTATCAACATATTGACATAAGATTAACATACCTCCTCATAAAATGTCATGGCGGTAAGTCTGTAACCTGCTAGAAGAAGGTATTCTTTCACTGCACAGTTTAAGTCTCGACGTTCATTGTTCTTCAAAGGCCCTATATCAGTGAAGGAAAAATCTTTCTTCTTCCGTTGAATTTCTGGCCTGTCATCTCCAAAATCATCAGAGTCCAACTCTGAGAAATAATGAACATATAAGGACATAGTTTGGTGATTTAGTTGCTACCATACTGGTGAGCGATGAAAATAACGAAAGGAAAAACTAATATGCATTATAATTGATGCTTGCATATATACCTATGCAGAAAACAGCTCCATGGCGAAAAATAAAAGAGAAAAGGTGATGCTAACGCAAGGGAACTAAAAGCTAGATTGGTAGTTACTTATTGCAGATAAAACTTTTAGATACATTCAAATGTCTGCACTAGAGACTAAGACACATGAGGCTGGAGCATTTTACTTAACTAAGGTAGACTCCCTAATTGGCCGGTCATCACAGAAAATTCTGCAACCCTAATTACTGACTTCATGGCACAAAGCATGAACTGACTGTTTATGCAAACACGTTTATCTACGTAGAAGATTTATAAGAGCTAGCAGAATATATATTTCAGGATAAAAAGTACCTTTCAACTTGTCAATCGAACAATCAGATTTCTTCTGTCCTTCGGTTTTCAATCTCGTAATATCCTCCTGAGCTAGACGAAGTTCATATTCACTGATAGCTAGCTTCTCCGATAACGCTTCTTTCTCCTCCAACAAACTCTGTGGGTCCGCAACTGCATTGCAGGGTTAACAATTACTAGCAACCAACCATGTTGTCTAAGAAAGCCTGAAGCTCAACCAAAACAGAACTATATACATCAAAAACCTCATAATGCTACACATGACAGGACATGGAATGTTCTTGGCCATAACACTCTGAACAATCACCCTTCAGAAGTATGATTGGTTTTCAAATTTAAGCTATGGAGAAGAACATCAAATTGAATGCAGAACAAAAACATGACTCCATCATTTTGCTTAGCTCAACACTGGTGACAAGGACGATCTAACAACTTAAGTAACAAAATAGCAATGTGAGGCCAGCGACTATACAATACAAACGCGATGCGAAGAATTTTCAAACCTCGAATTGCATTATACCGAGAAATCTGATCGGGAGGGAAACGGGAAGGATCGGAGAAGAACTCCTTAAGACGAATTGCTTGGGCATCGCGGCCATCGTCGAGGAGCTCGTGAAGAAGCTCAAACGCCGTCAAGAGGTAGTTCTCCTCCATCAGGAAGTTCACAACAAAGTTGCACAACGACGATCGCTCCGCGTCCATATTTTGTTTTCTTCTTCTTTCAAAGGAACCCTAAAACCCAATCAGAGGAAGATGCCCCTCCTTCGTTCCGATATCACTGTGCATTCCGCAAGAGAATACGAAACTGTCTCTCGATTCGATCTGATGCGCGATTGGTTTCGATTCACCAGATCGTGTAGGTGTTCTCCCGAAGGGAGTGACGATGGTGGGAATCAGGTGCGACAATGTAATTGTACATTAGCGTGGATCTTGTTGAATCAGAGATGTGATTGTGTAATAGTGAGCTATGAGAGACACGTGGACGGTTCGGATTCCAAATCGAATGGGAGAATTGTTGTGTGTGCGTGCGCGCCTATGCGATTTAGTAAGTAAAGGCTCGAGAAAAGTCAACGCCAAACAGTAAAAGTGTTTTCTTTTTGCTGAGTGCTGGATAAAATGAGAAATGCTGTTGGAACTTAAGAAAAATAATTACGCAATTAATTAAATGCTGTTGGAACTTTAGAATCGCTGCTTTACGCAAAATGTAATTACTAAAAACAAAAGGCACGCAGATTAGGAGTAATTGATTGGTAACTAAAAACTTACGGCATCTCCAACCCTACTCTAAATCCTACTCTAAAAAGATATTTAGAGTAAAATCTTCTCCAATCCTACTTTAAATCTTACACCAAAATAGAGCAACAATTCTTTTTACTCTACATTTAGAGTAACTCTAAATCATATTCTATTCTAAAATTGAATATTTTATTTATATAAATGTCTTTTATGTTTTTACTTATCTTATTTTTTTTATATAGAATATATTATTAAAAATATTTTTTTTTATATAGAATATATTATTAAAAATATTTTTTTTGGTATTGCCTTTTTAATTTTTGACTACATGATTAATAGCCTTTTAACAAAATTATAGAATGATAATTAAAATTCATATTAAAATAATCTTTCACAGAAAATGCAACAAAAAATTTCAAAAAAAAAATTATTAATAGAAACTAATGAAATTAAGTTTAATACTTAGATTATATGATTTTGGCTTTTTTCTATTGTGTAATGTTATTTTATTTCTATGATAAATTTTCTATTAAAATATTATTATTTTTTAAGTGAATTATTACAAATTAAAAAGAAATTGGTAAATTTTATAAAGTTAAAGACTAAATTAAAAAAAGAATATATTTAGAATGATATTTTTAGAGTGAAAAATAGAGTAATGGGTTGGAGAAAACCCATACTTTAAAATAGAGTTACTCTATTTTAGAGTGAAATATAGAGTTGTGGGTTGGAGATTATAAATTGCTTATTGCAGAACAACTCATAGTAACAATCACGATACTACATAGGAATAATTACTCCTAGTAAAAACTACTAGGTTAATTCAATTGCATAATTTTCTGCAGATTAGCAATAAACAATCGGTATACATTCAGCTGAGGAATAGTGAATACCAATAAATCTCACACAGGACCAAAAAGAAAGGTGATAGTATAACAAATTTCATTATAAAATGTTGGAAAGATCAAAAACCTGTAAAAATCAGAAAGAAAGAAAAGGACATATGATCATGATATGTGTTTCAAGAACAAAGCAAGTAAAAGAAGGTGAAAACAAGAATCACCTTGACAAAAAGCAGAAGCATGTATATATGTGTGGCAACCATAACAAAACTGTAAAACCAAATACCTTAAAATGCAGAAACATGAGAAGTTGAGAACGGATTATCACTTATCTCCAGCATTGTGGGTGTGTAACTGACCGAAAGCTTCGGTTAACATCATGGTTTGATAGTCAGCTGGTACTATGGGAGCTGGAGGCTGAGACTTGTATATTTGAGCACGAGCTGTATCGTCATCAAGGTCGGTATTATATATGAAATCAACTCTGCAAGTATTACTAAGAGCTGCTTCACTTGATGTTTGAACCGATGAATCGACAGGTTTGGGTGGAGGGTAAACTATAGAGTATAGATGAATTACTCCAACCTTGATGAGTTATACGAGTGGCCAGTAAACCCCAACCTAGCCGCCACCTACTTCGCCTCTCCAACACCTAAAACTTCGCTTGATTCATGGCATTCACGCCTTGGTCATCCTTCTTTTTCCATTTTAAAATCTGTCATTTCCAGTTTTTCTTTACCTATTTCAAATTCTTTTCCCACACACTTGTCTTGCATCGATTTTTCTATTAATAAAAGCCATAAATTACCGTTTCATGAAACCAGTATTTCTTTTCTCCACCACACAAATCATCGTCTTCCTTCTCTGTACCTTCCTCGCCAAATATTCCTGAAAGTGAAACACCACCACCACCACCACCACCGCCACCAATCCCACCTCGTAACCGACCACCACGACCTCAAATTAACCATCCCATGACCACCCGATCCAAAAATAACATTTTCAAACCAAAGAAAAAACAATCTCACACCATTGCCAAAACTAAATCCAAGTATGAAACTCCGACCACCACGAATCAAGCTTTGTAAGACCCGAACTGGCGCCCTCCGATGTCCGATGAATTCAACGCACAAATTCGTAACAAAACATGGGATTTAGTTCCTCCACATCCGTCTCAAAATCTTGTTGGTGTTCGTTGGGTATTTACCATCAAGGAACTTCCTACTGGTTTAATTGACAAGTATAAGGCGCGACTTATCGCGAAAGGATTTCATCAACGTCAAGGCGTGGACTATTCCGAAACCTTTAGCCCGGTGATCAAATCCACCACCATTCGTATTGTTCTTGGAGTTGCGGTCACCAAATCATGGCCTATTCGACAACTCGACATCAACAATGCTTTTCTTCAAGGTACTCTTGATGAAGAAGTTTATGTTGCGCAACTCCCAGGATTTATTGACAAGGACAGACCTGACTTTGTTTGCCGTCTAAAGAAAGCTTTATACGGGCTCAAGCAAGCTCCGCGTGCTTGGTATCAAGAACTCAAAGCTTTCATTCTCTCCGTTGGGTTTGTCAATTCCTATGCCGATGCGTCTCTTTTTATATACAGTAATGGTGGTGATTGTGTCTATGTGTTCGTCTATGTGGATGACATAATCGTTACCGGTAGTAACACTACACTTATTGACAAGTTTCTTCAAGCTCTAGCGGACCGATTTTCACTAAAAGATCTCGGCGAGCTAAGCTACTTTCTTGGCATTGAGGCTAATCGAACTTCGCAAGGACTTCGTCTTATGCAACATAAGTACATTCATGATCTACTTATCAAGCACAATATGCTCTCTTGTTCACCGGTTTCTACTCCCAAGGCATCCTCTCCGCGACTCTCTCTCCGTTCTGGCCACCGTCTGGATGACAAAATCGCTGCTCAGTATCGGTCTGTCGTTGGCTCTCTTCAATACCTTGCTTTCACACGGCCGGATATCGCGTACGCTGTTAATCGACTCTCTTAATTTATGCACTTACCAACTGATGAGCATTGGCAGGCGGCGAAACGTGTTCTACGATATCTTGCGGGTACACCAAAGCATGGTATCTTCCTCTCTTCCAAGAATAATCTCTCTTTACATGGTTTTACGCATGCCGATTGGGCCGGGGATATTGACGACTTTGTCTCCACTAATGCCTACGTTATGTATCTTGGTAATCATCCGATTTCATGGTCCTCCAAGAAACAGCGAAGCGTTGCTCGTTCATCGACGGAAGCTGAGTATCGATCTGTTGCCAATGCCGCTTTGGAAATCCGTTGGATATGCTCTTTAATGTCTGAACTTCGCATCTCTTTTCCGACTCAACCAGTGCTCTATTGTGACAATAGTGGTGCTACTTATCTTTGTGCCAATCCGGTATTTCATACCCGTATGAAACACATTGCCTTAGACTACCACTTCGTCCGAGATCACATTCAATCTGGTTGTCTTCGTGTTGCTCATGTCTCCACCAATGATCAACTGGCTGACACGCTTACTAAGCCTCTTCCATGAGCACGGTTTCTGGAAATCACAAGCAAGATTGGCGTGACAAAGGTCCCTTCATCTTGAGGGGGCATATAGAGTATAGGAGAAGCTAATGGGCCTAATTGTAATTAGTTGGTCGAAGCCCTAATCACTTGTGTATATATATTGTACGAACTCATTACTAATAAGATATAACATTCATCTACATAAACATTTGAGGACAACTCTGGTGCTAGAGGGCTGCTGGTGCGAACCACCGCTGAATCAACTTGTTGGGTGTTTAAAACAGTGTTGGGTTGCACAGGTGGTGCGTGAACATGCCTTGAACTGTGCTGCTCGACTGGAATGTAATAGATTGGGTATGGCTGTGGCGGAAGCTGATAATGGATTTGGTTAGGGTGATGGTATGGTGTGGCAGGGAATGTCATAGGTGAGTTTCCGATAACGTAAGGTTGTCCAGTGCAAATGACCTGGTAATGTTGTTGTTGACCTTGGTTCACAAATGGTGGATACCCGGAAACCGGAATTGGAACTGGTTTGTTTAGCTCAGCTTCATAGAGGTTCGGATATACTTTGTTTTCCACAACATGAGGATGTATCGGTAACTCGTTGGAAGAGACTGGGGTGACCGCAGTATTATCGCTGTTAACACAGTAAGAACAAAAGGAAGAATGTTCATCAGTTCAAAATCGCATCCGCATCGTCTCTGCCAAAGTATATAATCCTAACTCAACTTCAAATACTAGAAGATGTAGCCTATGAAGAGTATACCCATCGTTGAAGCTAGCACGCGAGAAAAATACGCTACGACCGAGTATACAATCCTTAAAAATACAACTTACTTCAAAAGCTAGAATAAATGCAACCTATGAGAAATTAAGGATTATATAGCTTGCACACAAGGAATAAGGTACACACTCTATGAACTAATTCATACATCATATATAGAGAAGAAGAACTAATTCAACAACAAGATCATTTCAAGAGTCTTGTTTTCTATTCTACACTACATCAAGAGATAGATTTAATATCTCCACATTAACCTTCGTTCTGCAACACTATTAGACTCATCTACGCCATTAGCTACACAATTCAAAAACTCAAAGCATAGAGCTATTCCTACTCGACAAAGCTATGAAATGAAGCTCTTACCTTACTACGGATTTTATTGGCGCAAATTTGACTTGCGAATTCGCCGTGTTATCCTCACCGGAGCTTTTCATCGGAGGTAAATAGCTAGAAGAAAGGGAAGACGATGTCGAGCCAAATGACGAATTCGTTTCGAGCATCATCGATTCCTGTCCACAAATCCCGCCGTTACCATCTTCGCTTCCTCTACTTCCACTATTATTTCTCCCAGACTGCATCATCTCCGCACTCGCTAACACATCTACAAACCACGAATCTGTCTTTGGGTGCTGAAGCACCTTGGACTCTCCGATTCCAAGCCAATCCACATCCGTCTCCGCTTTTGATACGATACTGAACGAGATGGATTGGGCCTTATGGGCCTCGGAAGTTAAAGAGAAGAACAAAGCCCAAATTCACATGAATTTAGCTTATTTACCATTTGTGCCATTAGCTCTATGTTCTATATTATTGTCGCCTCTTCTTTGTAGAAGGATTATCAAACAATTAATCAAGTAAAACTATCTTCTTCTTCACTAAACCTCTTTGATTCTTCTTCTATTCCTCTATTTCTCTTCTCATCTTAATTCTAATTCTCCTTGATAGGTTTGGAACCTATCAAATGGTCTTCTTCACTAAACCTTTTTGATTCTTCTTCTATTCCTCTATTTCTCTTCTCATCTTAATTCTAATTCTCCTTGATAGGTTTGGAACCTATCAAATGGTGCTTTCGTTGAGAGTAACGATGGCTTCTCTACCTAGTGGAGCTATCGATTCGGATCTGAGCACATGCTCACATGAACTCGAGTCACGAAGAGCAGATTATCGGTTGCCATCAATTTCGTTGGAACAAAGGTTAGATCAACCTGACAGGGTTTTATATCGGATAGAGGAAGTTCTAGGCAAAATTCTTCAGCATTTTAGTCGGGGCGAAGGACTCGATACGACTCCATCTTGTCCTCAGCCACTTGTTGAAGTGCACCAGAAGACGTATGAGCTTCCACCGAGGCCAGAAGAACCAAGGCTGATCAGAAGCTTGGAAATTCCGTTGGTCAGCCACTTGTTGAAGTGCACCAGAAGACGTATGAGCTTCCACCGAGGCCAGAAGAACCAAGGCTGATCAGAAGCTTGGAAATTCCGTTGGGGAATTTCGTCGAGCAGGTGGTGGGCCAAAAACAGAGAATTTTGATGGTGGATTCTTCGACAGGGAATCCCAAAATGAAGTTGCAGGATGATGATTTAGAACTCATGAAGCAGACTCAAGATCACTTTGAGATCGTGGACACTCGTATTCAAAGCTCAGATTATAATACTCATCTAGCAAGGAAAAATCTCGGAGTTAGAAAGATCCTTGTCAAACGACGGTATCACAGAGCTCAGAAAAAGAAATCATCTAAGTATACTCGACGTCTTGATTTGGTACAAGCTCTTAATTGCTATGGTATGTTTCATTGCTCAGTCCTTGGATACCGTTTAATGAATCCAAAAGTAGAGAAAACAAGCTTCAAAGCAAGAAGATCGATGGTTGATAAATGTGTGAAACGAGGATCTCATCTTTTTGTTTATGGAAGTCAGCCATCAGAATCAGATCATGTTGTGCGAGAGATTTCCGCTCTAGAATCACGTGGTGTTAGAGATTCAACTAAGGAAGAAATTCGTGGTGCAAGTCTAGAGGAGACAGAATCATGTGCAACAACGGATTCATGTCGGGAGATTACCTTTCTGGAGAAAACGTTACCACAACTTCTAGTAAGAAGTGCTAAATTGGAACCAATTCTTCAATTTTACAAGGTTGCCCTGGCTTCTGCTAAGGATTATCAATCTGGTAATGGTTTCGTTGAGTTGTTTCATCATCAAGAAGAGAGGGTACAAGTTTCCCAGGTGAAAGAAATGGAAGAGTTATATGTGTGGGATCCAGGGCAAGTTAACATTTCCGTGAAACTCCAACAGATCAATCAAGCCAAAGAGAAGGGTCAAGGTATCACTCTACCTATTCAAGTTGTTCCTATACCTGCGGATTACATTCTGTCGATCTTTAAACTTGATGATGTTAGTCACATATTGCGGGAAGTTTGTAGAAGTGAGAAACAAACTAGTGTCTTATCTCAGAATTCTTGGATTGGTTGTGTGTGGGATCCTGGTGGATTCTCATATTCAGAAGCTCATGAGAGTTGGTTACGAACTGGTATTAAGGAGTATAAGAAGCAAATGAGGCTAGTCGTTGATCAATGCTTAGGGGTGCAAGAGTTATCTAATCGTGTTGGAATGGTTGCTGATACTAAGCTTCTCACGTTTGGAGCTTATGGTGGCTACAAACGACCTTTCGATCCAGGAGGAGTTCATCGTGTTTTTGAGTTTTGGAAGATGATAGTATATGATGTGTTGTGCTCACTAGTCTGCTCTGGAGTTCATAAAGGAAGATATGGTGCAGAATTAAAAGAGAATTTGGTAAACACACATCAGTGTTTAGATAGTGGGAAGTTGTCATGGGTTAGGAAGCTTAATGGGACGGATTGTGTACTGCTCGAATTGTTTCTTGTTGAGCTTAATAGATGCAATATTTGTGAGAAGGAGTATTCTAAGAACTCTTCAACTTCAGTTTTCGTCTATGAGATGTTTGGTTTTCTTAAACCACCAAAGCTACCATCACCAAATGAGCTGAGAGTACTATGTGGTGATGATGTTGAGTATGGCCTTGTGGACAAGGTCTGTCCTTCAGGGGCGAGTAATGATATGAGTAGAAGTTGGGTTCATAATGCATTAGAGAAGAAGTAAAACGCTGATAAAGATTATGGATTTTTAGGGAAATGGAGATGTCATAATGCACGCTTGGATTGTGATACAGTTAGTGGAGACGTTTACTTGGATACAACTGACAGAGGCGTTAGAGAGGCAAAGAAATATCTCAGGAAGCCACCAGCATTATGTAAGACACCTTTCTCACACTTTTTTACTGTGAATTGGGAAGATGTGAACCATAGAGAGAAGAACAACCCGTCTGGAATTTTCTTGACCGTTTCCGGTGAACAAGAAAATAAATATGGGCAGAAGAGTGTCTTGAAAGAAATTACCAGTCTCCACCGTGAGGAAAAGTGGGATGCTTTAGGGAATATGGATCATAACTTGAAGCAAGGCTCTAAACGACCTCGTGATCCAGGCCGGCTTAGCAAGCAGCACCAGAATGGAGTAAATGGTGAGCCAAAGAGTGTTAAAGATGGGGGTAAGCATGAGAACATCATGGTTCTTGGCGACTGCCAAGTTAAGCTATCAACAGTGGGACAGGGATATGAGATTGCTGAATTGTTGAAACACAACAAAAGCTACAACAGGAAGATAGCGAACAAAGAGATACAAGAGCGGCGATTGGGCAAAGAACCTTCGGTAAACTTGCTAAGTTCTTTAGGCGAGGATATGAAAGAAAACAAGGGAAGAGTTGTTTGCTATTACCTTGAGGACAAGGTAAGTCTTCTAGGCGGGAGTATTGATACGATACTGAACGAGATGGATTGGGCCTTATGGGCCTCGGAAGTTAAAGAGAAGAACGAATCCCAAATTCACATGAATTTAGCTTATTTACCATTTGTGCCATTAGCTCTATGTTCTATATTATTGTCGCCTCTTCTTTGTAGAAGGATTATCAAACAATTAATCAAGTAAAACTATCTTCTTCTTCACTAAACCTCTCTGATTGTTCTTCTATTCCTCTATTTCTCTTCTCATCTTAATTCTAATTCTCCTTGATAGGTTTGGAACCTATCAGCTTTACACTGAGCCGGATCTCCCTGACTCACACCGATTTCATTCAATTGAGATTTCAAAGGGAAAAGAAACAATCGGATTCGCGTTTGTGGAATCGAGGATTCGGAAGAGAGATAACCGTATTCCTCCATCATGATTTGAACATCTTCGTCAGTCTCGACGGAGATGAGCGAGTCCAGGTCCTGATCAGGAAGCTGATACTTAACCTTGAAAGCGTAAGAGATTCCGAGTGTAACCGTAAGGTGACTAATAAGCGAAGCGAAATTCGTTTCGGCGGAGGGAGGAACGGCGACGATTCGAGTATCTCCGCTGATGTAGCGCGGCGATTTCGTCTGCGGAGGTGAAACTATAGTACCGCCATATCTACACATCACTCGCACCTTTCCATTTCTTCCATTCTTCTTCCATGGCGGTGTGACAGCTTTCGCGCCTTCCGTTACGGCGGTGGAAGCGGAGGAGACGGTGGTCATGGTAGTGCAATTTTGGGGGTTTTTTTTGTGTGTGTGTGTAGCAAACGCTGTTTATAAGCGGCGAATATTTTTATCGAATGGAAGTACTAGTAAATTAGCTTAGCTGTGACGGGAACGTTATCATTAACTGAATGTATCAGCATAGAAATGAGGGCCCTTGAACTTTATATTCCCGAGCGCGTGACTTTTAAAACGGGTTTTATTAACCGAATCGGGTTAGAAATAATCCAAGACCGGGAAAAACCTGACCCGAGTTAGTATTCCAGCTTGATTCGAATTTTTAGTTTCTTCGGTTCCGGAAAATGTTAATGTTCAATCATAATTTCATAATTGATGTTTTTGGTATTCGATTTGAACAAAGTTTGGTTTGATTTAAAAGTTAAAAGCGACATTGTGCTTCTCTTAGGTATAGGTTTAGTTCATTTTATCCACCAAAAAGGTTAAGTTTTGTTTAAAGGTATATAGTGCCGATTATATAAATTTAGATTTGGTTAAATCGATACTCGTTTTGGTTGATCTTCGTTTAGGTATAAGTAAGATGAAGACCAAACACCTTAATATATATTTCCACAAAACCGATGAAGAGTGAAAATAGTTTTTTTTTTTTAAGTTAATGATTATATTTGTGGGGTTTCTATAGCTGTATTTATATACGATATTTTGACGGCACGAGAAAATGTGGCAAAGCTATGCAAAGTGATTCTCCCAACTCGACCCGACCCGGTTATATAATGGGAAAGATGTTTCTAATTTTTTTTGCAGTAGGTTTCTGCCGTCTCTTTAGTATATATTAGGTTTCTCAATTTGGACCAAAGCTTGTTGATCTCGATCAGATTCCATAAAGATGTAAAATTTCAACCCGCAAAATACATATTTACAAGGCGAGGTATAGAGGTGGGCATAAGGCAAGTAGTGTACAATACTTGCTAGTTTAGGTTTATTCGTTACTTGGTTTTTTTTTTTTTTAAGAAGAAGTTGTTACTTGGTTTGCCTTGTATGAATAATAGAAATTCCATACTTGTATACAATTTGTTGAAAAGGAATACCCAAAATTTTAAGTATTTGGTAGAAAAGGACTTAATTGCAAGTTATAATCTCCAATGGTTCTCTATTTTTGCCTTTTTATTCTATTTTTAGAATAAAACCATCTCCAATAGTACTCTATATCATGTTCTAAAAATAGAGAAATGAATAGTAAAAATAGAGAAATGAATAGTAATTTTCTATATTTGGAGAAATACTATTCATTTTCTCTATTTTTAGAATATAACTTTTTTATTTACAAAATAGTCCTACAATTTGACAAAATTTTTATTTAATACCTAAATAAAATTTACCATACATATAACACCCACAAAAATAGTTTATGAACCAAACAATGTTACCATGTGACAAATTTATAGTTTGTATATGTTTTGTAAAATATTTTAAATTAATTTTAATTTAAAATACAACAATTACACATTTAGTTAAAACATACAAGAACATAATAAACTCTAAATTACAAATACATATCTAGTATCGGAAATTAAAAATAAAAACTCCATTACAAAAAACACTAACGCAACATAAATTAGCGGTTTAATAATTTGGTAAATCGCTTCCGGGTCCGTTAAGATCTTCAAAATATTGTCCAAAATAGATGAGGGTACACGATTCCAAGAATTTCTAGCACGATTTAGAAAAATCAAAGACAAAGAAGCTCATTACTCACTTCGAAACGCTTTAGTTGGTCATTTGTGGGAAAAACACATTAATGATGATATTTAAACCAAAAAGAAATTGTTCTTTGTTTTACTATTAGTTCGTTGTAATAAAATTTTATCTTCATAATAAACGCTATTAATTTGAATGATATTGTTATTTTTTGTTGTACTATTATTACAAATAAAATATATGGGTAGAATTAGTAAATTTGAAAAATAAAAGGGTTTAAGAGAAATTAATAAGAAAATAAAAATAGAATATATATATATATAATATTTTATTGATAAAGAAAAAAAATAGAGGCAACTATTGGAGTAAACCTCTCCTCTATTTTTAAAGAACTCTATTTTTAGAGTAAACCATTGGAGATGGTCTTAGTACTTATAAATTATTTCCGAGTTATTTGCGCAATGCATGTCATCTGCTTATTATTTGTTTTATTTTTAATCAACTTACAATTTAGTTTAAATCTGTAAATTATATTAAGTTTAAAAAAACACACAGTATGCATAAAAAATATTAATAATATAACGAGTAACAAGTAAGCTAATTCAAATATTGATTTTTCTTAATACTTGTTACTGAACTTGCATTGCAAATATCTAAATTATATTACTTATTATACTTGTTTTTTCAAATCGAATACGAGACAAATAACAGATATGAGACGAGTAACGGGGATTTATGCCCACTCCTAGACGATACATTCTAAAATGTAGGCATAAACCCGCATATTTGCAAGTTATCGACAAGATTTTTAAAAATCTCAAAATACACTTATTGTAACTATCTATGTAGATAATAGTACTGATTTTTTAAGTACATATGTTAACAAAAATTTAGTAGTATGAGAACATTATGTATTTAGTTTTTATAATATTGAATGTTTATTATTACATATATATTTTGAGTATAGGTTAAAAGGTTTGTTGATTTAAAATGTTCGGGTGTTATTCGAGAACTCCGCAAAACCAAATGGGCGGGTGCTACGTGTTAAATATGATATTCTAATCTCACAAACATTGTGTAACAAGTCAAATGAAGTAAAAAAAAAAAAAAACGCCACAAGGTAACCTAGTGGGACATGTATGAATTATGATCCGCTTGACACACTAAGTCACTAAACAGATATACACTATCTTCAAATAGAGCGTAGAAACTCAAACATTATAGTGACTGAACAAGGTGGCCAAACATATTCTTTTGTCAACTCACTAATTATGGTAGAGCCGTTGGCTATGAGATTAGCTATCATCAAGACACGAGAACTTGGTATAATGAACGTACGAATGCTTCCAATCTGATTCTCTTACCCTAATCGCAGCTATAAACTCGGCAAATCCTACCAAAGAAATTTATGGGATTCTCCATGACATCAAGAATTTTATCCCTCTGCTTTGTTTCATCAAAACTCTGCTATGTGCATCACTACAAGAAAACATGTGGTATTCCGACGGCCAAAACCGTCAGAATTCCGTTGGAATAGACCCGTTTCCGACGGAATTCCGACGGTTTTGGTTTGTCATTTCTATCTCGTCGGAAATTAAAATCCGTCGGAAATCCGTCAATCATTAATGACGGATCTCCGACGGAAAACGGATATCCGGATTTCGTCGACCTTTCATCGTTATAACGTCGGAAGTACAATCGGCGACGGTATTCCGACGGAATCGGAAATCCGTCTCTTTCCGACGGATTTCCGACGAACTCGAAGTTCCGACGGAATACCGAGGGACAATGGAACCGACGGAATTACGACGGGCAAGGATTCCGACGGTATAGGATTCCGAAGGAATTATTAATTTTATAAAAAAATTAAAATTAATTAAATAATTAAATATTAATAAAATATAATAAAACATTTAAAAATAAATTCAAAATAAAAAATAAAAACTGATTAAATTAAATTTTTTTTGAAAGTATTTTAAAGTTTTACATAAAATTTTAAAACATAAAAAGGACTATTGCGGCCTATGGCTACTAAAGAAATCGTTCATCTTCTGTTCCATCGCTCGAAATCGTTCGTCGGCCTCAGCCTTCTATTTCGCACACCGTTCCTCCACTGCCCTAAACCGCTCGGTCAGCTCTCGGTTTTTTGCCACCAAACTGCTACCACCGTGATATCGAACCGACGAAACGGACGAGGAACTATCTTCAGGGAGGCCGTAGACACGGCCTTTGGTCTTAGGAGTCACCTACGACAAAAAATAAATTCAATCTTATAACTTAGTTCTATTAAAATGTATTTTGAAATATGTTTAAATGTGACACGGTTACTAACCTCGTAGGTGAACTCGTTGATCTTCTCGACTGGAACTTCGGTGGGCGGCGGAGTTCCTTCCTCGATCGGTTGAGATTGGAAGTACTGCTCCCCGAGCCTCTCCACGCTTTCCACGATTTCACGAGCAATCGGATCTTGAATTTCCCCGGTCTTCTTGTTGGTGTGCGCAACTTTGATCAAATCAAGATGCGATGGAAGCACACCGGTCTCATGAAACTTTTAACATATACAATTTCGTTAGCGAATTTAAAAAATTTTGAATTATTTAAAAATTTACCATTTTATCAGCAACTGACGCCTTGCTCGTTGCTCCAAGGTTGTGGGTCGCCGGTCCCTTCCCCTTTTGGTTGCTATTGCGGTTAGTTGAGTTTTTCCTTGAGGTCGCCCGAGTTTCCTCCCGTTCCCAATGTGCAAGAAGTCCAGCCCACAATGTTTCTTTTTGTTTCAAAACCCGAGGCACCTTCCCATATTTGTACCACGACTCCTTCCACTCGTTCATCTTCAACGAGTACTTCCTCCCAGCCTTTTCGTCGAATTTCTAAAGGACCAACGGAGTGAGCGGTGGGTCCCACGTAAATTCTTGCTGAAAAAAACTACATTCCCGCATTAGTAATTAAAATGTGAGTCATATAAGAAATATATTTTAAAATTAGAAAATAAAGTCATACCGCAAATTGCCGGAACCAAGTGTCCCGGTCCTCCACTGGCATATAACTGTATGTGGGATACGGTTTAGTTACCAAGCAATTCATCATTGCATTGATAGAACTCTTAATCCCGTTTCCCGAGTATTGGAACCTATTATAATATTTAGTTAAATATTTTAATAAATAAATTTAATCCAGTACATATTTAAACTTACCAGGTCGTGTTAGGTAGCCTGTCTGGATCTAGACGAGTCAACCTATCACGTCCGGGTTGCGACACAAACTCCTCGATGCTCATGACCGTGGGAGCTGAGCCGGCTGTACCCGTGGGCTGAGACATGTGTGGGGTCTCTAATCCAAAATTACTGTCGGGGATATGCGTCTGACTCACACTCCGACCTCCCGTACTGGAAGTCCTAGAGTGATGATATCGCGGATAGTCCCTACGATTTCCAAAATTCTAAGATTTTGAGATTTCGGGATTTATGAAATTTGGAATTTATAGGAATTTGGGATTTTGAGATTTTGGGATTTAGTTATTTGGAAATATAGGATTTTGGATTTAAGGATATTGGGAATTTGGGTTTTTTGAAATTTTGAGATTTAAGGAATTTAGTTTTCGGAGATTTTGTTATTTAGGGACTTAGGGATTTAGGGGTTTAGGGATTGCTGGTAATTTGAGATTTTTGTTATAAATGAATTTATTAAATTTGGGATATCTTTTTTTTTTGTCAGAAATTTGGGATATCTGGTTTTGGGATTTAGGGACTTAGTGATTTAAGGAAATTGGAATTTTGTAATTTAAGTAATTATTGGTTTTTTGTATATTGTATATTCAGAAACCGAAGTTTATGGATTTAGGTTTTGTTCGGAAATTGATATTTATAATTTGAAAAATTTTATAAAAAAAAATTTATAGAGTAGTTTTAAAATTTAAAAGGTTTAAAATGTTTTATAAATGTTATAAAATTTTTTAATTTTAAGGATTTGAAATGATTTTCTTAAAATTTTCTATTTAGGATTTTAAAAAATTAAAAATTTAACAGATTAATCATAGAATAAATTTTCAAAAATCCCTAAAAATCACAAAAACTTATGAAAATCTTAATCTTAAAATTGGAACTATTTATAAAATTTGCATTATCTAAAAATCCCTAAATTGGTAAATTCCTAAAATTATCAAAATACCTAAATCTCTTAATCTCTAAATCCTTAAATTCCCCAAAATTCCTAAATTCAGAAAATTATCTACAAACCTAATTTCATAAATTTCTAACATTCTCATGAACCCTAAATTGCTTAATTCCTAAATTTGTTAATTCCTAATTTACTAAAATTCTCATAAGCAATAACGAAACCATGTTGAACAATCTTTGTAATTCCACATTTAACCAATCCCAATTTACTAACCTACAAATTCAAGAACAATTTCGCAACAACTCTAAAAAATTATGTAAAAGTTACTTTGGGTTCTGTTTTGGGGGAAGGATTGTGAGAATTGAGCAACAAACTTCTGATTAGCGGCTACAACGGCGGCAAATGGGCGGATAAACGGCAGCGAAAAGGAGAAAATTTGGAGAAAAAATAAACTTTTCAGTTCTGTTTGCGGGGAAGACGAAGACTGTGGATTTAATAGAGTGGCCGACGGAATTCAGACGGAATTCCGACGGACTCCAAAAACTCCGACGGATTTTTGACGATGATCACGAATTTGTTTGGCGTTATGTCAAATTAGGGGTTTCCGTCGGAGATCCATCGGCAATTTTGACGGAATTCCGACGGGAATTGTTTTTAATATCTTTTATTAAATTTCCGGATTAATATATACAATAAATTTAAATATCCGTCGTACTGCCGTCGTAATTTCCGACGGATTTGCGACCGAGAATTATTTCTTGTATTTATTTCCGCCTATTTAATAAAAATACACATCCGTCGCAAATCCAGACGGGATTCCGACGGCTGTTTATTTTCCTTACATAGATTAAATTTTTTCCGCGGTAATAAATACTAAAAATAAAATTCCGTCCACAATGTGAACCAGTTAGAGATTTATGAAAACCAAGACAACATATATAGAACTTGTGGGATTCCCGGGCTTGGCTCTTTGATTGGCAGAACGATCAAAGGCAATTTTGATTTGGTGATTATATAGTAAAAAGTCATCAAATCAAAATTGCCTTCAATCGTCCTACCAATCGAAGCGCCAAGCCCGTGTATCCCACAAGTTCTATCTATGTTGCCTTGGTTTTGATAAATCTTACATTACACATACAATATGACTTTAAATAGCAAAATAGGAAATATTACACATGACAACATTATACGATCGTACAATAGATACTAGGAAATTATTTAACATAAAAGCAACATAAAGCTGTAATCATAAAATTATTCTTAATCATGGACGAGTTGGATGTTTATTCTTCATCGGAGTCTGGAACTGTTTCATATTTGTACCCAGTAGTTCCTCCATCTTCCTCCTCGATGGTAGATACTTCCATTGGTTGGTATTCAGCAATTACCGAATTAGCACCGATTATCTGTTTGAAAAATGAATTTAGTTAAGCATTCCCATAAATATTTATAAACGTATGGTGTATCTACCTTAACAATGTTCCGCTCTGTGATATTCAGGTACTTTGGGTTCCTATCAAAACGGCAAACGGTAACATTCTTCAAGGTGACCACCACACCTACACTAGTTGTGAGTCTGTACTCGTCATTCTTGAAGATGTTGTGGTCCATGGTTCCCTCGATTTTTCCCGAATGATCTTTTAAGGTTACTAGCAGATCTCCCTGGTCATCGGGGGTCAAACTAGAGACCATAGCCACAATCTGATAATGAAATAGAATATAGTTGTCAGATAAATTGTTTCTCTAAATGTTAATAAAATTGGACGAAAACGTAAACCTTCTTCATTTTCACAAATTGTGAATGCGGGGATTGAATTTCTGCAACCTGAGTCCAGAATGGTGTGCTCCTATTGTGATAAGAACCTACATTTATGAATGATGGATTTTGTATTTCTCAGCTACAAAAATTATTGGAAAAGTAAAAGCGGTAATTATATATATATACCTTCACGGATTATATAATCGATAGTAGAAGTCCACCGAGGACTACTAAAATCCTGGTTGGCTTGTGGTGCCTCATTAATGACCTCAAAAATAAAACCATGTGTTGGGCGTGTCTCAGAACTTTCACCTCGCAACACCTTTGCATCATGAGCCCTCTTGCGAAACAGTCCTCGCCTTACGACTTGGGCAGGTCCCGGTATTTCGGGCGTTTAGTTCTGGGATCATTGAGTTGGGTGGAGTAGAATTGTCGGATGAGCATCAGTAACATTTAAGTTATCGTAAGGAGGGCTTAAAGGATCAAGGGTTGGGTTTGGAGGGTTTTGACCGGGGCCTCGGTTTTGCATATAGTAATTCCATAGATCTCTGTTTGCCATTTCGCAGTTGTATATTTTTGTGTTATGATTTTGTGTTGGAATTATTTAATGAAGGAATGCAGAGATGTGAGGCTTATATAAAACTGATTTCCGTCAGAAATCCGTCAGAAATCCGTCGGAATTCCGTCAAAACATCCGACATATCACCCCACCAATCCCATCGGCCACTGCAGACGCTTTATTAACCACAGAAACTATGGCAACATCGGATTCCGTCTGAATGACGTCGGAAATCCGTCACTACTTCCGACGGATTACGTGCGTCGAAAATCCGTCCATACCCACTGACCAATCATACTTTGCCGACATTGTTCTGTCTGAATTCCGTCGGTATTCCGTCGGAAACGGCGACGGTATACCGACGGAATACCCACGGTTTAGACATATAACTTCTACTATAAATACTCTTGATGGAGTGTTTATGTTCCACACCTCGCAATTACAGAAAAATGTCTTCAACCTCTCCTAATGAAGCCTCAATGACAACAACCGTGGCTCATTTTTTTCATGTTCCAAAATACTCGTGGGAAACCGAATCTCATTGCGACGAATTCACCCAAGAAATTTCGACTTACTCGTGGGAATTTGATACGTCCTCAACAATCTATAATGTAGATTCTACATCGATAATAGTGCCTGACAGTCAGTGCTTGCCAAACATCCACTACATTTATGATAGGCAGCCACAATGTCCTGATCATAAGCGGGTTATCGAAGCCAAACAACCATGTCAATTGATGGAAAAGTCAAATACTTACGGTGCAAGTACTTCAAACGTATGTAAGGATCAGTACTATGGTTATGAATTCGCCCAAAGCCCAGAAAAGTCAAACTTAAATTTAGATGTTGATGCAATCAAAAGTGAATTGTGCGAAGGATTTATAGATTCTCCACCAAACGATCATTACTATGATTTCGAATTCGCCCAAAGCCCAGACAAGCCAAACATAAATCTAGATGTTGATGCAATCAAAAGCGAATTGTGCGACGGATTTGTAGATTCTCCACAAAAGAAAAAAAGGGAAAGAACATCACTAAATGGTTCTAACAAATGGTAAGTTCGGAGTGGTAACCGACATATGATTGTAAAATGAGTAGTTTATTATGTACTTATACCATAACCGTTGTGTGTTAAATATTTGCAAGTCTCTAATATACCTGTTTAAGAATGTGTTTTAAATTTTATGTTTCATTAAATGTAATTTTTTATTGGAGTTGCAATACCAATATTTATCGTTAATTAGTCATAGAACATGCCTATATATATACTATTAAATAATATGATATACAAGATTTGTCCACAGCTGAAATGATTAAGCTTCCTTTATTTATTTTTTATTTGTCTGTTGTAATACTCAGATTGTCTTCCACAATCGGTTTTGTTAATGAAATGAAAAATATTATAGAGAACACACAAATATGAGAGAACAACATGAATAAGCAAACATTTATTCACAAATTATTATTCTGAATCTCTGGAGGAACCTTTACTAGGGATGGAGTCTGAATTGTCCACGTGTTTCCTCTTCGTCCGAATGCACTAGATCATCCCCGACATGTGTGACATCAACGACAAGGTCAATGTTATCCATCTCCTCAACAGGTGACATTTGTACACTTCTCGATGGTTGTAGAGCATCTTGTTCTGGAACTCCATAGATTTTTCCTCTCGGGTTTATTGGAGTTACTGTGATCCACAGATCTGTCCGGTAGGCAACTCGAGGATATGGAATGTAGCAAACGTATTAATAATTAGTGGATATTGTTAATATACATGAACAAGAAACCTTAACTATGAGTATATAGGTAAACATATTAGTGTATTGATACCAGGTCTGCTTGAGACGCAAGGATAAATGGATTGTAATACTGTAGTTTCCGGCTTGAATTTATAGAAATAACACCAAGAGGGTCAACTCGAACCCCTCGACCATTGGATGGGTCATACCAATTGCACATAAACACAATGCACCTCAAGTCCAACATTCCTAGATAGTGGATTTCCAATATTTCTTTTAAAATCCCGTAGTACATGGTATCACCGGATTGCGCCGAAATACCATAGTCCGAAGTTGACCTTTGACGTCCTTCCTCACGGATCCTGAACGAATATCCCCTAGTGCAAAACTTGGGATATGAAGTCGCGGTGCTGCGTAAACCATGAACAAACTCCACTAACCATGTCGGGAGTGATTGACCACTTGCTATACTTTCGGAAACCTAAAAATGATATAAGTAAGATATAAGTAACATATGAACGTGAAAACATAGAAAAGTAAGAGTAAGTAATTATATTAAACTTACATAACATTTCAACCACTCTGGAAATTCTTCATCTTTCAAGACAGCAAGTTCGGCATTTGTCTTATCAGAATGGTAATCATGTGCGAGAGACATGTAGATCATGTAACATAACAGTCGTTAGTAGATGAAGGCAAATAATTCCATAAATTTAGTATAATAACTGATATACCTTTCGTACTCCAAAATTTCGTCACAGTTTCTGAGGATATACGTATGCAAATGTGTGACCTCTTGTGGTGATAATTTGCGTTTCTTTCCTTTTCCACTTGCTCAACCAACTTGGGCAAACAACTCAAGAACAACCACAGAATAGACTGCTTTCTCACCTCTATCATCATGTCAGGCAGGACGTCTCGCCTTAGTACAAACTTCCGATGGAAAGTAATATTCGGCAAAGTGTGAGACTTCCTCGTTTAGGCTTTGTGCGATAATAGATCCCTCAACCTTGCTCAAATTTTTAATCTTTTTCTTCAGGTGGAACATGTAACACTCGAACGGATACATCCATCGGTATTGAACAGGGCCTCCTAAGGCAACTTCTCGTGGGAGGTGAATAGGAAGATGTTCCATAACGTCAAAAAAAGACAGTGGAAATATCTTCTCTAGATTACAAAGGAGAACCAGGATATTGGCTTCCAAGTTACCTATCCCGTGGACGGTAAGCGTTCTTGAACATAAATCTCAAAAGAATGCACCAACTACTATAAATGAAAATGAAACAAGTTAGTACATATATAGTAATATTATGGTAGTAAGAAACTAATGGGAGTAAGAAATATACCTCCAATTGCTTGGTGGATAGGTTCTGGAAGAAGATATGCAAATACAAATGGAAGAAAACGCTGCATCACGACATGGCAATCATGACTCTTCATTCCTATAAACTTCCCTTCCATCGAATCCACGCAATTACGTAGATTAGATGCGTAGCCATCTAAAAATTTTACAAATTTTTTGAACCATTCAAAAAATACTTCTTTTTGCCCAATGTCTAACCGGTACGTAGACATCGACAATCTACCATTAGCCGAAACATGAAGAGATGGCCTCGAACAAATCAATGGCAAGTCGAATCTAGACTTCCAGTTGTCTTTGGTCTTTCCTGGGACGTTTAATATGGTGTTCATGATGTTGTCAAAGAAATTCTTTTCAACATGCATGACATCTGCATTATGCCGCAATAGATGGTCTTTCCAGTAAGGCAAATCCCAGAAAATACTTTTCTTGTGCCAATTGTGATATTCCCAACAACCGTCGACGGGGTGATGGCCATTACCCCCACATTCAGGAGTTTGATCTGCACCAAAATCATGTAACTGTTCCAATATGCTGCGACCATCTATCTCAAGAGGTGGACCATATAACACTTGTAAATTCTTCTTGAAATGTCTTTTCGACCGACGATATGGATGATTTGCCGGTAAAAAACACCTATGACAATCAAACCATGAAGTCTTCCTTCCTTGCTGCAATTGGAATGCTGTAGTTTTGTCTTGGCAATAAGGACAAGCCAATCTTCCATGCGTTGTCCATCCAGATAACATACCGTATGCTGGAAAATCGTTTATGGTCTACATAAGAACCGCACGCATGTTGAAATTTTGCTGGACTGAAACATCAAATGCCTCAACACCATGCTCCCACAATATCTGCAACTCACAGATCAATGGTTGGAGGAATATATCGAGTGACCGTCTTGGATGATCTGGCCCGGGAACTAGAATTGAGAGAAACAGGAACTCTCGCCGCATGCACATAGATGGAGGTAAATTGTAAGATGTTACGATGACCGGCCACAATGAATATTGTCTTCCATGCTTTCCAAAGGGGTTGAAACCATTAGTGGATAAGCCTATGTATACATTTCGTGGTTCATATGCAAAATCCGGATATACGGATTGAAAGTATTTCTATGCTTCCGCGTCAGAAGGATGCGTGATATCTCCATCTTGACTATGCTCTGCATGCCTTCTCATAGCCTTAGCTGTGCGGTCTGATTCATACAGCCTCTTCAACCTCTCCGTTAAAGGTAAATACCACATTCGTTTGAATGGAATCTTCACCCTGCCACTTGTGTCCTGGAACCGTGGTTTCTGGCAAAATTTACATTTATTTTGGTTCTCGTCTTCTCTCCAGTATATCATACAATTGTCGATGTACACATCATTAACCTGGTAGGGCAAACCAAGACCGACAACAAGTTTTTGGACCTCGTAGTATGATCCGGGGGCCAGATTATCTTCTGGCAAAACATCTTTCACGAACTCGGCGAATGCATCAACACATTCTTCGGACAAATTATAATTAGTCTTCAGGTTCATCATCCTACTACCAGAAGATAGCGGTGAATGACCTTCCCTACAACTGCTGTATAGTTGTTGCTTTGATGCGTCTAACATATCGAAAAACCTTCAAGATTCTAAATTAGGTTCTTCAACCCTATCACCCTCATACCCACCCGACTGCAAATTCTCTCTAAACGCATCGTTAACCATCGCAACCGTACTTACCCCAACATCTACTTCCGGTGTAGGTTCCCCTACGCTATCCGGAAAATAAGGTTCATTGCTACTAGTACTACCATATTCATAATTGCTTTCTCCATGTAAAAACCAAACCTTATATCCCGGCCTAAAACCATATCTATATAAGTGAGTCCAAACATTATGAACCGCAACACTAATTCTATTACAGTTATTAGAACAAGGACATTTGATATCCTGACCTTTTTTGGTTGCATCTACATTACTGGGTAAATTCATGAACTCGCATATACCTTGAGCGTACTCGTTCCTTAATAAGTCCGAGCCCACATCCATCATTTGCTCGTCCATCCATGCCCGAAAATATGAACTCATATTTATAATTTTTTTCGAAGTTTAAGAATTTTTGTTCTGATGGAATGAAGAATTGTGCAAACTTATATATGTACATCGGAAACCGTCGGAAATCCGTCAATACCTCCGACATAACACTCCACCAATCCCATCGGCCACCGCAGACGATATGGTAACCACTCAAACTGTGCCGACATCGGACACCGTCGGAATTCCGTCACTAATTCCGACGGATTTTGTCCGTCGGAAAGATGTCCGTACACGGTGACCAATCAAACTTTGCCGACATCGGAAAGTCGGAAGTCCGTCGGTAAACCGTCGCAATGCCGTCGGAAAATAACGACAGATCATTGCCGTCTGTATTCCGTCGGTAATTTCCGACGGTTTCCCAACGGAAACCCGACAGTGTGGCTTTTCGTCGGAATACCGTCGGAATAATTTGACGGACTTCCGACGGATTCATTTTGGTCGGTAGAACGTCGGTAATTCGTCAGAATTGGCCGACGGACCAAAAATTCCGTCGGAAAAGTGAATGTTTTCTTGTAGTACATAGATCAAAAAATTATTTAGCACATGCTCTTGCAAAGAGCTTTGTGAAGATTGTAATGAAGTAATGTAAACACAATGAAAATGAATGAAAGAACTTGTTGACCAAAATGTAAAATTTATAAGGATATAGTTGTATGCGGGAGAGACGAGAAGAATATGCAAAATTTGGTAAACGTTAAAGAAAAAATAGTTATGTTATAAAAGATAGTTTTATTTTACTTTGATTCTGAAATATTAATTGTCACAAAGAGATGATTATTAAACTAGAATGATAAAATTAACACGGAAAAGGAACCAAAGTTTTGTTGTTCTGTCAACAGGTAGAACAAATATTCCTTAAAATAATCTGTAATTATGTTTTATATCAATTTTGAATTGAAGTTGTGTTCTCTCCATCTGTATAGGAAGTGTAGTAATTAATTTCAGATTTACAACTGTTTTTTTTGGTAACGTTGGCAAATTACCTACTAAACCAATGTGCTTCTTATGTACTATTTTGTTCTTGGTTATTACTTTTTGGCAGATTTCTTTTCTTTACAATTTTCAGCCACAAATTACGCATCGGACGCAAGGAAAATGTTTGCATTTTAAGACTTTCTTCTTTTGCCGTTTTATGTTTCGTAATCGGTTAACCCACATTTTATAGCAATTACTACAAAAAGGACATATTTGATTGTTGATAATCATACTTGCTTTCAAGATTCTCTAAAGTATAGAAACCATCTCATAAATATTCTACAATACTTGTTGACAAAAAAAAAACACTACGATACTTTAACATTTTCCTTTAATTGGAAAAAAACTAATTTGGGAATACAACTAGCATATGCACGTCTACTCATCTAGGATTTTCAAGAATTTTGTTTTTACAATTTCGACTATGATTCGGGGGAAAAAACTAATGATGGAAAGATAAACTAAAAGAATATTTTAACATTTCTTTATAAAGGCTATACTAACATCCAAGGTAATTTCAATAACTAGCGACCGGAAAAATTAGTACAAAATTAGATAGCAAAAAACAAATTCATTTTAGCAGACATTCCATATTTTTCTTTTCACTTTAACGTTTTTATCCAGCTATTTTATTAAAAAGTAATCTATTAAAAACGTTAATTTACGTAACGGTTATACGTTTTTTTTTTTTTTTTATCGAAAACGGTTATACGTTAATGATAATAATAATCACCATTTACCTTAAAAGAAGCTCAAATTTGTTGTTATGTTTGATAAACATATTCAATATAATACTGAAAATCATAACGTTTGTTGAATATCATGTTATTTTTATCTGGAAATCAGTTTAAATAAAGAAATTCTAATTTTCGATTTTAAGTGCAAGAAATCTCATAAAACAGTATTATTAATTAGAGAGAATTGATGGAAA
This sequence comes from Draba incana, assembly GCA_963576765.1. Lineage (NCBI taxonomy): Eukaryota > Viridiplantae > Streptophyta > Magnoliopsida > Brassicales > Brassicaceae > Draba > Draba incana. The sequence goes on along the minus strand of OY755203.1, from coordinate 41,014,834 downwards.
AAAGATAGTATTACTAATCATTAATTATATGTAAATGTGTGGCAATATTACCTACTCGTTCTTATTTGAGTAGGACGACCGGTGATGGAATATTAAATCGGTCAGCAACGACCAAGTTTTGGTATTTGGTAACTCGCCGTTTTTTTTTTATAACTTTTATTATCCAAACTGAATAAATGTTAAAAACAAATTTTGCTTTACGACAACTTTACTTTCGAGACATCCTATATAGACCGTCGGTTTACTCAATTATAATATCCTTTTATATTGCGTTTTGATTTCAAAACATTACATATCTTGTGACAAAAATTAGAAAATCATTGTTTACGTCTTCATTTGTTGATGTTTACTACTTATAATTATTATTTACGGCCCATTTGTTATCTGTTTTGGTCTAATGTTGTTTATTTCTATGGTTTTGGTTTAATATTTTTTAAGTAGGTTTGCCGACAAATCAAAAATTAGTTTCACTTAAGAAATGGTTTTCTTAAGGGAATCTTACATCAAACTATTTATGAAGTTCGATGAATCTTCAAACTAGTTTAAAACAAATGAATTGACAACAAGAAGATTAAAAGTTAAACAGATGTACTATAATTAAATAATTAATCATAGATCCAAATTAATAAATAAAACGAATGTTTAAATAAAAAAATAATCAGGAGAAGACAAAACGCTCTTAACTCAAGTCAACTCTTCTTCTATATATATAGAGAGATATTCCACCTTGTAACGCACAAGCACGATAGAGAAAGAAAGATAATATCAAAGAGAAAGAGAAAGAGAAACAGAGCGAAGATGTCGATGGCTTTACTTTTGACCTCGCCGGCGATGAAGCAGAATCCGCAGGCGACAACTTGTCGTCACCGTGGCTTCCGATCTTCTACTAATTCTCGTTGTCTTCGAGTATCTTGTGTTACCACAAACCCTTCTAGGTACATTTTCTTCTCTATTTTTTTTGGGTTTTCTTTTTCTACTTATTTTAGATCTTCGATATATTCATGTTTTTCTCACCTTTTGTCTTTATTTCTTTAGTTTATTTTAAGGCCATAAGGGGTAACACTGAATGTCATTATGCGATTTCGCTGTTTCTATTTATCATGCATTTTTAAAAAAACTGAATTTTCCTTTTTTTTTTTTCTTGTCATGCATTTTTTTTTCAAAGATGAAAAAGTAGTAAAATTTTGTTGTATTTTATAATTAGGGCATGATTTTAACCTTTTATAGTTAACAAAACATATATATACATATATATAAGTTTAATAAACATATTGACACACGGGCCGATAGGTAATCCGGTTCGATTTCTACTGATTTTTAAGTAGCTGATTTTACCATCAATTAAATCCAAACCTTAATATTGATCAGGTCTTGGTTCAACCAACGGTCTGGTCCCGGCTTGAAAATATTGCTTGTTATCATGCGGATCTAAATCATTTCATTATTTTAAAACATAAACACAACAACAACAAAACTCTGTAATTTCGTTTATTTGTTTTCTCAATGAGTCTAACGTACGTATTCTCGAACGGAGGGCTTAATGCTTATTATATGCTAATAATATACTTGGCCATAAACACTTAACGTTTGATTAAACTCATTATTGTTTAATATGTAAAATGGGACTAGAATACTGGTTTAAATTACATTGGATCCCTTGTATCTTTGTTAATCATTAATCGTATCATGATACCAACTTTTTTTTTGGTCCACCTGAAAACTTTTTTTAATATATTGCAGAATCACTACTTTATGTTTGCCCTTTATATATGTGTGTGTGTGCATGCGTAACATGGAATTTGGTTTCGCATGGATTCATTGCAATAGGTGACCTTAAGACTATACGTATAAGTTTGAAATTGTTTCAATTAAGATACTTTTGTTTTGTTATTTTTTTCTATACAACAATTTTTTCTACTTGATAAGGTTGATGTGCAAATAACTTTTAAATGGAAATTGTGTTAGGTGAAGTATTTTTTGTCAGGCAAAGTACCATTCTACTTTAATAGCTGGCTGAGTTGTTGTTTTTTCTAAAAACAATTATTACACAGCATGCTAAATTATTGAAAACGTTAGTTCACATATAAATCGAATATTTAACAAATCTTTCTTGTCGCATTATACAACCTTGATAAAGTAATTAGAAATCGTTTAAAAAAAAGTAATTAGAAATCTCGATTGCAATCTGGAAAATGGTGACCCAACGTCTCCACTCTCCACATTAAGCAAACAAGAATTGACCAATCATAGAATCAATGATTTTTGTTTAATGGAATGATTTTTTTTCCTTCTGGATATAGTTATCGAAGTAAACGTCCCAAAGAAAAACGTTATTAATCAGCTAGATTAAAACTTCTTCTATTTATCGAAGATTTTCTTTTATAGTTTTGTACTATATAAAAAGATATCACAAATCTTTATCACACGTACAAAGGACCCATTTTCTGTTTGATATTAAAATTTTCTTCTTTTTTTTACAGGGAAAAAAACGAGACATGCAATCATTTTCGACCTATCAAAGAAGTAAATAACCAAAAAACACATACAATATCCCAAGAAAAGCTTGAGATCTTCAAATCAATGGAGAATTGGGCTGAACAAAAACTACTACCTTATCTCAAACCGGTTGAAGATTCATGGCAACCACAAGACTTTTTACCGGCGCCGGAGACCGATGAAGAATTCTACGACCAAGTTAAAGAGATCAGAAATCGAACAAAAGAGATTCCCGACGATTACTTTGTTGTTCTTGTTGGAGATATGATAACAGAAGAAGCACTTCCAACGTATCAAACGACGTTAAACACACTTGACGGCGTTAAGGATGAGACCGGTGGGAGTTTATCGCCGTGGGCGGTGTGGATTAGGGCGTGGACGGCGGAGGAAAACCGTCACGGTGACTTGTTAAACAAGTATCTTTATCTAACTGGTCGTGTTGATATGCGACATGTTGAAAAGACTATACAATATCTTATTGGTTCTGGTATGGTAAGTATTCGATTTTTATATTGTTATTTTTTTGGCATATTAAAATACTTTTAAATAAATTTTTGGTTTCTTCGACTTTTTGGTTTAATTATTATGTTAGTTTCTAATCGTATAAATTCCCTACTCTTTGCTAACATTTTATTAGGATTCGAAGTTTGAGAACAATCCTTACAATGGATTCATCTACACTTCATTCCAAGAGCGAGCTACATTCATCTCTCACGGCAACACGGCAAGGCTGGCCACAACCTACGGCGATATAACCCTCGCCAAAATCTGCGGCACGATCGCTGCCGACGAAAAGCGACACGAGACGGCTTACACAAAAATTGTCGAGAAGCTATTCGAGATCGATCCAGACGGATCAGTACAAGCTCTAGCGAACATGATGAAGAAACGGATCACAATGCCAGCTCATCTCATGCACGACGGAAAAGATAACAAATTGTTCGATCATTACGCTTCCGTGGCGCAGCGAATCGGAGTTTACACGGCCGCGGATTACGCCGAGATCCTTGAGTTTCTGTTGCGGCGGTGGAAGGTGGAGAGTTTGGGATTAGGATTATCAGGAGAAGGAAGGAGAGCACAAGATTATTTGTGCACCTTGCCGCAGAGAATCAAGAGGTTAGAGGAAAGAGCAAACGATAGGGTCAAACTTCAATCAGAATCCTCCGTTTCGTTTAGTTGGGTTTTTGGTAGAGATGTGAAACTATAGAGAGATTATTAAAACAATAAATATGTAACCAAACAGACAAATAAAAATAAATAATGTTTGTTATCACAATATATTTTTATTTTAATTTAGTTTTGGTAATACGTCGTCTATTACAATCACCATGTGAATGTTTTATTCATATGCATACTTTTAAGAGAATAAATCATATAATAGAATATGTAAATTTCTTAATAACATTTTTGTTAAGATATTCAAAGCATTAATCCAGAAAAGCCAAAACTTTAACGAAATCCAAAACAAAAATCTGTGCAAATTAAGAAAACCTACTTATTTTTTTAACCAAAAAAAAAAAAAAATGTCTTCCACTTCACTTGGCTTGCTTGAGACCCGAATTCTTGAGATCCTATAAAACAAAAAATTGAAAAAGGCCTTTAAAAAACTGCAAAGCAAGGGGTTTTTCATGATAAAGGTTCGATTATTTAACTGTAAAAAGTCAGAAAGGAATCACTACATACTAAATTACTTGACCACACACAAAAACAGAAAAAAGCGTCTCTCTAGAAACTCTCTCTACCAAGCCATCGTCCTCGACGCCGGCGAGGCGGTTTCTCGTCGGCGTCACCTCCGGCTATTTGTCACAATGGTTCTCCGCTGCTCCCTTCATCAACGCCGACCACCGTTCACGATACTTCTCCGTTGTTTTTTTCTTTTGTTCACGATGTCAACTAGTTTTTGCTCAAATTCTCCGATGAAAACTTCTACCACCTATCGTCGCCATGCCGCTCATCATCTCCGCCGACCCTCTCCACCACCACCGGACAGAGAAGAGCTTCATGTCCACTCGACCAGCCGCCGTACGGCCTTTGGATCTGAGCTATGGACGAATCCGAACTTTTCTCTCCACCGCAACAACCACCAGCCGCTGCCATCTCTTCAACTCTCCGGCGATAGGGGACCAAACGCATATCCAATTAAATGTGAAGATTCATCCCCGATCTCGCCAGTCACTGTACAGAACCGCTTCTGCATGTTCTCGAGGATGAAACAATTCCCTCACGGTGGATTTTACTCTATTATTACGGCCAGAGACATCGACATCCCCATAGAAAGATCCGTTCATCACGACGAAGAAGATGTCGATCCAACTCAAGCCCCCAAAACCGTCAAGCTTACTTATGTACACGAGTATCCATCGCGCTTTCCGATCACCGACAAATCGCCGGTTTCCGGTGAGCCACCGATGGAAGAGGCTGCACACAAAGGGACATTAGGTCAAACATGGGAGGCTGCTTCTGGGCTGGGCCAGAGCTTATTGGGCTTGGTTAAAAGGTTTAAAAATTCAAACACTACAAGAAAACATGGATTTTGCGACTGCACTATTAGTCGCAATGTAGTCGCTAAATCACGATTTACGACTATTTTACGATTATTTTTACGACTATTTTATGTAGTCGTAACGTAGTCGTAACATAGAAGCTTAATTTTACGACTATCTTACGACAAATTTACGATTAATTTGCATGAACACAGGTGATTTTGTTGGAGTCGTAGTATAGTCGTAAAAATTAGCGACTACTTTACGACTATTTTACGACTATTTGGCGACTATTATTAGTATTTTAATTTGTATTAGCAATTTTATTGTGATTGGTTGTATTTAAATTACAATTTACTAGGATTATTGTTTTCGAAAATTTAAAATATTAAAAAGAAACCATGATACAAAAATCCTATATTACAATTCAAAGTACATAACTACAATAATACAATTCATGCATTTACATCTGTGTAAATTCTCTACTCTTAGACTTCAATCTTGAAAAATTCTTCAATATGGTCAACAAAATGTCGAGAGACGCGGCAAGATCTTTTGACATCGTTGGTGATTACAAGCAGCAAGTTCTGCACACACGCACAAAACATATCTCCTTTACGATGTAAGTATACACGACTCATTGGAAAAGTTTACTACGATTACATGAGGACAAACCTTCAACTGTGTCGTTAGTAATTCTGATCGCATCCGCCTGGAAATTGCAGTATACCTAACATAAAAAGGGTAAATCTGTGAAATGAAAAGTCTTGAACACACGAAACTTGTCAAAGACAAGAACATAAGAAACAAAGACAAGAGATTCATGTATTTAAAGTGAGGAATCTCATAGCAAACTAACCCTTAAATCTCATAGCAAAACATGTTTACAAAACATCCAAAATTAAACAGAGACTAATGTAGAACCTGTATGAAGAAGCACTGTTGTGGACGCCATTCAGGTCTTGGTCTCCTAAAAGCCACAAGTACATTGGAATCATACAGCCCTTTATCCCATGATACATCAAGCTTCTTGCTTCCTCCAAACAAATTTGGATGTTTGATACAGAGGCTACAACCAACAGACCCAAATGATCTTAGCGTTTCAGTTCTGCGGATTATACGATTATCAACTGTAAATTGTAGCATTAGAGTCACAGAAACTTGCCTGCCAATAACTAGAGAAAGAGGACTGCTAGTGTCCCTGTAAGCTACAGTTCAACAAAGAAATCATTGAATTAATTTTCTAATGTCATTAAGTAGTATAAACCTTGGTTGATTAGTTTCAGTTTCTCTAAAATCCTATGCGACAATTATGCATCCTATTAACCAAAGAGGTCTCAATCTTGTGATTATGTTTTAAACTTAACACAGTTGAGGAAGAATCAAAATGTGTACCTTCAAACAATAAACAGCAAGACGCTTTCTACTTGTCGCATTATCGCTGTGGAGATTGGTTATTATAGAGTGGTGAAAATCTTTCTGAAGAAGACATTGCAGTCAAGTTAGGTAAACAGTTAAACAAAAACAAGAAAATAACTTGAAAAGTTTTAAGTACAATGATGGTTATGTTTCAACTGCTATGAAAGATGAGACAGAGTTGAGCGAAACATGATAAAATTCATTCCAGGTCCATGGGGTTACCTGAGACCATTTGAGCAGAGTAAAAGCTTTGATTGATCACCGGAGAAGCTCCAAATGATGAAGAATCCTAGTAAGGATTTCACAAAGTAATATATGGCACTCTAATGAGTCACTGATTTGCAACAATTCACAACATATTGCAATCTTATAAACAAACACATACAAAATTCAACAAAGACGGTTATTTATTAACAACTAATCAACAAACAAAAACTGAAATTAGTTTACTTCAAAATTCACCAATTTGTTTGAACTTTTCAGGATTCAGTTAAATCCCCTAAACACAAACGGAATCATTAACGTTCAAACAAGCAAAAATCAGAATCATAAACCTCCAGATCTCTCCGTTAAACCATTACAATCACTAGATCATCTCAAAATCACACTAAGTTAAGAAAATAATTATCACAGAAACAGAATTCGAGAATCAGAACAACTAAAATCACTCAAGCAACGAAAAGATTTATTTGGATCCCTTTTCTAACTCAATCACAAACCAAACCCAGAACAGATCAAATAAAAAGCAACAACAAAAAATGATGTCTCGCAGAGAAAAGAACTTACCATGTTGTCTCGCGGTCTGGGATGGGATGTTCTGAGAACTACGTATTTTCCTCTCGTGTCAGAGGCTGAGGCGCTCAGATCGCATTCGAGCAGAAGTTTGAGCAGCAGCAGAAGCTTGACCCCCACCGACGTTAGATCCACCAGCACCAGCGTCTGATCTATCGGCGGCGTTTGTTTTCCGACCATCAGTTCCTTTACCCCTTCTCCCTCGAGAGTTTCTTCTTTTTAGAGTCACTGGAAGAGAGTTAAACAGAGAAAGAACGAAATAGATTCGTGAATTGAGATTGAGAGAAGTGAAGAACAGAAGAGACGATCGAGAGAGAAGAGAGAATTTTAGGGTTTAGAGATGAGAGGCGACCGAGAGAGAGAGAAAGGAAATAATTTTAGGTTTATGTTTGGGTTCTGAATAATTAGTGTGTTTTGGGTTTTGGAGCCCAATTATGTTTTCATTTGGAGCCCAAAATTTCGTCAACTGGAGCCAAATTTTTGAAATTTTAGCTCTTGGAGCTCAAATTTTGGTCTGCAAAATTAATTTTTATGGGCTAACGATTCACAAATTACAACTCCTTTGTGACACTATTTTCAGTCACAAATCTAAACCCTAAATCCTAAACTATTATATGCACAAATCTAGATTTAAGAGTTTCTAATACATTTTTTTATGTATGTACTAAGTGTTTGCTTTATTATATTTCTCAAAACTATGGAAAAGACATATTATTTTGTAAAACATTAGATTTTGACTTAACTTAGATTATAATCAAAGTACTTATCAAATTACTTGTTAGGGTTCCTTTGTCATGAAGTTGAAAATATACTTTCTCGCATTTAAACTTTATACATGCTTTATTTATGATAAGAGTAAGTGTTACTAGTATTTCAAAGCTATGTAGTATGTAAAATAATTTGTTGTATTTTCTTTCTTTTTTAATTGAGATATAAAACAAACAAATGTGTTACTCTATAGTCTATACCCTAAATCAAAAACATTCATTATTTTTATATTGTTAATAAAACTACAACCCTATATCCTATACCCTAAACCCCAAATTCACCAATGAAGTCGTTCCAACTTCCAAAATTATGACGGCTATGACTCACCATTCGTTCCAACATCTGAAACTGTTCTTTGTACTTTAAGTCCCAATTCAAGGTATCAAGTCAATAGTCAACCTATGTTCAATATTTCTTTCTCTAATTACACTTAATGTCGAATCAAGTTTTGGTGTGTTTTGGTTAGTTAATTAACTTACTACTGAACCAAACACAATTCATTAATTATTTAAAAACCAAACGGTTTAAACTTCAAATCACACTTTATTTATCCCTCAAATTTAAATCCTATATCAAAAGTTAGTCTTTGAAACACTAATGTTGTAAATTGTTTTCTGAAATATTAGGAAAAATATCTTACAAGTGTGAAACCCTATACCCTAAACAAAACATTTACTAATCCATAAATATCTAAAACTATAAAACTTATGTATTTATGAAACAATAATTTATATTGTTAATAGACCTTGAAAAGTAGTATGACATATCTTTATACCCTATACTCTAAACCCCAAACCTCATACCTAAACTATATTTTTTTCTCATACGTTACGACTGTTTTACGACTCGCCGTTTCAGTCGCATATTAGTCGCCAAATTAGCGACTATGTTACGACCAGCACCGGAATCGCATTTTAGTCGCCTATTTGGCGACTAATTATCGACTATTTTCTCCATGTGACATTTAGTCATAAATTAGTCGCTAATTTACGACCACTTTTACGACTACTTTTTGTACTCGCATTACACCGATTAATATACGACTAAATTTGTGTAGACGTAACATAGTCACTTAGCAGTAGCTACTTAGTCGCCAAATTTACGACTACAGATTTAGTCGCCAAATGTAGTCGTAAAAAGCATGTTTTCTTGTAGTGAAATCCATTTATTAACACATCATCACTAGGCTTTTTTCAGCTGGGTATTATAATTAAATTTAAGCAAGAAAGGTCTTTCTACATCGATATTGTCCACGGAGCTCGAGTCGCGATACTCATGCCGGACACTTATCCCTTATTCAACGTTGGTAAAAAACCCGACTATTCAGTGTTTCTTCGAACACTTGTTTTAGGGTATCGTGTGATTCCTATCTATGTATGGATTCACGACGTCGAGCAAACCTCGCCCTCGAACGCTTCTATATTCCGTTTCATTACTATCTTAGTTATTATCATCTTACCGTTGAGCATGACTCCGGATGTAATCGCGAGCTCCATGAGCAATTAAATTAATATAATGAAATTTCGACAAAAAAAAGAAAGGAATCACTACATAGATTTTAAGATAAGCTTCCATCTTTCACATGTAAAGGTTCCATTTTAGAACCTTCAGGCGACGAGGAAGAGATTTGGGGCTTCGATCTAATTTCAGTAAATCGATTGTTTTCCAGCTTAGACTGGTTTATTTCTTCTCTAATTTCACTTTGATTGCTCGTGCTTGGCTGATTGTTCAACATGCGGAGTTGAAAAGTGAGATTTGGAGATTTCAACCTTCGCTGTTTCTCCCTCTTTCTAGAGAAGATTCTGGCAATATTACTTTGACTTGTTCGATCTATAATTTCGACTTGTTCGAACTCAAGATCATATCGGCTCAAGCTCATCAAGGTCAAAATCTCTTCAATCTTCTCCTATTCTAACTGAGTAATGATATTATTTCACTTCAATTGTCAGGGTGTGGGAAACACTTTGATGAATCAATATCTCAAAGACATTAGAAGGAGTTATAAGCCGAATGTCATGTTCATTATTGAGACAAAGAATGGAGCGGCTGTAGTGGAAGCTTTGTGTACAGAATTGGGGTATGCTCACTCATGCATAATTCCGACAAATGGACTGAGTGGAGGACTAGCAATCTTCTGGGACAACCAAATCCAGTTAAGGGTTCTTTCCACTCCTTCTATGTATCATACGGATATGTATATTACTGAAGCAAGTAGTATATTTTGTTTGTCGTATGTCTATGGGCACCCTGTACTTAAGAATAGAAATACTCAATGGCAAAGGATGATAGATAAGGTCGATGCTGAAATTTATAGGAATAAACCCCGTCTTGTGCTAGGAGATTTTAAAGATATTAAGAATATGGATGAGAAAGAAGGGGGAATTTATAGAACTGAGGGATCTTTCGAGAAATTTAGGCGTATTCTTTCTGAATGCGGTCTACATGACCTGAGAGCTTATGGAGGAAAATTTACATGGGTCGGGAACAGAGGAGATTACACGATTAGGACTAGAATCGATCGTGTTATGGCCACTAGTGAATGGTTGGATATCTATCCTACAACAATTGTTCAAATCCTACCTTGGCACTGCTCTGATCATAGAGCGCTTATAGTCTCAACTGATAAGCATCCTTGGAAGAGTTACAAGCAGTTTAGGTATGACAATAGATGGAGACTTAATACTGAGGTTAAGGAGAGAGTCAAGAGCTGTTGGCAATAGCTGAGGGAGAGATTTGATCCGGCTAAGATCAGGAGAATACTTGAACACTATAGGAAAGATCTCTCTCAATGGAAATCTCATAAGAATATTAATTCTCAAAAGCTGATTTCGGAGTTAAAGAAGTCAATTAGGGAAGCTTACGAAGCGAGAACCGTTGATTTTAATTACATTGGTGATCTAAAATCTCAGCTTCATAAGGCATATAGATTGGAAGAAGAGTTTTGGAGAACTAGAAGTAAAGTCCTTTGGTTGCAGGCAGGTGACCGAAACACAAAATATTTTCAGTCTAGAACCAAGCAGAGGAGATCTCTCAATCGCATAACCTCCATTCTTAATTCATCAGGGCAAATATGCAGTTCACCCAAAGATGTTGAGAAGATAATTGTGGAGTATTTTAATGAGCTGTTTACTTCTAAAGCTGACTTAAATTCTTTGGATTTTATCAACCAGATGCCCTTGAAGGTTAATGACGAAATGAATGAATCACTAACAAGGGAAGTTACAAAAGTGGAGGTGTATAATGCTCTTCAGCATATGGATCCGGATAAATCCCCTGGGCCTGATGGATTTACAGTTGGATTTTATAAGGAGCATTAGAATGATATCAAGGAAACGGTGGTGAGTTTCATACAACATTTCCTTGATACAACCGAACTGGATCACGAGTTAAATCATACGCATATTTGTCTGATTCCTAAAGTTGAGTCTCCAGTTGCTATTAAGGACTTTAGACCAATTAGTCTTAGTAATGTGATTTACAAGTTATTATCTAAGGTTCTAGCTGAACGTCTTAAGCCCTTGCTTCAATATATCATATCTGAAAATCAGTATGCATTCATTCCGGGTAGACTCATTACAGATAATGTTCTCATAGCTCATGAGCTACTTCATTCAATGCATACTAGACAACTTAAGGAACCTTTCATGGCTGTGAAATTGGATATTAGCAAAGCTTTTGATAAGCTTGAATGACATTTTATTGAAGCAGTTATGAGGAAGCTAGGGTTTTCAGACAGATGGTGTAATTGGATAATGACTTGTGTGAAGACAGTCTCATATTCAGTTCTCCTAAATGGGAGTCCATCTGGCAAAATTTTCCCCTCTAGAGGAATTCGTCAAGGAGATCCTATTTCACCTTACCTTTATTTGATATGTACGGAAGGACTTTCTTATCTCATTAACAATGCTACTCATCAAGGATTGCTTACGGGTTTTAAAGCAAGTCGGTATGGTCCTGCAATCTCTCATATCCTTTTTGCTGACGACTCTCTCTTATTTTGCAAAGCTTCACCTCAAGAGTACAGTGTCTTACTTCGCACTCTCAAAACCTATGAGCATGCATCAGGACAAGCTGTGAATTTTCAAAAGTCTGCCATAACTTTTGCAAAAGGTACCTCTTCTCAGATTAAGAATTGCATTCTCCAAGCAACAAATATATCAAAAGAGGGAGGTTTGGGTAAATATTTGGGTCTCCCCGAATATATAGGCAAAAATAAAAACGACACATTCTCATATCTTGTTCAAAGGGTGCAACGTAGAATGGACAGTTGGTATGCAAAGTATCTATCTCCTGCAGGTAAAGAGGTATTGATTAAATCGGTTGTAACTGCTCTTCCTTCTTATGCCATGTCGTGCTTTTTGTTGCCTCATCATATTCTTAATCAGATGGTTCAAGCAACTAGGAAGTTCTTGTGGTCGGCTCAACAAAATAAGAAGGAGCTCACCTGGATATCTTGGGAGAAAGTGGCTAAAGCAAAAGAGCAGGGAGGGTTAGATTTTAAAGATTTCAATATAGCATTATTGGCAAAGCAAAGCTGGAGGATTTTGCAGGATCCTTCTTCATTGATAGCAAGGGTTTATAAGGCGAAATACTATGCAAAAACTTCACTCTTGCAGGCTTCCATTAAATGGAATACAAGTTCTGCCTGGAAAAGAATTCTTCAAGGAAATAAATTGATAAAAAAAGGAGTTCGGTGGCAGGTTGGAAATTGGAAAGATATACAAGTGTGGAAGGATAATTGGTTGCTTGTAACACCATCATGTTCCCCTACAGGTATTGGAGCAACTTTATTCCCAGAAATGAGGGTCAATGAGCTGTTGATTCCCGGTACAGGTCAGTGGAATCAAGCAAAAATTGAGGCTCTTTGTCATCCACATGATATTCCACTTATTTCCATGATTCGTCCCTCTATAGTAGGGGTAGCAGATGTAGTCACTTGGACACATACTAAGAATGGTAACTACTCGGTTAAGTTAGGATACAATCTTCTTCAAGCAGAGAAAGGTCAGAGCTCATCTGTCCCGACACATCTTTTTAAATCAATCTGGCAGATGGAAGTTCCACCTAAGATTAAACATTTCTGGTGGAGATTTCTTCATGATGCCCTTCCAGTGGCTCATAATTTGAAGAAGAAGCGTATTATACATGAAGATATTTGTCCAAGATGTGGAGGGCAAGCGGAAACTGTCAATCATCTACTCTTCACCTGCAGAATTAGTAGAGAGGTTTGGGATTTGGCCCCGGTGCAATGTCCAGAAGTAACTCATTTGCTGAAGAACACTCATATCCGAAATTATAAGTCTTTTCAGGAGATGAACAGTTCCCATGGAGATAGCAAATATTTATTTCTTATGATAGGATGGAGAATATGGAAGCATCGCAATGAGATTGTATCCCGAGGTAATACGGGGCCTATTCCAAAAATTATAAATTTAGGAGTAACAGATATGAAGATGTGGATTGAAGCAAATACTTTTGATCAGGAGCAAAGTCAAAGTACTTCATCTCATAGCCTCTTCATACCTACAACCATACAACATGTAATTAACCAGGTTGAGCATAAATGTTGTTTCATTGATGCTTCCTGGATCTCCCAGAATCATGCAGCTGGAATAGGATGGGTTCTTGTAAATAAGCAAGGCATTCCAATTCTCCAGGGCTCGGGAGTTATTACACCTGTTTCATCTAGTATGGAAGCTGAGGCTGAAGCTCTTCGAATTGCAGTAACTAGCCTTGCCAGAACAGGATATCAGCAAGTAGTTTTCTGTGGAGATCTTGCAACATTATACAAGCCTTTGCAGTCTAATAAACATCATTGGAGCTTGCATGACTGGAAGAGGATGCCCATTACTATCCAGATGCAGGACATCATGAGGATTGCTCCTAATTGTAACTTCTCTTTCAAACATGTAAGTAGGCTCCGAATATGATTGCTGATAAATTAGCTAAGCAGGCTAGAATTTCATCGCAAGGTTATGTAATCAAATGGATGATGTAATTCTAAGATATTGCAATAAAAAATCATTTGACGTCAAAAAAAAAAAGATTCCAATTTTTACAATCACGGATAAAAACACAAGTTTGGGTTTAAAATAGCTTGGCCCAATGGGCCTAGTCCTGAAATGAATGGCATTGATGTAATAAAGCAACATGAGGGACAATTTTGAAAATAAAAAGAGTTTTCTTTTGCATTTAATGTCACCTGCTAAACTAAAATATCACATCACGTAGCAGATTTTCTGAAAATTGCTCGTTTGTTTCCTTCGTCTCTTTTTGCTTTCTTCTTCCATCATCCTTAAATTCATTCACTCTGTTATCATCGAAAATTTTCTCAAATTCTATTTCTTCATCAATCTCTTCCGATAATATATCTCCATTGTTGAATTCGTTTAAGAAGGGGAAACAAACAACAATGGCTATGTCTATGGATCGGATCGGTTTCTTCTCTTCCTCATCTGTTTATCATCCTTCTTCTCATTCTCATGGCTCCAGAGTTTTCATGGCTTCCACTATCCGTCCCGCATCTACGTGAGCTTTCTCGCTTTTTGTCCCCTGATTTGGGGTTTTCCAGGGTTTAATTTTGAACAGAGATCATTAGCACAAAAAAATATATGTTTCTGTCAAATTCGTGATCAATTGCTAGTTTTTATTTCGTTTTGTGATAAATGTTCATACATGAATACATGAATCTATGAACATATAACATTTTGCTTGAAATTGATTTTGAATCTGTTGTAATTTCTGTGAAATCTCCTAATCAATTTGTTTTCTGCTTAAGTTTTGGACATGTATGGCTGCAACAATGTGTTACAATTGCAAATCTTCAAAAAATATGTAAGGTTCCATATGCATGCATGGATTTTTAATATAAAATTATCATTTAATTTGGTTGTTGGCCTATCAGACTACAATGTTCATCAATTCCTTGTTATTTTTATTGCTAGGCTTTTAAATAAACTCTCACATTCACCAAAATAAAAGCTAAAGCCTTTTATTAATATTGTCTTTGCTTTTGGTAGATTTGGTATTCTCTATGCATACATCTCTGTTTTATGGGTATACTATGCACTGTAGTTGGTCAAGTTTGGTCTGAATTTTTTCTTGTGTTGCTTGTTATTTTGGTGATACTATTTTGGTCAGAAGAATTGTAATTTAGAAGCATAGTTGTCTTGTGCTAATAAGAAAATTCAGTTTCTGGAATTTCTGTGATGACTCTTACTGAATACTTTTCGATCATTTCGGAATGTTCTTTTGATGAGATTGCAGAGAGGTTACAAATGGAAGGAAACCGTATATCCCTCCTCGAGAGGTGGATGTTCAAGTGAAATATTCAATGCCACCACAAAAGTTGGAGATATTCAAGTCCTTAGAAGGATGGGCTAATGATAACTTGTTGGCGTACCTAAAACCCGTTGAGAAATCGTGGCAGCCGACTGATTTCCTCCCTGAACCCGAGTCAGAAGGATTCTATGACCAAGTGAAGGAGTTAAGAGAAAGGTGTAAGGAGCTTTCTGATGACTACTTTGTAGTGCTTATTGGTGATATGATCACTGAGGAAGCACTTCCGACTTATCAGACCATGATTAATACATTGGACGGGGTTAGGGATGAGACGGGAGCTAGTCCTACTCCTTGGGCAGTGTGGACGAGGGCGTGGACTGCGGAAGAGAATAGGCATGGCGATCTTCTTAACAAGTATCTTTATCTGTCTGGACGAGTAGACATGAGACAGATTGAAAAGACTATTCAATACTTGATTGGTTCTGGAATGGTAAGCTGAACAGAGCTGTGTTAGCTGAGCCACTATGCATACTTTTTTTTGTATGTTGTGTTACGATATCTTACATAATGATTGTTTTCTTGTTTTGTTTCTTAGGATCCAAAAACTGAAAACAATCCTTACCTGGGTTTCATCTACACATCTTTTCAAGAAAGAGCTACATTCATCTCACATGGAAACACTGCCAGACTGGCAAAGAATCTTGGAGACTCGAAACTTGCGCAGATTTGTGGAACCATAGCTGCTGATGAGAAGCGTCATGAAACTGCCTACACCAAGATTGTAGAAAAGCTCTTTGAAATTGATCCGGACTGTACGATTGTGGGTTTCGCTGACATGATGAAGAAAAAGATCTCGATGCCTGCTCATTTGATGTGCGATGGTCGCGATGATAATCTGTTTGACCACTTCTCGTCCGTGGCTCAGAGGCTTGGTGTCTACACTGCCAGAGACTATGCTGATATACTGGAATTTCTTGTGCAACGATGGAATGTGGAGAACTTGTCAGGCCTTTCTGGTGAAGTCACAAGGCTCAGGTAACAATATTTAGAACCATGAAACCATTTTTTTTATTTTGGGTTTTGCAGTATATGACTTCAAATGAAACCTCCTAGTTCTATTGAGTTTGTTGCAAATCTGTCTTCTTCTAGAGGCCAAAGAGTGAAAGAAAGGAGACCTTTTTTCTAAATGTTCTGCATTAACAAACTTTCGAAAACTATCTTAGCTAGATTGAACTGCATTAAAGCTTTTCTTTTGTGGACTTGGAGATTGTTTATTTATCATTTGGGAGAAAGAATCGGAATCTGAATTCTTAAATCCTTTTCTGACTTTTGGCTTTCTTACATTGCTTCAAACAGGACTATCTCTGTCGATTGCCTGCTAGGATCCGCAAACTTGAAGAGAGGGCTCAAGGAAGAACCAAAGAAGCTGCAAGAAACATACCCTTCAGCTGGATTTTCGGCCGAGAGATCAGGGCTTAAAAGAAGCCATAAGATGCAATTTGTTCCACAGTATAAGTCCAAGCATGTGGTAAGTTCTTCACCAACACCATGGTGAAGAGGCCAGAAGAGTGCTGTTATATAAGAACATGTGTAGATAAAGTGTGTGTTATATAGGTTGTGCTTTTGTTTGGATCATAAAATGAATTCCTCCAAAAAATTTGCTTCATTTTTCACTATTTTATTTATTTGTATCTCTGCTTCTCTGTTTGTTGTAATTGGAATCCGACCTCTCAAATCTAATAAGATTCATAGTTCTTTCTTTGTTTATACCCATTTCTTTGTTTGCATTCTAGTTCTACACATTGTTGTATAAGTAAGAAAGCGAAAATCACTGGAAACAGACTTATATATATATGTCATAAACCATTGACAAATTACATCAAAACTCCAAAAACAAAAAAAAATTGAACAAATCAACATAATAGTAATAATACCCATCGAAACAGATCCAAAACTCACCACAAACAAAAACACACACTAACTTCAAACTTGAAACGGCCATGGCCAATCCTTAGGATTCTCCTCGCTCTGTACTTTACCACTTCTCTTCATCGCAACGCCTCCACCATTATCACCACCATCAACATAAGCATAATACTTCATAAAGAAACCCAGAACAAGCACAACCCAATCAAGACAAAAGATCACAATACAAAGCCCACCACCAAGTTTCAAAATCACTGCAGCATCTTCCTCACGGACATACGATTTCAAACTCCCCAGGAATTTCGACGTATTAGTAAATATCAGAACAGAGACGGATCCTTGGAATATCGCTGTAAGAACAGTTATCACCATGTGAGCAGCGTACCACCGGTTTCTTCCGCAAGAAGCGGCGGTGCAGCCGGAGATCGCGGCGGCGATCGTCGTGGCGTGGAGGAGGATTAGGAGGAAACCGCATATCGAAGGGATTAACCGGAGAGAGAGCGTGAGGAAGATACAGCTTGTAGCCGCACCGAGAAGCATGTAGTTTGCGAAAAGGAAGATTTTGTGTGAATGGTAATGTGATTCTTCTACTGTACTTGGAGAAGAAATCAAACCCATGGTTGCTTTTTCCGAGATTTTCCGATTAGGGTTTCTGGAAAATTTGATTTTGAGAAGAAGAGATTGTGTGATTTGAGGAAGAAGAAGAAGTTTGTTTATGTAGAGTAAAGTTTCTAAAAATATGACCGTTGTGGGCCCAGATCTCGAACGTCTATTTTCGTAACGGCTAGTTATTTATTTTCTTTTTTAATTGTTTTGTTTTTTTAATAAGTTAGGCCCAATGGGCTTTGTATTGGGTTTGTGTTTATCCGAGGTAAGGATAAGAGTTATCTCTGTATCCAATCAAGGGGGGTCTTTCTACCGTCTTCTTCCTGCTTCCGACTTTTTTTGTTTTCCTCTCGAACGCGTCACTGTTTTTTTTTGTACAAGTGTTCGTGATTTTTGAAGGTTAACGAGAGACGAAGAAGAAAAACAATGTCCAACTCCGATAATCTACAGCTTCCACCATCATCGACAGGTGAAACCATCTTCTTCTTCTTTCTCTAGTTCAAATTTTCCGGCGTACTTTCTTCTTTGGGGTTTGTGATATGCATGTGTTATCAAAGTAGCGGTTTCGGTCAAGTTTTGTAGATAAGAAATTGGAAGGGATTTTGGAATTTGTTTGGTTTAATTGTGAGAAGGTTCCTTAGGGTTTTGAGGATGATTGATCGATCGGTGATGAATTTTTTTTTGATAATTTTGTCGTCGTTTAGCTCAACGTAATCTGTATTTTTCCGGTTAATAATTTGGCTTTATTTTGAAGAGATACTTACTTGTTTAAGAGTAATCTGTGTATACCAGCTTAAGAGTCAAAAGAGTTGTCACATGGAAAAAGGATGTGTTTCTTTCTCTTGTTTTGGTGTTTAACTGTGAATAAATCTGTTCGAATAGTCATGGGAAGTGTAATATGATCTCTGCAATGGCAAAATGAATTGAAGTTGTGATATGAGTGTTTTTTTTCTTTCAAGTGTGTGAATTTAGGTAGCTTGGTATCTGAGGATTTGCTAATGCGTTGTTTGTAACATGGTCGCGATAGTTACATCGAAGCAGTTTTTTCGTTAGGGTTTGTTTCCTCATCTTTATTCTCTTAAATCTAGATGTAAGCGTTGTTGATGGCCATACAGCTTCAGCTACTGATGTTGGTTGGTACATTCTTGGTGAAAATCAGCAAAACATGGGGCCATATACCTTCACTGAGCTATGTGGTAAGTGTTTCATGTAAGTCCTTGCTGTATTATGGTTTATAGGACATATAGACTGTCCCTGAAATTTGATACCTGCAACAAAAAGCTGGGTAAACAAATTGGATATATATGCATTTCTTTATCAGATTAAGAGAAGTCTGGCTATATTAAGTTTTTATGTACTGTAAACTTAGATATGAAATGTTCTTTCGCAAATCTCGATTAAAGAAGTAATCTATAACATGGGTACTTTGCTTATTGCTTTGTTTTGGCAGACCATTTCAGAAATGGCTATCTACTAGGAACTACCCTAGTCTGGGCTGACGGGAGAAGCGAATGGCAACCACTTTCTACCATCCCCGAGTTAATGTCAAGGATTTCTGGAGCTGAGGTTGCCTGTCCAGCTGGAGGTACGATCCTTTTCGCCAGTGGCATTGATTCCTAGTATAATTTTGTTTCCTGGTTCTATGGTACTTACTATTTGGTATCTGAGCAGTTGCGTCTGGGTTGATGAATCGATCTAATACTAGAACCAAGGGAGAAAAGCAAGTTAATACTGGTCAGTTATGTAGACAGAATGAATTATTCAATTTTGTAATTCACAAAGTGAGGAAGACGCTTACCACATTATGCTTTTTCTGCAGCCTCGACTAGTACTGAGGATGTATTTGAGAAATGGCAGAGAGAGATCAAAGAAGCAGAGGCGGAGGCTGAAAGGTTGAAAAATGGTACTGTCTCTGGTAGCTTTGGTACTGAGTTTGTTGAAGATGATCACGACGGGGCTTCTTCACCACCCGAGGGGGAAGATGAGTTCACGGATGATGATGGTACTAGATACAAATGGGACAAAGCTCTGAGAGCATGGGCTCCTCAGGTGAGGCTTGTTCTGTCTATCGAATCAATAATTCTTTCTCGGTTCCTGTTATTTTAATTGGAATTTAGGGTACCAACCTGTACTTTCAAGTAATGAGTTGAATCGTTTACATGTGTCATCTTGCTTGGTGGGTCATGGTTTTGCGTTATCCAAAGGGATGCTCGTTTTACTATGATTATCTCCCGTGTTTGATTGGTGTTTATCTGCCTGTCGTATTATTATCTCTTTATTTTTCTTTATGTGTTTTGGTATTTTCCTAAGGAGCACCTTTTGAAAGAGTAAAAATGTCACAAATTTATGCGCTGATGCTGTTTATTGTAGGACGAGCCACTAGGTAACGCTTACCCATATGGACTGGAAGAGATGACCTTTGCCGAGGAGGACGAAGTATTTCCAACAGTAAACATTCTTGATGCTTCTGTTGATAAGGAGGATACCTCTAAGGATGATGTTGCTGGTAAGAAAGAAGAAGATGGCTCTGCTGAGATCCCTGGAATAAACAGTAATGGCAAAAGAAAGCTGTCAGAAACAGAAACAGAAACAGAAGCAGAAACTGAAAAAAAGGTTTTTGCTTTTGCCTTTTCTCTTCATTTCTGTTTCGTTAATTATCATCTATATCTCTTAAAGGCCATGCATGCTACTTTACGATTTCTCACAAAATCATGTTTTTTCACACTCTTCTCGTCCTTGAGCTGTAAGATCTTCATTTCTCTTCATCTGCTGAATTGTAGTGGGTATTTAACCTAAATGATTCTGGTTCTTAGCCATCATACTTGTATTAGGACTAGCTTGATACTTCTACTTTCATTTTTTCTTAATTACTAATAATGGTTGTTTTTGTTGCATTAACAAAGAAATAACATTGCAATTCCTCATGAAAATTTCTGTTCAATGTTTCTAATTTCCAAAATTAATTTTCAGGAAGCGAACAAGCCTCCAGATTCGTGGTTTGAGTTAAAAGTAAACCCTCATATTTATGTTACTGGGTTGCCTACAGATGTCACCCTCGAGGAAGTAAGTTGTGGTCATTGCTTTATCCATCGTTATATATATATATATCTTAAAGCTTTAAAATGGACTGATAGTAGTGATATATTTACAGGTAGTTGAAGTTTTTTCTAAATGTGGCATAATTAAGGAGGTAAATTTCACTGTCTTTTGATTTTTCCCTGGGAATCTTGTGTAAGTTCCCCCTAACAATGCGGATCTGATGAACAACGCAGGATGACTCTGGCAAACCTCGCATTAAGCTTTACAGTGACAAGGCAACAGGACAATTAAAAGGCGATGCTCTTATCACGTATATGAAGGTAATAAAGATACCTGAAGTTCTTTTGGATATATATAAGGTTCTGATTGTTAAAATTGTCTCTGTTTCCTAATCACGTGCACGTGTCTTTGTTTTCATTAGGAGCCCTCAGTGGACCTGGCAATTAAAATCTTAGATGGCGCTCCTTTACGTCCTGCTGACAAGCTCCTCATGTCAGTTTCTCGAGCTAAGTTTGAGCAGAAAGGTAAATACTGTTGCTCATTAGTTGTTTCACATCTTACTCATTTATGGGCTAGGAATAAGAATTCCCCATCCGTGGTTTTGGTTTTTACAATGTTTTGTTATGGTTCTCATTAGCTTTTACTTTTTCCATTCAGGGGAGAGATTTATCTCTAAACAAACCGATAACAAGAAGAAAAAGAAGCTTAAAAAGGTTGAACAAAAGTTGCTTGGATGGGGTAAGTTTACAAAGTTATAGATACATGTATTCTCTAATGCTTTGCCAGCCTCTTTATGGAACTCTCTAAACATAACTTTCTTAGCAAGAAGACTGAAGTAGACCTCTAACCTAATGACTTTCGAAAGAAAACATTTCAATGACTATCATAACAAAGGGAGAGTCTAGAAAATCGGTCTAGGGATTATAAAGAAGTGGGCATTTTAGCTGTTGAAATTGGAGTTTACACCAGTAGATTGTTACCATATTTATTAGGATCAAATTTTTATCTGTTTTCTTGGCATAGGTGGTAGAGATGATGCTAAGATCTCGATACCAGCGACGGTTGTTCTGCGCTACATGTTCAGTCCAGCGGAGATGAGGGTAAGGGGGTCTTTTCCAGTATTATTATAATATGCCAGTTTTAGATATCTGATTAGCTTGAATGTTTGCAGGCTGATGAGGATCTGCGTGCCGAGGTAGAGGAAGACGTGAAAGAAGAGAGTCTGAAGCATGGACCGTTTGACTCGGTGAAGGTAATATGTTGTCAACAAATCAATCTTTTTTTCTGCAACTTGAAGTTCTAATGCATATAGCTTTGTTGATAGCTGAGATTATTTTGGAGTGTTAATTGGATTTTCTTCTTTTATAGGTCTGTGAGCAACATCCACAGGGTGTTGTTCTTATAAGATTCAAGGATCGAAAAGATGCACAGAAATGTATTGATGCAATGCACGATCGATGGTACATACTCTCCTAATTACCACTACTCGAGCTCGTCTTACATATGCTAATAGCGATGCACAGTCGCTGACGGGTTGTTCTATTTCTGGGTGAGTGCAGGTATGCGAAGAGACAGATACATGCGAGTCTTGACGATGGGTTAGTGAACCACGCCATGGTTCGAGATCCTGACTTGGAATCCGAACGGTTAGATCAGTTTGCAGCTGAACTCGAAGCAGAATGAAATGACAATGTCGGCGAAGCAAAGCCAGGAAGATTTAGATTGTTATTCCGGAAACTCAGGTTTCTGATGTAGATCAGTAGGAGACACAGATACCATGAAAATCTGAGTCTGATCAAGTTAAACCGGGGTTAGGGAAAACACCTTGATATTGGTTTGGTTTCAATTTGGGTTTTTCGGTTTAGGAACAATAGGAAAAAACCAAAAAACCCATGTGGATGGTTTGGTATGGTTTTGGATCATACTCCAGTACAGTGAAAAACATCTTAGTTATAAAAAAAAATGAATCCGTTTAAACTATATACTATGTTATGATTTGGCCTGGATTTGATCTGTTTATCAATGAGATAGAAATTATATTTATCACATTTCCGTGTAACCATCCTATCATTTGATTTCTTTCTCTGTAATGTTTACAAATCGCATTTGATATTGTTCTTGTGACTAAATGCACAAAAAAGTTTACACTATCGACGCAAATAAACTTAAGTGATTAACATTTATCTAAACTGACATGACCGGTTTAGTAACTAACCGTGGAACTAAACCGTAATTTTTTGGATGTATTGAATTAAAATGCTCCTAATATAAAGCCCATTATAGCCCAAATAAAGTCTTCTCATGGTCCATTACTGAAACTCCTGAAAATGTTATCAGGGTATTGGGAGAGTACTAATCTCGATTGTAAACCATAAAGAAAATTTTGTTTTATCCGGATATTAATTAGTCTTAGCCACACATTATCTCAGTTAGTACTACTGTTACATGTTTACAATATTCTGCATCATACATTTATTTATTTATTTATTAACAACATGCATTATACAGGTTTGAATTCAGATAATGACACAATGACATCAGTGATACAAACCACTATACTCCATATTTTGATCTTTTGTTATATAAGTCAACACTAACACAAACCACTATACTACATGTCCAGATGTCCTAGATTGTCATCATACTTGTTAGGATGAAGAATATTGTAAAACGAAATTTAATTATGTGTTACATACTTACATTTCATAGTTTTAATATTAGATCAATTTTGGAAAAACATACCAATGTATCTTTACAACATGAACTAAAATATATTACTCAAAAAATATACTAATGAGAAGACATATACACAATTTTAAACTTGTAATATATTAAATATTTTGTTTTCTTAACCAATTGTTAACTTCGTCTTTTGTTTCTTAAAAATCCTAAGTAATCTACCTAGGCCACAAGAATATTATCAGATCTAAAACGCATTTGAAACTTTTGTTGGAATTAAAAAGTTTGAAACATTTTCAGATTTCCCGCAATGTAGCAAAGAAACCGCCGAGCTCAAAATGTTTTGAAAAAGGCAAAACATTTGAAGTAATAAAATAGTTGTGGCAAGTTGACAAAAAAACAAATTATTTGACTAAATGATCTACAAATCTAAAGCTTGTGGGACCCTCTTGTTCTCTTAACCAATAAGAACTCGACGCCTGTTATGGAAAACCTTATGTTCTTTTACCACACCAAATCCCTCATTTATGCAAATTATCAACCAAAGATCCAATTTTCGAAACTTTTTTTGCAAATTGCAATTCTCTCTCTCTCTCTCACAAATCCAATTTTACTGTTTTCTCACGTCTCTTAGGCGAGTTCGGTGTTGTGTCTGATCTCCAAAGAGAAAGAGTTCTGTCTAAAGATTCCGCTTTTCCCGAATTGGGTCTTCTTCCAAAGTTAGGGTTTCGGCGAAAGTCTCTGCTCAAATCGAGCTTGGTGAATTTCTACTGTAATTGATCTACCATTTTGCTCCGTAATTCTTACATTTCGTAGCTCGTAAAGTAAGTAATCTAGGACCGTAACAAATTCCGAGTCTTTGTTGTCGGGTTTTAATTTAGATTCTGTTGTCGGAAATTGGAAACTTTCTAATTTTTTCAATTAGATGCATTTTGAGCTGTTTGTTACTGGGTCGGGAAGAGATTTAGTTGTCTGATCAGTTTCTGAAGCTCAATTTGAAATTTCTGACAAGTTTGTTCCTTTTTTTTGTTGTTGAAATTTTAGGGTTTTTGTTGTAGGTTTGGGGAAAGAGGAATGTTTTATTCGCAGTTTATATTAGCAAAGAAAGGACCACTTGGGACTATATGGATTGCTGCCCATTTGGAGAGGAAGCTTCGGAAGAATCAAGTAGCTGATACTGATATTGGAGTCTCCGTTGGTTAGTTTTTGCTTTTGTATCCACTCTCTGATTTACTTTTACCAGTTTAGGGATTTGCAAAAGTTAACGTTTCTATTTTTAAGTTGTTCTCTGTAGAGTTAACTCTATGTTTGGCATTTCATTCTCTTTAATATATTTCCTAATCGAAGTTCTAACTAATTGATTTTCTGAGCAGATTCTATTCTGTTTCCGGAAGCTCCGATTGCGTTGCGATTGTCTAGTCATCTACTGCTTGGTGTGGTGCGTATATATTCAAGAAAGGTGAATTACCTCTTTGATGATTGTAGTGAGGCATTACTTAAGGTAAAGCAAGCTTTTCGCTCTGCTGCGGTTGATTTACCTCCAGAAGAATCTACTGCGCCGTATCACTCGATTACTTTGCCAGAGACATTTGATCTTGATGATTTTGAGCTTCCAGACAATGAGATCTATCAAGGGTTAGTTTCTACATATGTTAATAATATCCAAGCTTGTTATTTATTCATTTTGAGAAGCATTATTTATTCGTTGCTTCTTGTTTTGCTTTTGTAGCAGTAATTATGTTGATCATCATGTTAGTACAAGAGAGCAGATCACCCTTCAGGATACCATGGATGGTGTTGTATACTCAACTTCACAATTTGGATTAGATGGTCAGTGGTTGTTTCATGCTAACTTGTCTTTAGGTTATTGGTAGCTGTGCCTAAAATAAGAAAACTCATTTTTGTACCTTTCCAGAGCGGTTTGGTGATGGCGACACTTCTCAAGCTGCTTTGGATCTTGACGAGGTATTTTTTTGAGTTCGTGGAACAGAATAAAATCAATTAGTTTAGGTCAATTAGGAGGAAGAAATAGGAAAAACGTATGGAAAGATATGAGAGAAACTTAGGTTTATTGTAGATTTCATTTGGTTCTAGCTATTTGGGTCTTTCTCTCCACGTTTGGTATTTGCTTCTAGCTTCTAGCTTTTTGGTTATTTCTCTTTACCACCCAGTTTTGGAGTCCCTGACCATGAAAAGCTTGTGATTTAAAGTATTAGCTTGAAGCTATGTTGTAGAGTCAAGATGAATGGATTATGTAGATGTTTCCTAATGAAGCTTCACATATTTGAAATTGGAACTTCTTCTCTCTTTTTGTTTTATTTTAGGTGTGACCTTTTCCTATCTTTGTATTGTTGTGCAGGACGTATTCCAGGATAAGGATGTAATTGGATCCGAGGATGAGGGAGTTCCAGAGTCAGTTTTTGTTCATTATATATGCTCTACACTTAAACTCTGTTGCACGATTGCATTTTTGCTTCCCTATGGTCTCTCTTATTTTTATTATCAGAGTGGCATCTTGCTCTTCTTTGCTGGAGCTGTTTAATTCCTTTTCTAGTTTTAGCTCATACACTGCTGCTGCTTGTTATCTTTGATTTTTAAATGCTTCACTTGAGTTTAGAACTGGGAAAATCTCGAACTGACTAAATGGTTAAGAGCCTTGTGTGTTTTGGCGCTTGAGTGTGCATGTTTTAAGATCTGAGAGTGGATAATTAGATTGCATAATTTGATCTTTGTTTGATCTGAGAGTGCATAATTAGATTGCGATTAGAACTGTAATTTTGTGTGTCGTATCCTTCTTGGACATGGTTCTTTGGTGTATAATTTGAATGTGCACATTACCAATCAAAACTTTACTTATTGAGTATATTTTATCTGTTGATAGCACTGATCACGATGCGTATCTGGATGCGGCAACACCCGGGATAAAGGACGCAATGGTAGGAGTTTCTGAAGCCATGCCCAGAGATTTCAATGAAGAGCAGGTGCGTACCATCAGAGTCATAATGCACAAGGGGCATACTAATTGTCTCCTGAGTCACAGTGCTTAATTTGATGTATTTTCCCGTGGCTGAATGTACTTTGCAATTACAGACGCAAAGTTTCCAATTTGTATCTCTAATCTACAGACTTATTGATTTAATTTTCTAGGAAGAATGTCATTATTTCTAATGATTCTCTCTTTTTTATAGGTTGAAGAACTTGCTATGAATAATGAGTTTGTCGAAGATGCTCAAGCTCCTCAAACTCCTGGATTAGTTGAGGTGCCAAACTCATCTAGTGTCAGAGATCAGCTGGCATGCGATGATCACATGGAGGATCTGAATGCCGGAGAATCAGCAGTAACTCCCATGGAGGTGGATAAGTCACAGATAGATGAGAATGTCAACGCACAAAATGAGCCGGAAGAGGAAAGGGCAGAGCATGTGCACCCTACATCTCCATGCTGTTCTCACATCACCACTGAGATGGAGGATCCTGGTCAAGTATCGACTGAGGCAGGAACCAATGTTAATAACGTTGAAGCTGATAAGTCAGATGCTGTTCCTGCATTTGAATCCCCTGGAGGGCCTATAGTGAGTAATGCTGAGCATTGTTTATCCCAGGAACCAAAAGATCCTGGAGAAGAGAACCGAGGTTTGTTGGCAATAAATGCAAATTACCTAGTTCCAAGTCTCGTAGTGATTGCCTTTTTCTTATAAGTTTTATTGTTTCTGCCAGATCATTTAGCTGTTGCCACTGAGGTCAATAAAGAAACAGATTCTAGTTTACAAGGAGATGGGCAGCTGAATAATGCTCATGCAACTGATGAACAGTTGGAAAATTTGACTGGAGTTACTGATTCTGATTTGCCCGCACCTGAGAAGGTATTGGCTGCACCTAACGGACTGGGGGATGAAAATGGTTGCATTGTTGAGTCTACACCTGACAAAGAAGCCCCTGTCACATGTAACGAGGATGCAGAAAATAATAACATTACTGGGAAAAAACGCACTTTTACTGAGAGCACACTAACTGCAGAAAGTTTGAACTCTGTTGAGTCAGTTGGACTGATAAAGTCGAAGAGAACTGAAATTTCTGTTCCTGACGACGATGATTTGTTGTCTTCTATCTTAGGTATCAGTTATTCCTGTTAATTTTCTGTTCTTTTATACATCATATTGCCCTTTGAGCTAACTTATTGAATCAATTATCATATACTTTTTCAGTTGGAAAGTCATCTTTTCTTAAGATGAGGCCTACCCCTGTGCTTGAAGCAGCAACTACAAAACGGATGCGATCTGCTCCACGTTCTACTGCCACAAAGAGGAAGGTTCTAATGGATGACCCTATGGTCTTGCATGGCGAGTATGTTTACCTAACTAATTTTTATATACCTTACCTTTGATTTTGCTGCTTCTTGTGCATCTTTCATTAAGTTCTTGTTTTAAAAATTTTGGGATGCTGATTTTTATTTAGTTCTTTCACTGTTTTAAGAATAGAAGTTTGGCCTTCTTTTAGGTCTCACACTTATAAGTTTTGGGTGATTTTTCTTTTGCTTTGTCTCGGTTTTATTTGTTTTCTTATGTGATTTTGCCTACTTTTCTATATAGCATCATACGTCAACAACTGACAAACACTGAAGGGATACGCCGTGTGCGGAAGAAGGCACCTTGCACTATTCCTGAAATCACAATGCTTCAACGACAGGCTTTGGAGGATGGACTCTTGAAGGAGCCAATATTCACTGGTAAGTTCATGATGCTATTTATTAGACCCTTCTATACTAGTTCTCTCGGTTGTCCATGTAAACTGCAGCCATACAGATAATATGTTTCAATGATTTTCAGGTATGTCAGTGGAATTAGTTTCTCTGCACAATGAGCCGTATGATCTAAGAGGAATCATAATAATTGAGAATGATGACCGCCATGCTTCTGTTGGAGTGTTGGAAGATAATATAACTGAAGAAAATGCTGCTCAATCCCGCCCAAATGATTCTGAGGAGCAACCTACTGAGGCTGCTGAGGCTCATACTGACTCACAGGACCAACAGGAAGAAATGAAAGATGATAATGAGCTTGCTGAAAAAGTATCTGACGTGGAAGCTTTAAAGGAAGGCAATGGAGCTGCTGATGAAGTAAATCTTGGAGTGAGTGACGAGATCAGTCAAATGCCATCTGAGGACAAACAAGATCAAGTAGATGATTTACAGGTGGAAGGATCCCATGAAAACCATGATGATGAAGGGCAAGGTGGTCAAGATGTTTGTGCTGATCGTAACGAAAAAAGTTGCACTGAGGTTATTGAAATTGCTGAAGGTGATATAGATAACAATGCCATTCTCAATGAGACGGACTTGAAAGTTGAAGATGAGCATCCACATGAAGATAAGAAGACGGATGCATCAGCTGATGCTAACGAGATTGGGATAGACGACCAGACTCCTTGTGATAACACAATTGGTTCTATTGAAACTGAATGTGTAGAAGCTGGTGAGTTGAGTAATCTGGCTTTGGAAAATTTCAATGAACCTCTTGTGGAAGCAAATAATGATGGGATGAATCCAGAGATAGAGTCTGATAACAAATACGAATCACATAATGAGATGTTTAATGAGGAGGCTTATATGCAAAGTGCTAATGCAGAGCCTACTTCTCGAGATGATCTTATGGGAGATAATGATGTAAGTTTC
This sequence comes from Draba incana, assembly GCA_963576765.1. NCBI lineage: Eukaryota > Viridiplantae > Streptophyta > Magnoliopsida > Brassicales > Brassicaceae > Draba > Draba incana. Next base: position 40,985,674 of record OY755203.1, on the reverse strand, counting down.
TTTGTGGCTTCATATCTTTATTTAAGTAAGACATGCCTCTGACTTCATCTTGTGTTGTTTTCTTGTGCTACAGGAGGATACCATGGAAGTTCCACATGACACAGGTTCTAAACCTTTTCGAGTTTTGTTTTTAAATTTACCCAAATGATTTGCATTCTCCATTTGATCAATGGGACTAACAATACTCTAATCATCATAGCTGGTTACAGTTGGACTAAACAAACTTGAATTGTTGAGCATGATTTAGATATGTGAGATGCTGATATGCCCATGATGTCTCAGTGGTTCTGCTTATCAATGCATTTCACTCTGTGTACAGGATTTTTGAACGTGGATGATGATGAAGTAGATGAAGATCATGAGGACAATGGTGTGGAAGATGGTGATGAAACTCGTCTTCTAGAGAACAGTGGATGGTCTTCTCGTACCAGGTCTGTACAGCTAAACTTCCGCATATTTTAGTTTCTTCTATCAAGTGAGAGACATGATGGGCTGAAAATTCTGATTCTCTTTCCTTATAGGGCTGTGGCGAAGTATCTCCAGACGTTATTTGATAAAGAAGCTGAGAATGGGAAGAATGTTCTTGTGGCAGACAAACTTTTAACTGGGAAAACTCGTAAAGAAGCATCCAGAATGTTTTTCGAGACTCTGGTATGTCCATAACACAAATCTTGCTCTAGAGAAAACAAACTTCACAAAGTAATGTATAAAAAAAAACCTAGACTCTTACTAGTTCATGGCTTCTCTTGAAGTTTCCCAATTATACGTTTTTGCTACCGGAATGTTAGGATCTTTAGTGTATGCGTGTCTGAATACACTTTGTTAGATGCATCATTCACGACTTAGCTTCAGAAAGACAAGAACAAGTTTATCTTTCCTCTGTTTGGTTTGATGATCGATAATCTCGCTGAATCTGTCTTTAACCAATTTTGCAGGTCCTGAAAACAAGAGATTACATTCAAGTTGAACAAGCTAATCCCTATGAAAAAATCGTCATAAAACCGCGGCCAAAACTTACCAAATCCATCTTCTAGATGGAGAAGAGCAGTCTTATAGTTGCAGATAGGTAGTCTGGTCCAGCTCGAAGATATCATCCGAAATGATTCGCCTCTTAAAGTTATACACTTTCCCTTTTATTAAGGCATCGTAGTAGTAGTAATAGTATCAAATGGTGTTGTAGCTCTACCATCCAAGTAGCTGGAGGTTGGTGTTTGTCATTATTTATCTTTATATATATGAGTTGTTGTATGTGTATATATTGGTGCAACTACGATCACCAGTTTAAATTTGAGAGATGCTAATTTTATTTTCTTTGGATAAACTCAACTTCTCTGGTTTGTGATATTGAAATTGAGAATGGGGAGGAGACATTTTATTTGTTAAATAATAATCTTCGTATTAAATAAAGGAAAAAAATCTAGAAGATATACATATAACTAACACATCTTAACCAAAAATCATCAAAAATTTTGTTTGGTAAAAAAACTTCTCAATTTGGCATCTACTTCACTGAAGTTACTTCTATTGTGAATGCCAGCGAGATTTCAGAACAGTTTTTCTGATTATTCTCTTTTCTTAGTAGAATGGTCAGTGCACCAGTCACACACAAAAAAAACTCCACCAAATGCTAGTTTCTTATGAATTTCCAATTTCTTAAATTTCATCTTACATAAGATCAGACATAAATTTAATTTAAAAACCGAAATGAAATAACTTATATTCAATTGAATAACAAAAACAATCTGTAAGGTAATCTCTTATAATTCCACAAACAAAAACTAGATTATTTTTTTTTTCTTTACCTTAAATTTATCATTTTCCTACTAAAACCATTTCTTGACAACAATTTGGTACAATCAAAATTGGAAATTCATAATTAAACCATACAGAAACCATCAAAATGAATACGTAATTATATTAAGCACAGAATTGGTTGACGATCACGAGGCGCTTCGAATAAGAACTTTCCCTTTGTTTCCTTTTTATAGATTTCAGTCTGTTTGTGCATCTTTCTTTCTCCCATGCTTTCCGTCGGTCAAACCAACGATTCTCTTCTCAAAGTAATAGAGAGATCCACATGACACAGAATATCCCCATTCTTGACTAATGGACTCATATCCAACCATTAGAGAGAGCTATATAAGCTCACCCAGACTGAAGAACTGTAAGGTAACAAGGATAGCCTTGGCATGTCCCTGATGATGATGATGCATTTTCATGCTCAGAAACCTCCCAGTTAAGCTTAAATGAAGAGAGATTGTAGATGCCTGGAGAGAAAACCGATATCTGCAACGGGATTTCGGCTGTGGACAATGGCTGGATTTGGACTTTTGTGGAGCTTAAACCTGACCATATGAAAGGAGGTGAGCTTTCCATGGAAGATGGCGGTTTGTCCAGACGGCTTCCTATGACATCTGAAGTTACTTTCATCTCCTCTGTTATGGATGGCACGTAACGCCACCCGGATTGGTTTTTAGAGAAAGGAGTTGGCACTGCTGTGTCTGGTAGACAATCAATGGTGTGGATAGTCACGGATGATAATCCATTGGATGTGTTTCTGATTACTAGCTTTAGTTTGATTTCACACAAGGAGGTCGCAAAGTTATGGCATATGGTCTGCGGACAGTCCAGTGACCACGAGAGCGGGCTTGAGCTTCTGATACTGTAATCAAACAACAATGGTATTAGAAGTAGGGGGGAAATAGGTTTTAAAGTTGAAGGAAGATACTATTGCTGAGACCCTTACCTATTGTGACATGAATGGTGAGACAGAATCTCTCGTAAACTGGGAACTGCTGATGGATCGCTGCTTTTCGCCAGTCGAGAGATTAGAATGAAGTCGACTGTACTCGGACTTGCCTGTTTCATCATACAAAAGTGAGTTAACTATAGTTTTGATGATAGAAAGTTACCAGTGAAGTGATGTTACTGTTAAGAGAGTAATATATAAACTTGGAAGAGAAATCTCTAGCGCATAAGAATTACGTCCCTGAAAGAAGATTTTTGGTTACCTGATCCGAGGCTCCCTGACATGACCTTTCGCTTTCATGGAAGCTTGCTAAAGGTGAGTTCACGATATCAAAAAGCTTTTCATCGTCATCTTGAGTAAACAGTTTTACATCGGTTTGGCTGGGTGGAAGGGGCATGGTTTTATCTTCTCCAGTCCCGGATTTTCTGCAATCCTGAAACTTGAACAGCATTCTAATTTCAGACTTGAAACAGAGAAAGACTATCTACTACTAGATGTGAAACAGGAACAGCATTCTAATTCCAACGACCTTAATCATGAAGAAGCAAGATAAAGCTTTCCCCGCGAGTAGAGACTTGGAAGGTAAGATTGTGTCAACTGGCTGAAGCAATGAGATACCCCACCGGCACCCAACTGTTGACAACTGCTGTATTTGGAAACAATCCGAGTTTGCACGGTTGACGATATCCATACGCACAAGAAATTCTTGCAATTTTGATGGAGAGGGGGTGATTTCAAACGAGGTCTCTAAAGATGGTAGAACCTAGATGACATCATACGATATAGAAATGTTTAGACTTGTTGGCCAATGCAAAACTGGCCGTAACACAGTCAATTCTCAAAACAAAAAGAGATTGCAGATTAGGGATTCATCACCTGCAAATTATAATGCATCCGTAGAGTGCGGTATTTCATGACGCTTGATACATTTTCCATCTCATAGTATATTGTGAAATACAAAGATATCCTTCCTGGGATGGCAGCTCGAAGCCAAAGAGGCCACCTTAAAGATCTGTCTCCTTCCAGTGATACATCCTGAAAGAGATCAGCATTCATTACCATGTTAGAATAACATGACACGCACAGTCAACTTTCACCCTTCAGGCTTGAAGAAAAGGTTTGCCACAGACCTTTGGAAACACAAATACACTACTTGTTTTATTTGTTTCACGCTGAACAATATTTTGTTCATGGCCCTTCTTTAAGCAATCTGGAAATTCAGTGGTCAGCTCTTCTTCATGGTTTCCAGGACTTACAAATCTTGGATGGCTAATCTTCATTTTAAGATTCTACAAGGAGAGACAGAATTTGTAAGCACAAGAATAATCCAGTAAAGAGTTTAGTGCATCACACTATTTAGTCATCAAGCAAGAATAAATAGGATAAACCAGATCATATCAAACTAAATTCATAGACAAGTAACAGCCATACAATAGCAGACAAAAATGAATTTATTGGCTAAACGTTATAGAATATGGATGATGCTGAGAAAAAGAAAATTACCTTTATAGGGAATTCTGACTTATTTTTCAACTCTAACACAAGATGACGTAGATCTCCAGCATACAATTTCTCAGGCAGATGATTAATTGAACCCTCAAGCCTGGGTAGACTCTGCACAGTCAAAATCTCTTTACTTTAGAGATCGCAACTAATCTTATAAAATTACACCACCGAGGAAAGGTTTGCACCTTGATGACTAGAAATTTCAAGGCATCAGTGGGAGTAAGTTTGTTTTTCCTTCTTCCTTTAGCAGTTTTTGCCTTTACTGGCACAGATTGGAAGTAATGCACACCTACGATGGAGCCAGACAACTCCCACCTTACACCAGCAATTTTGAGAATACCTTCTTCACTGGGGGTAACCGTGAGTCTCACCTAGAAAAAAAAAAAATCAGTAAGTAAGTAAGACGTACAAACAATTAGCAGCTAAGTAAACCCTCAGAACTTCACCAAGAAGATACAGTAAGCAAAGAACAGACATAATATTCCAAAGTTACAAAGGACTAAGGAAATTCAACATTGTGTCTTCAATTAGGGTTAGTAGCAATGAGGTAAAGTCCCATATTTTCAGTAACATGGCAATCAAATAGAGTAAGACTTGTTAATTAGTTTCTTCGCACATTTCACTAAGCAATTATTTCATGATTTTCTTCTGAAATGAAAACACATGCAATTCAACTTTTTGATAAAGCAGAGTAAAGACAGCAACTCTAGGTGAAACATCAACACTTGAAAACATGTCTTTATATATACACACAAGGAGATGGAAAATATCAGATCAGATTTTCAATATTAAAACATATCAATCAATCTAAGTATCCGGTTTAGCAGACTCACCAATTTTCTCTGGCCTCCACCTAATGTGAAGTCGACTTCAGACAAAGTGAAAGAAGAGAAACCAGAGGTTTGACCCCTGTAGTATTTTTAACAAATATGGCACAAGCTTAATTATTCAACTAATGGTAAAAAAAGTTGAAAGAAACATGATTGAGGAGATAAACTGCTTACAGATTATGTTCTGTGGAACTCTCGGCCCCCAAGCTTGAGCTACTTGGCTCTTTATCTACTAAACAAAGTCCAAATGTGGAAATAAGTTTCAGACATACAAATTGGAGAATGTAATTTTTTTATAAAGTGGACATCAAATAACAGAAACTGCTTACTTAAGTTTTGGTCATCGGGATTTGCGGTAAGTTCACAGATCAGGGAAACACTTGTTACAGAAGTAGAAATTAGTAATGGATTCCTAAACTCCAGATCCACTTTCACTGACTCTGAAAAAAATGACGAACCAAGTAAGAATCTAGAGCTACAAAAGCACAAGTGATAACTTTTACAGATACTATGATATCACAAATGAAGAATTCTAATACTTCCTCTCTCTCTCTCTCTCTCTCTCTCTCTTTCATATCTTCATGCAAAGTATCACAGCTAGTTGGTTTAAAGATATTTATGTTCCAGAGTCAAATAAAGTCTATAGATCAAATTGATCCTGCAGCTGGCACAATAAGTCTAAAAAATGGCCTATTTTAGCAGGACTAGATTGTTTTCTTTTACCCTTCAGATCAAGCATAAGTTAAATGCAGGATAATCAAGAATAAAACGCAGGTGATTCAGGTATGCAGTGAATGCAGCTAACAACAACCTGCATACCTCCAGCGACACAAACATTTGATTCCCTGTATTTCTTTGGCAGAAGCTTTGATTGTAACTCCAGCCAGTTTGACTTGCCAGAATTTAATGATGGAATGATATCATCCTCCAGGGATTCCCATATGCTCTCTTTTACAAGAGCCTGGCCATTACATTAAAATCATAGTGGTACACAAGAGATGCAAATTAACCACATGATGTACAAAGATTATTTAATTGCAAGTAATCCCAAAATCTTAACCCACAAAAATACTGATGCCAATTATGTTTTTTATAATGAGTATTCAAGCAATACATCTTAGGAAGATTATGATGGGTAGCAATATGTACATACGTTGATAGAGTGAATATGCAACTTACAGAAGCTAAAGATGCGTAAGTGCGATGGTCTTCATATATCACTTGAAGGGATGATATATTAATAGTTGGTAGTTGAAGTCCCACCACCTCGTGTTTTGTCCCAGTTTTCTATAAAATGACAGAAAATTGAAAATGAAAACATATTTTATAGACAAGGAAAAAAATAATAGAGACCAGGGGTAACTATTCGAAGCGCATATAATTCTCTGAGCAGCTTCAGTAGATTGTATCAAACTGCAAGTATAGGTAAGGCACCTTAACAATGTCGAAAAAGTCTCTGAGAAAAATCTCCTGGGTTGCCTTGGATTGGTAGCCACAGTCTAGTACTTTGAGCATGTTTCTAACTGCAACATCATGAATTCCAACAATTGCATACCACCTGAACAGATAATTTCATAGGGCGTCTTATACCACAGATTTCTACACATCACGTCTTACTTGACCTATATTTACCATATTCAAAACTTACTGTCCAATATGAAAATATAAATGGTCTTTGATATGGCTCCATGTAGTTGATTTATAAACAGAGATTGCACTTCTATATGTACGAATTGCATGGTTAACCTGGAAAAAGGCAAACATAATATACTCTTTAGAACGCAAAGCACGTACATAGCTTGAGCCCTTTCAGCAAACTGACATGTACCTGATCACAGTTTTTATAGTGGTCTCCTGAGAGAACTAGATGAAATCCATACTTGTGTAACATCGCTGGCTTAGTTAACACGAAGCAGTAAGATGCTTGCTCCAACATGACTGCAGCGTGCAATGGTTCCTGCAAAATGAGTAAACGTTAGCAATTACATAAAATGCATATGTTCTAAAGGCATAAAAAGAAACACCTCTCCACATATACGGAAGTAAACAGAAGCAGCTTCTTTGTGCTGATCCCTAGCCTTTAGCATCTCTGCCCACCAGAGCCCACATCTCGTAGTATTTTGGAAGCCAAACTTCCCAAGTTTCTGCATGAAATTTAAAAGCATGTTTCACCACGTACTACTGCATCAGTTCCATGTTTTGCTTATAATAAACACCAATTCAAGGGGCATTCACTAAGAGAACTATTTTAGGTTAAAGACTGTGTTACAATATTTGCTAAAGCCTAAACTCAAGATAAAGACATACCATATAAGTGCTGAATGCATTTTCCATGCAGTACTCAGCTTCCTTTTTTGACTGGTCTGAGATGAAATATGCAAGTCCCATCATTTCCTTCCAAAAAATGCATGATAAGATGAGCACCCCGCCCAATTTTAGCAAAAAAAGAAAGAAAGTAGTCCATAAACAGTGAATTATTGATGAGACCAAAGGACATGAAGTGAAGACAAGGAAAAGTATAGACGAAAAACAATCAGTTTGATTACATGACAAACCTACACTAAATGTAAGATTCGAATAACAGAAGAATATTGTTTATACGATAATGCCACAGGAACGCCTATACAAAAACATAATTACAACGGTGTGAAGCTACCTGAACACCAGCATAATGCTTCCAAGCTTTATCGATCTTGTAATCTGTTGATATTAAGCGATAGCTTGACAATGCAAGTTCATAATCATGCAACATGAAGGCATAGTCACCCAAAATTCTAATCTGAGATTCATTGGAGCTAAATGTATACCTTCAAAAGTGGAAGCAAAAACGTAAGTATGATGCAGAAATCATAAAAGGAGCAACGAGTTACAGAAAGCATACATGGAACCTTTGGTCGTATCAGGACCATCGTCTTTTCCTTTTCTCCACCATAAGTTTTTTATCTGGTTTTTAAATCCTTTCCTTGTTGCAGAAATCTGGTGACACAACAAAATGCAAATAAAAATATAAGGACGGAAAACAAAAGAAGCTTCAGTAAAGACCAAATAAGTAATCTATGTTCACAAAAATAACTTGAAAAAAAAAACTAAACTAACCTGTTGATTAAGTTCTCGAACTTTCTGCTCCATGTAAGGAATTATATGCCTGGAAGTAAACTCTTGCATCAGATCTTTGATCTGCTCCGAATATGACAGAAAAAAGTAATACTGTTGGTTAAAACATTCCGAAATAGTTGAAAAGTGTTACTACTATCAACAAGAGACTGTTACACAAGAATACGCAACCAGAAGCCTTTAGAACTACCTCTACAATATCGTCTCCAGTGAGAACACATCCTAGTTTGTCCGTGGTTGAAGCACTTGATTTCTTTCAGAAAAAAAACGGTAATCAACACGTTGAACTTACAAATTTGACATGGATGTATACATGAACCTTGAACAATATTATGGATGGAATTTCAGATTAATGACTTACAAATGATGCCCAGGGATTGGCCTGATGTTCCACGTTCCCTTCTTTAGAAGAATTAGTGCAAAGTAAGTTGCATTCGTTATTTCCAAACGTACCTCTCATCTCAGACAAAACTTTAGACGTTCTACATAAAAAATAACATCCACTCAACTAAACACTGCAATTGACACCCATATAATTATGATGAGAATCATATCATATACGATAGAGTAAGAAACAACTACCTCTCTGTTGTAGCATCTTGATTGTCATGCACCAACAGGTAATGTTTCAAAATCTTTGGGTCCATTGCACCATCATTTAGCAAAGAAGGTAACTTATTGGTGTTGAAAAGATCTACAAACTTATTTATAGGTTCTTCATCTTTTGATGAAACGACCAAGAGACCTGAAAGCACATATACAATTATTAGGTACTTAATAGAAAACTCAGTGAACATAATAGATCAGCAAACCTAGTTTAAAGAGAGTAAACAGCAACGATTTTCTATTTAAAATCTGTTTGATATCTTACAAGCCACAGGATGATCGAAAGCTTCATGTTCTGAAAACGACAATGTCCGTATAAGTTCTTTGTTGTAATACTGAAACCATGTCGGTGAAATTTCAGACTCTGGATCTGCAGGGAGGAAAATATGTCAGCATTAGAAATCAATGAGTTGGAGAATTTGCCTTCTCGGTTATTAGAATATTCTTGGTGCATGATGTTAAGAAGGAGACTCATAAATGCATCGTCTGCTACTATACTCATAAAAGCATCATTTTTGGGGGTAGTGGCTTACTGGAGAGTATATCAGAAATTTGAGGAGGGTCAGATTTCAAATCCTGAAAATCCTTCTCCCCAGCTTGAGTAATAAGATGTTCTAGCCGTTGCTTTGCAACCTATCCACAAAGTAAACGTAATCAAATTTGAGCTCAACACCAAAGATGCAGAAATGGAGACGCCTCTAACACTACAAACACAAGCATACGTCTAACACACACCGCTCCTCGAGTATCAAGTACCTAAATTGTTCAATTTATAACATATTCAACTGAATTTCAGTTTCCATACCTCTACATTTGGCTGTTTGATATCAGAGGCATAAAACAACCTCAACGTAAACTTCTTTAGCCGATAAAGCTGATCGCTTGAAGTCCGAACAGGAACTGCACCACAAATTTTTACAATTGGAATCCCAAAAACCTTGATAGATACTTGGAAAAAACGCATAAGACAATTCAAAATGACTAATTCACCATCAATGTTAGTGAAATTGCAGAATGGCTTGAGCGTTTCTACAAAAGAGAGCCCATTCTTGAGAAAAGTCTCTTCAACAAGCGGCGTACATAGAACCATTACCACTGGACTGACTTCCTCCAATAGCATTTTCCCAAGCGAAGAGTTCACTGGCTCCACCATTCTTCCTTTTCGCTTAACTCTCTCGAATTCTTCCAATCTATGTCAAAATTCTCTCTAATCCAATTTCAGATCGGATAGTTTTTGGAATCGATGCTTAGATCTCTCCTTTTAAGCCAATCAGAGAAACGACGGCCGCCGAATTTAATGGAGATAAGATTGAAAAGATCTCGGTAAATGGAGGAGTGTATAAGACGGAGAAAGATACGTGTACGTAGAAGTTTCACCGGAGAATGGAGGGATGGTCGTGATCGGGATCGAGATCGCCGTAGAGGGAAAGATGTAGGGGAAGTCGATTGGAGGAGGAGAAGAGGAGAGGAGCGACGTGGAAGAAAAAAAAAAAAACAAATTCATGTATTAATTTATTTATTTACGTAAGTACCCCTTTATTATGACCAATTCTGCAATCGTGCCCGATTTCTTTTATTTATTTGTTGCTATCTGAATTTTTGATTAGAACATTATTGGATGAAATACAAAGTCTGAGGAAGACATTTTTTATTTTTCTGGAAGCATAATCCTAGAAAAGAGAAGCTAAAACAAAACATTCCAAATTGAACATTGAGCTTAATCGGAAAATCGTTATTAGGATCGTAGATCCAAGTGCATGCAAACATACCGAGTTTTCGCATAGTTTTCAAGGATCTTTTGAAAAAAAAATTCTCATTTGAATGTTGAATTATCCGTTTGCACCAAAATACGTAGTTTGTAAGTTCTGAAATTCACAATATATGTTGACTCGATCAAATTAAGTATAAAATTAGTCAACTTTAACAACCGTTTAAAAACGTTATACTATGTGATAAATTAGAAATTTTAAAGATTCACCATTTTTTTAAAATATATGATAGTAAGGAAGTCGATCAAAGTTATAGCTCATACGTTATACTAAACAAACAGTAAAAAGTCGTTTAAAACAGCCGACAAAACAAAGTTACTAAAAATACATTAGTGTATATTATGACGATTGGCCATTTACTCTCCCATAAACACTTCTCTTTTAATCTCTTCTCCATAAATTTATTAAATAAACAAAAACACAAACAACTTCATATGTCGATCCTCTTGTCTCATATGCTCTCCTTCCCCGATCCATCTTCTAGAAGGACAAGAAGAAATATGTCGAAGGTTCCGCAGGGTTTTGTTATGCCGAATACTATATCTAATTTTTTTTAACTGTAAAAAAAGAAGAAGTAGATATACGCAGGCGAGGTCTTCACAGTGGCAGCTTCTTCTAGTTTCACGCATTCGGCGTCATTTAGGCGCGTATTTTTTTACTCCACTGAAATCTCTGGGATTTCAAATAAGTTCTACGGCAGTTTCGGTGATTGTACATTCCTTGTAGTGCCTCCATCTTCTCTTGTCGTGACTATTTCTAATCGTGGTGGTTGAGTATAAGGTGTTTAGGCGTGTATAGGACTTCCTCTTCACCCAACGTTGTGGGTACTTGGGTATGTTGTTTCTTTCCGTCTCCATCGGTGACACACGGATTAGATCTATGCTATTGTAATCTAATTTGGTTTAATTCGTCTTTTTTTTTGTTTGCTAGGTAATCCGTCTTGCCGTTATCATTTGGGTATTTCTCGTTAAGACACTTAGTATATATATTTTCTTTTGAAATTCAATACTAATGAACATCCTTTTACAAACAACTAGGTGACAGGCCCGCACCGTGTGCAGGTATGCAGTGTTTAAAACGAATAAGTTAACTTCAGTATTTAATAAGAGAATTTATCAATTTATCAAAAAATAAATATGCATGATTGCCAAGTTTTAAACTTATCGTAGAAAAATCATATGTGTTGGATAATATTTTGAATGTTACTTTAAAAGTAGAGATTTTTAGTTTTGTTTTTCGACAAAAAAAGGTTCTTAGTTTGTACACTTTCTATTTGTATTGAATTAAAAAGCAAACGATGGATAATAATATATATAAAAAATTAATTAGTAAAAGAAAAATATAGATATGGCAAAAAATTGAGGGCACAAACAACGGCAAAAGTTCAAGGAAAAAACATGAAACCAAACACATGAAAAAATTGTAAACTTCGTGAATTACACTGTGTGTTTATTTTTGCAATGAACGCTAGTCTTTAAATCTTGTACTTCCAATAACCTATATGTTAGTTGTTTTAAGACGACACTGGAAAAGTCACTTAATATTGGTAAGCCCCAAAAACGAAGACCCTTAATAGTATTCACATGTATTTCAAACGCTAATATTTACTTAGAATCCTTTTACTATTAAAATCAAAATGATAATATTTTATGAATTTTTTAATTTCTAGAAAATGTTTATAATGTGAGTTTGTATACACTAAACACAAACAAATAAAATTGTATTTGGAACAAGTTACTTACACCATAGGTTATGAAGAAAATAAAATAAAGAATATGATTTAAGGGTGAATTTGTGGGATAGCACAAAAAAAAAATTATAATTTGAAAACTAGCCAATTGTGTAGAGAGAGATAGGAAGAGATAGAGAGAGAAAAAGGTAAAAAATGGTTAGTTTTTAGATTATAATTTTTGTGTGTGTTATTTTAGCTAATTTCCCATGATTTAATTGAAACACGCATGGAAAACTGATAATGAAGTTTGTTTCAAAAAAAAAAAAAAGACTAATGACGTTTGGGATAATTTGCTTACTAACAAAAAAAAAAATTTAAATGATCAAGTAATTAACCAATTTTGTTTTATGTGACAAATCCCTAGGGTTGTTTGTTAGTAAGTTACTTAATTATAACTTTTTTTTTTGGTTATTGAGCAGATTCACTTATGAAGTTTCGAAACTTCATCTACTTTTTTTTTTTTTTCATCGGCATCCAACTCGTGGGTTATTTTTCTTCCAAGTAGATCATCTTACTTGTCCGGATCATCAACATCTTCGTTTTCTGCTTCTTCAAAATTTTACATTTCTTGGTTTTATCTTGTTATCAGAATGTTCGACTTGGAAAGACGCCATTTTACTCTCTTTAAATGTTTTCCTAACGCGGGTTTTCAGCAAGTCAGTTTATATATCATGGGGATGATTGAGAACTCTTGGAGGATTGCTATGATATACAGATGGTGCAAGAACAAACCCGGAATATGGTGGGAGTGAAGAGTAAAACAATATTACGGAGATCATCTTGTTCCCATCTTCAAACTCTATAAAATCAACAATGAGATTGATTTCCTAATTAAAAAGGGAAGCTTCTGTTTTCACTGCCTTCACAAAATCACATGTGACACACTGTCAATACATTATTTGTTGTGATGGTAGAGAATCGAGTATCCTTCTCCGGAATTCTCTGAACCAAACATGATCAATCATTCCAATATATATCATACCATATTTGAAAGTTAAAATTTTATACGAAATTTGTTAAAAACAAATATATCTTCATAAGCCCTAAGAGATAGTGGATTTCAGAGTCGCGCCTTTTCTCTCACAAACTCTACGGGGGATCGACTTTAAGGTCTTATATATATATATATATGTATTAACTTGTACAAAGTACTTACTAAACAAAAGAGAGTTTAGTACCTGAAACGATGATTAGTCTATAAGCCGAACTTGAAATCGCACAAATAAAACATAAAAAAACAACATCTAATATAAAAAAGAATCGATGAACAAAACGTAAAACTTAAGAGCTGCTCATACATTGACGAATGATTATTTTATTTTTGTTGAGTGGCGTATATATAAGAAAAGATATTACAAATGGTGTTTATTTCTTCTTTCATTAGTTACTTCTCTCCATCTCTAAAACATATATTCGAATGTATATATGGTATTCATTTCTTCTTTCATTATTTAGTTATAGAATATTGCAAAACAAATATCAAAATCTAATAAAGTATATCTTATTAATGTTTGTTTCTCAAACATAGAATGTTTTGGTATTTAAAACATAATCTTGACAAAAAAAAATTCCACCGTGATTTACTTTAGCTAAATTATTTAAATTAGTTTTGTAATATTTAATTTGTTTTATCATTTTTAAAATAATTAATTTAACTAGTTTTTAGCCATGCCATTATTCTTTCAATGACATGTTTATCATTCCATGTCATAATTTTTTTAAGAGATAACCAAAAAAATTAAAACATCTAAACTTGTTTACTAATTGTACTTCCCTTCTAATAGTAAGAAGACTAAACAATGAATTTTGTAGAGGAAAACAAAAGAAAAGGCAATGATGTCGGCAAAATGTTGTGGGGTTGTAAGTAGGGCTGGGCGTTCGGATATCCGATCGGGTTCGGTTCGGGTATTTCGGTTTTTCGGGTATTCGGGTTTAGGGGTATAGAACCCGATCGGATATATACTAGACATCGGTCGGGTTCGGATCGGTTATGATCGGGTTCGGTTATGATCGGATATATCCGAATTGGCCTAATACACAGTTTAAGTCCCTGTTTCAAATGATCTTAAAGGTTCTGTTTTTACCAATTTTGACAAAGTTTCAAATGAGTTTCAAATTTAACATGTTAAAGTGCAATAAACATGTATAATTGAAATTAAAACCATAACTAAAACTCAAATAAATCCATAACCAAACTGAAATAAAACCATAAGCAAAGTACTACCATAGTCATAAGCAAAGTACAAACTTTGACATAGAGTTTGAAACAAAACTAAAGCTTAAACCGATTCTTTGACATAGAGTTTTAAAAAGAGAATGCGAGTACATGTTCCAAAATGGCATCCTCTTCAATCTTCATGTCATTCTGAAATGCAAATGCTCCATCAATTCTGACAATTACATAACAAAGCAGTAGCTAAGCAATCAGATTGTAACAAAGCAGTAGCTAACAAAGCAGTAACAAAGCAGTACCTAATCAGAATTCTTGTGAATGAAACATAAAGCAGTAGCTAAGCAAGAGGATTACCTTGTAAGTTGTTGGAGCTTGTAGCTAAGCAGTAACCAGTTAATGGTCTAGATTCAGAGTCCCAAACTCTGAAAAAAAACACAAGCAGAATGTAAGTAAACAAATAAAGAATAAAGTACAAACAAATGTAAAGAAATGTACCTCTTTCAAGCTCATCCTCATACTGGACTTCTGCAAGTATATGTGCATTTGTAAGCACCGTAGCTTCAAATTTAATGTCTTGCCTCATCCATTGCTCAGTACACATCAATACCTCAACCATATAGTGGGTTAGGCAACTCCTATAAGGTTCTATGATTCTTCCACAAGTGCTAAAAGCACTTTCAGATGCAACAGAAGACATTTGCATAGCAAATAAATCTCTAGCCATTTCTGATAAAATGGGATACTTGCCACTATTGACTTTCCACCAAGACAGTACATCGAACTCCATTCCCATCATCAGTTCAGGATTCTCAACTTTCTCCCTCAGATATGCCTCCAACTCATTAGTGTCTCTAACTCCAATCTCTCTAAGCAGTGTATTGTACCTTTGCTCCACTGTACTGTATCCATCAAGCAGCTCATCATCCAGAGAATCAATTAACATATTTGTTTGCTGCTCTTGAGATGAAGACTGAGACTGAGCTTGAGACTGATCTTGATCTTGAGGTTGTTGTGCATCTGCAGCAGCTGCCCTAGTGTATCTATCACTATACTCATCATACATATCACGCAGTATAAAAAGAACTGAGTCCCTTAAAGCCTTACCTGTTGTACTACCTTCCCCATACAGATCATCAAAACACATACTTGCAAACTGCATCTTCTTTCTCGGATCAAAAACACTAACAACTATCAGCATCTTGTTAATGTTCTTCAAGCCATCCCAGTACTTATCAAATTTCTGAAACATCTCTTCTGCTTTCACCTTCAAACTAGTATCAAAACTACAAGCAAGCACAGACAGGTTCGATGCTATATTCACTATCTCACCATAACACTTGTGTGCATTCACAAATTGAATCGATTACTGTAATCAGATTACACATAAACAGAGCATATAAGAGACGATTGGAGAAGAAAGATCAGAAGAAGGAAGATTACCTCCGATTGTCTCTGCGAATTCACAGACGTAGGAGACAAAGAGATACAGAGACTGGTTTGGATATCCATGTTCGAGCCGTTGTGGTGCTATATAGATCATCACTTCTTTGCTTCAAAATCGAGAAAAGTTCCCTCGATTGAGGCTGAGAAACTCAAACGCCTCGAGCATGCAGGGCCTGAGGCGAAAAGGTAAAGGAGAAGAATAATTACCTCTAGGGTTTAGGTCGACATCTGATAGATCTATTAGGGTGTTAATAAATGTTCGGTTTAATGTTCGGTTATCGGATATAACCGATCGGGTTCGGTTGTCCGATAATTTTGATTTGCAGAACCGATCGGATAAAATCGCCTAACCGTACCAGTACCGAACACTTAATTTTCGGTCGGGTTCGGGTTCGGGTTCGGGTTTCGGTTAAGTTGCCCAGGCCTAGTTGTAAGAGTCTCTTTCATTTAAGTGAAATTCCAAAAAAGGTCCAAAACATAGCTGATGATATCAGTTTAATCCACTAATAATGTATCCACCACCTAAACCAAATCAATTCTTTTAAACCAAAAATTTCAAGACAATACCAAAAAAAAAAAAAAAAAGTAATTATGGTATTTCTGCATATGTTAATTGAATGAAATTTAAATTATGGTAGTTATACAACTTTTATTTCTCAAAAATATCATGTCTTGAAAATTTAATGATCTGTATGTAGGTTTTTTTAGATCAAAATATCATAATATGTTAATTAATCTCTTTTCCATCGTCCGTAACTTAAATACGTGATTTTAGAACTCGTTATTTATACATGATATTTTTTAAACTCGTTGTTTATCTTAATACACCGCTAGTAGAACTATAAGAGACTTAATGAATTAAAGGTGACAAACAAGTGTAAATAAGTTTCAAAGACAAAACGAAAACAGGCGTTACGTTATATTCTTGGGCTGCTCACTTGTTCTGACAAAATGTTTCAGTTACCGACTTTATTCATATTTTTCTTCGACATATGAACTCTGATTCATGCAAACTATGTGACTTGTTAACTTTCTATTTTATTTTTAATAATTTCATTTGATCTCATCCGTTAATTGGTATACATATCTCCAGTAACGTAAATTACGTTACGTAATGGTGAATATCATTTATTAAGTAAACAAAGACTGAACAACAATTTTTTTTTTTCGTCAAGACTGAACAATTATTTACTTCTAGTAAACAAAGACTACTAGAAATATATATTTTTTAAATGTATATTAAAAAAAAAAGAATATAGAGACACCTTTATAACAAAGACAAAAACCATGTTGTGACTTTTTCTGTTTTCTTATTTTATGCGACTTACGAAACCTTTTAGATAAATTATGTGAATGGTGTTCAGTAACTTGTAAACAAAGACTGACCAAAAGCAAACAAAGACTAATGGAATATAATGAGACGTTACGACGTGATATAAAAACTAATAAAAAACCGCTCAAAAATATCAACAAGAAAGCAAAACCCACGTTGGATAAACTTTTAGATACAGGTCTGATTGGGGTTTAGGCTTTGAGGACTTTTAAATTTTTAGTGATTTAAAAGTCGGTAAAGCCAATATTTAACCAATGAGACTTTTGAGACTTTTTCAAATTTAAAGTCTTTAAAGCCTTTTTTTTTTTAATGTCATTTTTCCCTTTCTTTTTTAGTAGTCTCTTTTACGTGATTTTAAAGTGAAAGAAATAAACAAATAAATTGTTATTTTGCTCTTCCATCTTCCCCAACAAAATGTAAATCTCTCTATAGTGGTATATTTAATTTTTTCACTAATTTTTTTTCCAGATTAATTAACAATTCGTTTTTTCCATTTTTTTGAGATCCATTTTATCCCAATATAAATTTGAAGTTTTTTTGTTCATATCTCAATCTAAACTATTATTGCAATATTTTAAGATCAATTTGTAATGGAGTGTGTGAGACTCATCCCTAGTCAATGGTTGAACGAGTTAAACTCTCAATTGGAAAACAATATTTTCACAAAAATTCGGACACTATTTATAGAAAATCAGTAAACATTATAAATACAGTGACAAACATAAACTACTGCTCAAGCAAATTTTTTTTTTTTATATACATTTCCTGAAAATTCCAAATCCAAAAGGTATTATAAGCATCATCTGTAAATAAGTCTATTTTTGGTTTTGTAGTACATTGTATTGAATTTTTTTAAAAATTTGGTGTCTTACAGAAAATGTCATCATCAAGTTCTCGTCAGGTGATGTAGATAAACGTATAAAAATGTGTATATTTTAAGTTTATTATGTAATTACCAAATACAAATTTCTCCTAATTTACATTTCAATTTAAAAAATATAACTTTTATAATTATAATAACAGTTTAACAGTTTTTACAGTTTGTATTACCTATCAGATTTTGATAATTTTTAAAAATAACAACCAAAGTTCTGACAGTCATTTTTCCTGCAGCCCAAATTCTAAAGTCACAGCCCACAGTCAAAGTCTTTTCCAATCAGGCCCACAACCAAGAATGGTAATCACTACTTAGTTGTCGTTAGCTATTTGCTATTACTAAAAATTTTAAACTAGAAATATGGACTCTTGCGAAGCCGCGGAAAAAAATTTCGTTTATTAAATTTTGAATGAAAAAATTATTATAAATAAAATATATAGAAATGAAAAATATCGATATAGAAAATGAACACTAACACATTTTGTATAATTATTTGTTTCCATCTAACAAGTTTATTGATTTTAAATCGAGATCAGAAAGTTATTAATACAAAACAAAGCAAAATATCACATAAGCCAATATACATAAAAAGTGAATTTAGATATTTTCCATAAACAAGTCTTCGCTAACTATAGTATTTTTTTTTTTTTCATCTGGTGAAATTTTCATAAACTCAAAGTGAAATACATAGCTTGAATCTTAATCCCACAACAGAGGTACTAAGGATCCCACAACAAGGGAGACGCATAAGGTATCGAACACATACCCACAACTAAAGAAAACAACTACATATTACAACCAAGAACACTAACAAACCAACACCACCTTTGCAACCTTACCATTAGGGACCACGAAACGAGAGCCCAAACATCGAGCCAAAAACCCACCAAAGGAGAACGAGATGAACGCTTGGACTGAATAGATCCTTGGAAACACCATGACCAAAGACTAAACGTACAACAACCTTTGGAAGACTAGAGTAATAATATCAAGCCAAATAAGAGACCCAACAAAAGAATAATTAAGAAACCTAACCACACTGAAGCTTCTTGATGATACTCAACCCAATATCAGTGAGGGAAAGCTGTTGATATGCATCGCCACAAGAAGGAATATTCAGAAAAGATGGAGAGCGAGGAACCTTATCTGATGGACGAGGAAGACCTGCCCCAAGAACATCTTCTTCAACACTATAGAGTAGTCGACCTGATAAACGAAAACCCTTGCAAAGACCTCCGGCAAAACCGAAGATCAAACGCCCAATGGAAGAAAAGGACTCGAATTCGAGATCTCGCACGAAACCTTAATCGTAAGAGCAATAGCCAGGCCCGGCCAATGGCTAACGCTGAAGAAGCTGATGCGTTAGGCATCAAAAGCTATATATTATTTGAGGGCATCAAATCATAAAAGTTACGCTGTGGTGTAGTGGTTAAGAAGACGGTAGTGTTTATGTCTCAGGTGTTGAGTTCGAACTTAGTGTACACGAATAGTTGTAATATTTTTTTGTCTTTTTATGTTTTTTAGTGGGCATAAAAATATTTTGGGCTTTAGGCAGCAAAAGCCTTCGGGCTGGCCCTGACAATAGCAACCCATACCAAAGCTAACGAAAACACCAAACATAGAAAACTAAACGAGAACCACAACTATTGAAAAACCACGGTGAAGAGAACATATCAAATCGGAACCGAGGAAGCTCCTTATAAGCTCCGAGGTATCACCAGATCTCCGAGAAACTCCTGGAAAATCCTAACCTCCAGAGAAGCTCAAGAGCCATAGCCAAAACTCACGATTTGAAGTCCTCAAACACCAAAACAAGAAATAAACCAAAATACAATGAACGAAACTCAAAGGAAAGCGGAGGGGGGACCGGATCCAACGCTATCGGAGCCGCCGCTCGAATTGAGCTCAGGAGTAAAATCACCCTTTTAATCGTCCTTTGGAACTCTGTCGGTTACATTTGCTAACGATAGTTAAATGCGTTATTTTTCTTATCCGTAGTCAACTTAACTTTTGATATAAATTTATTCGTTGCAATTTCTCATATAACGGTTTTTCAAAAAGATACAATCTAAAATGCATTAGTAACGACAAAAGTTTTTTTTTCCGAGAAAATGTAACCTATGGTACAGTAATTACCATATAACAGTTTTTTTAGAAAATGCGTAACCCTAAGGTGAATTATTATAAACGTTTCTTTCAAAAAGACAAACCCAAAAAGGCAAAAACCATAAAAATAGTTTTCATTTAAAAGACGTAACCTTACAATAATAAAAAATATCATTAATAGTTGAAACTGATATTTCTAAGAGACAATCCTATGATTTAATAGTAACCAAAAAACGATTTTCTCAAAAAGATGCAATCCTAAGATTTAATAGTAACCATAACTATAAAATGTTTTTTTTCCAGAATGACACGATTCCATAAATTAACCATAAAACAGTTTTATCGTAAACACGGAACCCTATAATATATTGATAACTATAAATGATTATTTTCGAAAAGACACAACTCTAAGATATATTTTCTGAGAATTTTATAATTAATAGACTAATAGTACTATTTTTGTAGAGGCGATATACAATTCAAACTAACTTATTTCAAGTATGCTATATTTACCATATGTTTTTTTTTCCTGAAGATTTTCAAAAGTACCTCAATTTTAAATCCAGAATTTGAAAAACAGAACTTAAAGTTATAAATTCAGATGTTTTCACATAATAATAGCTTGTGTTATAATAATTTTTTTAAAACTAATTCAAATTATAACTAATGGTGTTATTTTAAAAACAAAAACCAAAAAATGTGATTTTTTGAGATATTTTCTTTTTTATATAGTTAATATATATGAAATTCACAAACAAGAAACTAGAAATGGTACAAACCACATAACTAATGTTACCTACACAATGTGATGATAACACTTCCCATCACATTTCTCAAAAAAAGCATTTCGTATCACCATATGCAATCACCCGCATATGTCATATGCTTAGGGCATGTGTATTGGTAACATTTAAATAAGTGTCTAAAAACTTTTTACTAATTAAATATATTAAATTTTAAGATTTTGGTGTCTAAAATAAGAAAAGATCCAATATGCATGTGCATTGGTAACATTTATACAAGTGTCTAAAAAACTTTTTGCTAATTAAATATATTAAATTTTAAGATTTTAGACCAAAATCTTAAAATTTAATATATTTAATTAGCAAAAAGTTTTTTAGACACTTGTATAAATGTTACCAATGCACATGCCTAGGCCTGGGATTTCGGGTAAGTGGGTAGGGTCGGGTCGGGTAATTCGGGTTTCGGGTAATTCGGGTAGAGGTGTTTAGAACCCATTAGGGTATTTGAATATTTCGGGTCGGGTTCGGGTAGGGTAGATTCGGGTTCGGGTAATGATTTTATTATGAAATCCGAAAGAGATCCTATTAAAATTTCGGGTTACCCGAACTACCCGAAATACCCGTTATTACCCGAAATTACCCTAAATTATGCAAACTCCACAATGTCATAAAGAGTGAGAATACACATGATTATCAAAAGATGAGCAACAAATTCAGTTTCAAAAACATTAACCATAATATCTATTTCAAAAGATAAGCAATTGAGTTCCAAAATATCAAATCAAAACATAACCAAATGAGTAAAGTGGTTTAGAACCAAAACCAAATGAGTTCCAAAAGTGGTTTTGAACAAAACCAAATGAGTTCAAATCAGTTTCAAAAACAGATTACACTCTATGCTCCACACTCCATGCTCCATCCATATTCCATACTCCATTCCATGCTCATTGCTGAGTCAGACTCATATACTCTAAAAAAAATGAAATCAACATTAATGTCAGAAGGTAAAACACTAAAGCACAATGAAAACCATAGTATAGTGTAAGAAAATTACGGCTTTGAAGTTCATCTTGCAATTCAATATCAGCCAGAAGTTGTTCTTTTGTAACGTAGCCTTTCTCATTTAAGCGATATTCACACTTCAACCATTGTTCTAAGCACATTAGCACTTCAATGGTGTAGTGAGTTAAGCAACTCCTAGCTGCAGTAACTACTCGACCACTAGTACTGAATGCTGACTCTGAAGCAACTGAAGAAACCTGCATTGCCAATATATCTCTGGCAATTACGGATAAAATAGGGAACTTGCTGCTGTTGTTCCTCCACCATCCTAAAATATCGTAGTCTAAACCACCCAGAAGAATTCCTCTTGGATTTTCCACTTTCTCATCCAAATATAAGTCAAGCTCACTTTCCTCTAAACCTCTTTCATCTGCCATCTCTTTGTATAGTGAATCCATTCTTTCATACCCTTGCTCTTCATCTAATTCCATATCACCTACCAGTTCATCTTCTATAGTCTGAGATGATGACTGAGAAGTCATGTTATTCCCAACTGCTGTGATACCATCACTATACTCTTCAAATAACTTACTCAAAATAGCTTTGACAGATTTCTTTAGATCCTTAGACTCATCACTATCCTTACCATGTAAGGTATCGAAACAAAGTTCTGCAAACTTCATCTTATTTCTTGGATCAAAAACACTAGCTATGATCACAAGCCTATTGATTCCCTTTATACCTTCCCAATACTTATCAAATTTTGCTCTCATAGCCCTAGCTTTACTTCTCAAAGATGGATCACGATCATTACTCAACTTAGCTAGATTCCTATCAATTGTAACAATCTCATTGTAACACTTTGTAGAGTTCACTGAAGTAGATGCAGAGACACGTAATGTGGAATTGTAGAAGATGATGAGAAATTTGACTAACCTGTCCACTGCTTCCCAATCATCAACTGTTGGTGGCCCAATCCTCTTGCTTCCATCTACTGATTCTTCAAAGTACTCATTATACAACCTATCTTCTGCTTCTTGAACTTCAAAAGCCTTTCTAAACTTTAAAGCTCTGTTTAGCATAAGATATGTTGAATTCCATCTGGTTTGACAGTCTAAACTTAAACTCCCCCTTGTCATCTTTCCAGATTCAACTCTTAGCTCAAATGCCTTAACTCTATTAGCCGAAGCTCTCACATATTGGACACCATTGCGAATAGCTTGCACAGAGCTATCTACTTCATGCAAACCATCCTTAACCACTAGGTTAATGATATGAGCATAACACCGCATATGAAGATACTTCATTGCAAAAATGTCTAAATGCTAAGCCCTCTATGAATGCTAGTGGCAACTGGCCCAAAACTAACAACTCATTACTAGCTTCTCTAAACACTTCTACAGAAACTTTAGACATTCCTACATTACCATCTTCACTTACAGGATTCAGAACGAATTGAGCTCCCTTTTGAGTTTCATTCCATGCCTTATACTGCTTGCACGTTTTTTGAATGTGGCACTTCAAATGTGTAGTTCCAGACTTCGGTTTACAGCACATAACAGTCCCACAGTAATGACATCGACACTTATCACCATCTTCTTTTGTTCTTGTAAAGTGAGACCAAACAAAAGACCTACTTCTCCTCTTGTTTCCACTTACAGCCTCAATATCATCTGCTAGAGGTGGTTCCTTCTCATTTGCGTGTGGTGTAGAAGAAGAATCCATCTGGAAAAAAGAATCGAAGCAAGTTTTGGTTAAAGACTTGAGAGACTATCTTCAGATTCAGACATTAACTCAAACTGAAAGTAAAAGATATTGAAATCAAATTTAAATCGAATGAAACCTTGTCTAATCAAACTGAAACCGAAAGCAAAAGAAACTAAAACTGAAAGTAAAAGAGATTGAAACCAAACTGAAAGCAAAAGAAACTGAAATCGAAGCATTTGCTTACCTTTGAATGATTTCTCGACGAAGCCGATTGAGGAGGAATAAGAGGAGTGCTTTCTCCTCTTGGAATTAGATTATTTAGGTTAGCCAGTGTTACAAAATTGGGATATTTACACTTAAGAATGAAACAAAATTGAAAATTGAGTTTAGGGTTTCTTCTGGGAAAGAGAGAATAGATCGACAAAGTAAGCTTACTTTTTCTTTCGGGTTTTCGGGTTGTGCATCGGGTATCGGGTAAAACCCGACCCGAACCGTTACCCGATTTCAATTATGTTTCAGATCCATTCGGGTATTGAGGCGTTACCCGAACCGTTTTCTTTCGGGTATTTCGGGTCGGGTCGGTTCGGGTATTTCGGGTTCGGGTTTTAATCCCAGGCCTACACATGCCTATGGACGGTTGCGATTATGCACATTTAAATCAATCATTAAACCTCAACTAACAATTTCATAATTACATTAACACAAATCACTAGATTAGTACTATCTGTTTTGGCATCGGAAATTATTATCAAAACCGACTGACTATTATTATATGCTTAAAAATAAATAAAAATAAGCGTTATTATATATGTTTGGCCTTGTCATCGAATCGGAAAATTAGGCTGAATTTATTAATGATACGCAAGTCTCACATTTCTCCTCCACTCGCAGCTCAATACAAATACAGTATTGAGTCAGTGCCCTTTCTTTTCACCCAAACTCTCTCTCTCTCTCCATTTCTTCTTCTGTTTTCCGCCTCACAGCTAAATACAATCTCGTAATGGCGGCGACTACGACAGTTACACTGTACCAATCTCGTGTCCATTTCCAGAATCAGAACAAGGGTTATGGGTTTCCGGCGAAAACCCCTAACTCCGTTCATATCATCGACGGGAAGAAGATGAGAAATGCCACTCTTCTCTCTGCTGCTTCCACTGATAAAGCCGTTACCACTAATCTACCTGTTTCCCCTACCTCCTCTGATAAGTGCGTCTTTACAAATCATTATGCTTCTCTTAATTTCGTTAATTGGTCGAGTAAAAATGAGCCATTTCTTTGCAGCTTCTTTCGCTAATTCGAAATGGGTTCTTCGCTTTTAACCGAAAAAATTTGATCTTTATAGTTTTTGTTTTGGGTGTTGTTCAGCCTAACGATGTTTTGTTTCCTCAGTTTCTTTTATGTAGTTTTGTTGTTGTTGTTTTGCTTAACAGTGTTAGAACCTGTTTCAGTGTCTGTGTAGATCTTCGCTTTTGCCAGGATCGGAATCGAAAATGTGAAGATTCTGATTCCTCTTTTGCACCCTGAATAGTGAAATTCTTATTACTTTATAATTTTCTTCATTTGATACTACTTTACAGCTAAAATCTTCAAATGGTTCTAGTAATCGTGTGTCTGTGTTGATCAGAGAGTTTCAAACTATATGCTACTCTATTTCTGGAAGTACTTTATGAACCTGATTTACTCTACAAGTGTATATGGCCTATTATCTTTGTATGATGATTTGGTAATTCAAGTCCTTTCTTGGCTGTTTCAGTTCTGATTAGTGTTCTGAGTCTATCTGACAGACAATATCACTATTTGTTTGTAGAGTAAGGAGGCATACAATCTCGGTGTTTGTTGGTGATGAGAGCGGTATAATAAACCGAATAGCTGGAGTCTTTGCTAGAAGAGGATACAATATCGAGTCTCTCGCTGTGGGATTGAACGTAGACAAGGCTATGTTTACGATAGTTGTTCTTGGGACAGACAAAGTCTTGCAACAAGTAGTGGAACAGCTTAACAAACTCGTCAATGTCATCAAGGTTTTGAATCAAACTTACTGCTTTGGTTAACGAAGTTTCTTTCATTTCTTTTAGCTTAGCATGCAACGTGAGATTTGTATGGTTTCATGAATCATGTCTTTAATCTTGTACTCATTTTGGTCTTTTCCAGGTGGAAGATCTCTCCAAGGAGTCACATGTAGAACGTGAGTTAATGCTCATTAAACTCAACACTGATCCAACCACCCGCTCTGAGGTAAAACATAGTGGATCTTGAAAGAATGAGCTATACTCAGAAACTTAGTTATTAATATTGGTTGGATGGTCAAAGTATTTGTCTTTTTGATATTATGAATTCAGTCACATTGCAAAACTTTAAGGATATGGATGAAAAGAGGCTTTTATTCCTTCTGATTAATTGAGTCACAGTAAAGGGGCCTTTTCTTCTTCTTATGATTGCTCGATTTGCATTAAAATCTCAATGATATAGAAGCTGTTTTATAAGTATTTGAGAAAGGTGTATATATGATGTTTCCATGTACTATACAGATCATGTGGTTGGTAGATATCTTTAGAGCAAAAATCGTAGATACCTCGGAGCACACTCTAACGATCGAGGTAGTCCTTTTTTTCAATTTATATGCATTCATATCAAATGGTCAAGATGGTTCTAATTAGTCCTAGTTTTTTCTTTCATTCTTTAGGTAACTGGAGACCCAGGAAAGATGGTTGCACTAAAGAAGAACTTAGAGAAGTTTGGAATAAAAGAAATCGCAAGGACAGGGAAGGTAAATCATTCAATTCTAAAAGCAACTATTGTTTGCTCCATCCCTCTTAACTAACAACAACCTCTGTTTGTAGCTACTTGTGGCCTATATTTTCTTGGAAAGCTTTATTGAACAGTTGAACTCACAAGTATTAATACTTTTAGCCACTTGTAGCTTTTAAGTGACATGTTAGAATCTTATCGAAAACTCATTAAATGAAATGTAATCAAATATCAAATCAGTAATTTTTCCCATGTAGTCAATTTCTGTGTTTTAGTGACTGAATAATTTCAGTAATCAGTTTTGTCATTCCTAATTGCTGTTGTCTACCATTGAATCACTCTAGATTGCTCTGAGACGGGAAAAGATGGGAGAAACCGCTCCGTTTTGGAGATTCACAGCGGCATCGTACCCACATCTTATAAACAAATCATCGCATGAGACTGTTGCAGAGAAAACAAAGCTACTATTGAATGGAAATGGCAATGGCAATGCATCATCAGGGGTACTGGAAACATTAGCTTAGTTTTACTCTCCCTCTGCATATGTTACCTGTGGATTGATCAAGATCATATAATACTTTATTTTAGGGTGACGTTTATCCAATGGAACCATATAATGATTTCAAACCGGTCCTTGACGCTCATTGGGGAGTGGTCTATGATGAAGATGTAAGATACATTTCTTTGTTACCGCATTCGCTTCACAAAATTTTCTTTTTTGAGAGGGTAAATCATGGTTTATTAATGAGTGCTAAAACTGTTTAACTTATTGCAGTCAAACGGACTTCGATCCCACACGTTATCTATACTTGTTACCAACGTCCCCGGAGTTCTCAATCTAATAACCGGGGCTATCTCCAGGAGAGGTTATAACATCCAGGTTATTATGCGCACACACTTGCGTTTAGTTTTATTGATGTGAATGCATAATGCTCTCCTCTTTTTGCTCAAGAGTATGTGAAAGTTGTCGATTTTATTGCTCTAGAGTCTAGCTGTTGGTCATGCTGAGAAAGAAGGCTTATCTCGGATCACGACAGTTATCCCTGGAACTGATGAAAATATCGACAAACTGGTTAGGCAGCTTCAGAAGTTGATTGATCTTCACGAGGTGAGCAAATGGTTCAAAACTGTCGCACTTGGATTGTTCGATTCATAATAGGTCCAATAAACGTTTGCCGTTTATTGTGTCTTTCTAGGTCCAAGATATAACCCACATGCCATTCGCGGAGCGAGAACTGATGCTCATCAAAGTAGCTGCTCCTACTGCTGCAAGAAGAGATGTTCTAGATATCGCTCAAGTTTTCCGTGCTAAAGCCATTGATGTCTCTGATCATACCATCACTCTTGAGGTGCTGATATCATCATATCTCCTTAAACTTAACAACAAAAAAACTCAAACATTTCTGATCTTTCAAGCTTGAGCTGATTAAATCGTCGGTTTGCAGGTTACGGGCGATACTAGAAAAATGGCTGCACTACAAACGCAGTTAGAGGTCTATGGAATCTGCGAGGTAAAATAAATCGTCTTTATAATCTCTTCTCTCATCGCAACTGCAATAGCGATGCGTTTGAACCTGATTTTTGGCGATTCATATGAATTGAAGGTGGCTCGGACCGGAAGAGTGGCATTGGTAAGAGAATCTGGAGTGGATTCGACTTATCTTCGTGGATACTCTCTTCCTTTGTAGTACCAAAGGTACATAATCTCTTTTTAACAATCAAATATGCAGCATCATCATCATCATCATCATGTGAGTTATATATGGGTTTTCTTGTGCAGAGACCTTCTTGCAAAAGCTTCACTGTTCCAGGAAACTATTCAAGGACTGCTCGTTGTTTCAGCATCTGTGATTTTGAGTACTTCCGAGTTGTTGTTGTTGTAATAGGAGGACTTATTTAGAGAATTATAAATAAATAAATGTAAGATCATGTTTGTTTAGTTAATTAGTCATCTATGCTTTTCTCAACTTGTATGCACTGTTTCTAATTTACCACTTATTGTTACATTATAACAGCTTATAGCCTTGTCTTCCATTTATGTTACCAAATATTACAGAGTCATCAAACATGAGAATTACTTACACATTTTTTTTTTCTTAATCATCTAGATTTATGAAATATTACAAACTATGAGAATGATTATACATACAATTCAGAACTCTTCTTACACTAAGCTTAAAATCTCTAGTACATTTATCTCTACTAAATTGTATTTTCCGGGATTCAAACACCATACCTATTTGTATACATTAACATTCTAAAATATGTATAAATTTAATGGCAGAAAAATACATTTTTGGCGTACATTGATCTTACGTAAACCGGTTTAATGTATAACCGTTCCGATTACCATACCGGACCGGTTTGTGTTGGTTAGAATTTAATATTTTGTTGCGAACCCAAAAAGGGGTAAATTTGTAATTTGGAAGGAAACGCTTAATTCTCGTCTTCTTTCTTCACGGCAATGGCAGAGAAACTCGGACAAAAAATTAGATCTTAATTCTGGGATTCTACTTCTGAATCTGAGGCAACGCATTCCCAGATCCGATCAGATCCGCTTTGATTATCTTCTTCTTCACTCTATAGAAGTTTTGATGGATTGCTAGAGAGAGTGTAGGCACGAAGAAACGAGCGAGAAACCATGAGAATGTCATCGGCTTCCACCGCGGAATTCCGTTCCACCGCCTTGACTCTCGGCAGTAGCGGCGGAGGTGGTCAACGAGATGCGGATTCTCTATTTCGCACGAAACCAATGTCAGAGATTCGGAATGTGGAGTCGGCGACTAGGAAGAACATCGAGGATAAGAAAGAGGAGCTCCGGCAACTCGTCGGGACTAGGTATCGCGATTTAATCGACTCAGCTGACTCGATCGTACTCATGAAGTCTCTCTGTGAGTCGATCTCTGCAAATATCTCTTCGATCCACGGTAACATTCGATCGCTTTCTTCTTCTTCTTCTGTAGCGGAAACTCCCGAACTCGCTAGCTCCAATCCTGTACGAGTCAATGTTTATGGGATCGCTTGTCGTGTTAAGTATCTGGTGGATACGCCGGAGAATATTTGGGGATGCCTTGATGAGTCCATGTTTCTAGAAGCTGCAGGGAGGTACATGCGTGCTCAGCATGTGCAGCAGAGACTGGTAAAATTAGATAGGTGTGGTGGTGGGGGTGCCGAGGTGGATCAGAGTAAGCTATTGGCGAATTTTCCATTGTTGGAGCATCAATGGCAGATAGTAGAGAGTTTCAAGGCTCAGATTTCTCAGAGGAGCCATGAGCGGCTTTTAGATCCGGGTTTAGGATTAGGGGCTTATGTAGACGCTTTGACTGCCGTTGCAGTGGTTGATGAGCTTGATCCAAATCAAGTGCTTGAGTTGTTTCTCGACTCGAGGAAGACTTGGATTCTGCAAAAGTTGAATGCTTGTACTGGTGCGGATGCAGGTGATGTCGTTTCAGTGTTTTGTGATGCGTTGAGTGTGATTCAGGTTACAGTAGGACAAGTTGGGGAACTCTTCTTTCAGGCCTTGACTGATATGCCACTGTTTTATAAGACAATCTTGAGTACCCCACCAGCTTCCCAATTGTTTGGTGGAATTCCGAATCCAGAGGAAGAGATTGCGTTGTGGAAATCCTTCAGAGATAATTTGGAATCTGTCATGGTTATCCTTGACAAAAGTGATATTGCTAAGGCTTGTCTGACTTGGTTGAGGGAATGCGGTGGACAGATTGTTGGTAAGGTTAGTGGGAAGCATTTGATTGAAGTTATTGTTACTGGCGCAGAGCTTGGAACAGCTGAGAAGTTGATAAGGGAGACCATTGATAGCAAAGATGTATTGAGGGGTAGTTTGGATTGGCTTAGAAGTGTTTTCGGGTCTGAGATAGAGCTGCCGTGGAATAGAATTCGGGAGCTTGTTCTGGCAGACGATTTGAACCTGTGGGATGAAATATTTGAAAAGGCGTTTGTAGAAAGAATGAAATCCATAATTGACTCCAGATTTGAGGATTTGGCTAAAGCTGTCAATGTAACAGAATCGGTTCATGCTTATAGTGAGACCACTGGTGAGAAGATCAACTTCCAAGCATACTTAAACAGACCTTCTACAGGTGGTGGTGTCTGGTTCATTGAGCCTAATGCAAAGAAAGTTGGTCTTATATCCGGAAATAAAACATCACCTGAAGAAAGTGACTTCCAAGGTTGTCTAACTGCATACTTTGGTCCTGAAGTTAGTCAGATTAGAGATGCAGTTGATAGGCGCTGCGAGAGTGTTTTGGAAGACCTCCTAAGTTTCTTTGAGTCAGAAAAGGCAGGTCCGAGGCTAAGGGATCTTGCTCCATACGTGCAGAATAAGTGTTATGACAGTGTCTCAACACTTCTTGCAGATGTCGATAAACAAGTTGAATTTCTCTGTGCTGCCATGAAGAAAGAGAACAAGGACACTGAAGCAATTTCACCTGCTATAATAATTGAGAAATCCCTTTTTATGGGACGCCTTTTGTTTGCGTTGCTGAACCACTCAAAACACGTGCCCTTAATTCTTGGTTCTCCAAGATTGTGGTGTAGAGAAACTATGTCTGCGGTTTCTGATAAGCTGTCATCCTTGTTGAGGCAACCAAAATTTGGGTTGAATACTCCAGTCACTGCTGACAGCCCTGGAAAGCAGTTGCATTCCGAACTAAGAAGGCAGAGTTCGTTAGCTGTTGCTGCACTACTTGGAGCAGAAGAGAAGACAAGTCCAAAATTTGATGAGCTTAATAGAACTATGCGAGAACTGTGCATCAAGGCTCATACATTGTGGATACAGTGGTTATCTAATGAGCTTTCAGCTATTCTCTTGCGTGATCTTAGGATTGATGATGGATTGTCTGCTACAACTCCTTTAAGGGTAATAACAAACAATCAATCCTTTTTTTGCTTTATTGCTAGTTTGAGTTTACCCTCCTACACGTCTGCATATTGTGTCTTTTATATTGTTCGGCTTAGCTGTTTTTCCTGCATCGATTCAGAAATCACTGACTAAATTTACAGAGGTAGTTAGTTTGCTTATGTCCCATGTTCAATGCCTTTGTATTTGGTGGAAATAGTTCAAAACTATTCTATATCCTGATTCTTTGAAGTTTTACTGCGATAGTTTACAGTTCCTTTTACATTTTCGATAATCATATGCCAGATTCCTATTGTAGTGTCCTTACTCATCTTTAAAAAATGATGTAGGGGTGGGAAGAGACAATAGTCAAGGAAGAGCAGGACGAGAGTGAATCTGAGTTGAAGATATCACTTCCGTCATTGCCTTCGCTCTATATGATTTCATTTCTCTGTCGGGCATCAGAAGAAATTCATAGAATTGGAGGTCACGTACTGGATAAGTCAATTTTGCAGAAATTTGCTTCAAGCCTGTTGGAGAAGGTGTGTTGTCTCTGTTTACTTCTTCTCCTTATTAAATTTTCTATTTGCTGCAGAAATATATAGTATCTGGCAAGCAAAGATTTTCTCTTCAAAATGTTTGTAGCTGTTTAATAATTTTCCCTATTCACACTTTTTCCTTTCATCAGTAAATATCTCCAAGCTGGTGATTGCCTAAAAAATGATTTTTTTTTCAATCTTTCATGTACGATGCAGATCACCATTATTTATGAGGATTTCTTATCTGCCAGGGAGGCCAACATACCCCAAATTTCAGAGAAAGGAGTGTTACAGATTTTGCTGGATTTGAGATTTGCATCTGACATTCTTTCTGGGGGTGATACAAGTACCAATGTGGAGATACCAAAGAGCTCAATGAATAGATCGGCTTTCAGGCGAAAGCAAGACCAACAGCAAACAAAGTCAGTCATTAGAGGTCGCATTGATGGAGTGATCTCTCAACTAACCCAAAAGTTGGATCCAATAGATTGGCTCACGTAAGGAATCTTATCCCTAAGCTTTGTGTTGCTCTAAGAACTTCATGGGAATCCTGTCTTATCGTTTATTGTCTCAATCCTTCCCTGACTTTTGAATTTTGAAATGCCAAAAAATAGGTACGAGCCTTATCTTTGGGCAAACGAAAAGCAATCATACCTACGCCACGCTGTACTCTTTGGATTCTTTGTGCAACTAAACCGAATGTACACAGATACCTCACAGAAAGTACCAACTAACGCAGAATCAAATATCATGCCATGCTCCACAGTTCCCCGTTTCAAATACCTTCCCATAAGGTCAGATTTTCTTCTTCCACACCAATAACTGTTTGTAGCCTTTGTAGAATTTGGGAAAACAGTTTCTCATGTTAAAGACTCTTGGCTTCGGGTCAATGCAGCGCTCCAGCTTTGTCTTCTAGAAGTACAAATAAGGTCTCTATTCCAGTTACATCAAATGAAGCTTCGTCAAGAAACTCATGGAAGGCATTCTCAAACGGCGATCTTTCTCAAACAAGTGATTTGGACGATAGTTCTAGTTTCGGCGTAGCTTCCCCATTCTTAAAGTCATTCATGCAGGTAAGGTCTAGTAGTCTTTTGTCAATTAATGGCGCAACGATATTGTTATCTATTTAATATCTGAAAGATCATATACAATAATGTTTCAGGCTGGTAGTAGATTTGGTGAAAGCACATTGAAACTGGGATCAATACTAACTGATGGACAAGTGGGAATATTCAAGGATAGATCAGCCGCTGCTATGTCAACATTTGGCGATATATTACCGGCTCAAGCAGCTGGTTTACTCTCTTCCTTCACAACTACAAGGTACGAGTAATGATCTCCGGTTTTGTGGCTAAACCGTCATTCTCAACTCGAGTGATACAAGCAGAAGCTGATTTGACATGAACCGCAATTTGGAGATGCCTTTGGTATACAAGTTTTACATAAACTAAGAGAACTGGTTTTGTAATAGCTTTTGATTTGTTGTTTCTTACATGCCATTTTTTATAAGGAACATGTAATTAAGTAAGAGTTTTGGTTCTACAAAAAAGTCCTTAGACCGATTACAATCAAACCTCATATATGGAGTGACCAGGAAAATTAGTCAAAACATTTTTGCTTCATAAAACCGCGGTTTTCAGATTGCTAAAATGTCTGATTTCCATCAGAGTCGATCTCCCGGCCAAGCGGATTTAGGTACTACGTTTAGCCTTGTCAATGAGAGGCCTCAACTTCTTCTTGTCTGCAAGAATCTTGAGGAAATTGAAGAGGAAAGGGACATAGTTGTGTTTCCTTCTGATGTTCTCTTTCTTCCAATTCTTAGCCTTCTCTTCCTCCATTACAATCTTCTGCGAAACAGTCTCGATCCCGATATTGACTTCCGAAAGAGATTTATCCAGAGCCTCGTAACTGCTTTTCTCGGCATATTTATCAGCTTGCAAACTACCCAACTGCTGCAAAATCCTCTCTCGCTTCATTTGATATTCTTTCAGCTCAGCTAGATACATCTCTTTCCTGTTCTTAACCAGAGCTAATACGCTAAACCGAATCTCGTTCTGCGAATACCGGTCAATCCGCTCTTGTACCACAGGTTGGACCATTTTGAGCCATTCAATTCCCCCTGGCTCACCGAGACACTGTCCAAGACTAATGGGCCCTTCTTTAAGACCATCAAGCTCATATAAGATACCATCGACAGGTAAGTAGCTGATGTAATGATACACATCATCATCTTCGTCTTCGTTTTTCGCAGCAGCTAATTCCTCTTCTTCCACGGTGGAAGATGTGTCAGACCTAGCAAATGTGTTGTGAGCTGCACGTAGCGCTTCATTGTTGTTGATGGCTAAAGCTTTCAGTTCAGGTGGGAAGTCTTTGGCGAATTCTTTCAGTTCTGATATTTCTGAACCAATTTCGATAGTCGAAGAGTTCATGAGGACGGATAATATCGCTTGAGTCGCACAAGCATTGTTGATTATCTGCAAAAGAAACACATGGTTCCAAAAAAAGGTTAGGATTATAATCTTACCAGTAAGTCAGGAATCTAATGGACTTATGGACAGTAACTGACCTGGTTTGCAAAGAAGAAATTCGGGTTTGGTTCCGTGATTACCACACGATTCTCCTTTTCCTCTGGACGCCACTTATAAAGCAATATCAATCCATATACAGGTCTGCAAGTGACCAGGGCCGAGAAAATCTGACAATCCCGGTAAAATGGTTTCTCGTAAAGAGGAAAATGTTGAAGAGTTACTAGTACACTACCTTATTTCATCCAGAGAATCAAGGTCCAAGGAATATAATTCCTCAACCTGCACACCTTTCACTTGCATTTGTTGTATAATCTCAGTGAAAACACCTAAACATACAGAAAACGAAAGAACAACACAAAATTGACATATTAAGAACAAACACAACATCGACATTTTGGGACTATAGACACAATCAACTTTGGTATAATAAGACCAACCATTGTTGATAAATGATTTCGAAAAAGCGAAAATTTCCTCACACACTAAGAACCACTCTCAAAGAAGACTCTTTTCAAAAGTTAGCTTCTATATCAAAACATAATTCTGGCTTTAAGTACTACATTATCACAAAGAATCAAGAATCCAACCAAACATCTCTGTGTAGCTTGGAAACGAAATTGATTAGAGAAATGTGAAGAAATTAAGTCATGAAACCTATAATCAGAAGCCGAAAACAAATGGAATTAAAAAATCAACAAAATCCCCAAATCGGAGGAGATAGAGAAAACAAAATACCAGGATCAGATTCAACAGGTAACCAAGACATGATTTAAGGATGATTCGCCGCGTACAAAACCTAAAAAGAACAAGTGAAGATGGGATTGAATCTAGAGATTAGGTTTTCTCTCTCAAATTCGCTAATTCTGTTACAGTAAGAATAATTGAAGGATAAATCTACTCTGGTGATCTACTATTTAGATCCTAAGAGAGGTGATATTCAGAACTAGAAGATGATACTGGGTTTAGAAGATCATCTCGAAGATACAGAAATCGAATGATGGAGTGATGATGATGATGAACAGAGAGTTTAGGGATTGAAGAAGATAATATTGTTTTTGATTGATTCTCTCAAATGGCGTCAAGCCTTACAAATAGTGTTTGTGATTATACCAAACCGAGAAACCGGTTAAAAGACTTAAAACCGAAACTGATAACGCAATTAACCAATTCTAGTTCACATAGCTTAATTCTGTAACAAATTCCTCTTAAAATTCATCTTCTTTCCGATAACTGTTGACTCAAGAGTACACTGGTGCACAGATAGCCGTTACCCGTCAATTTTTTCATTATCCGGCCCATCGCGTCTCCAAAAAAAGGTACCCGTCACCTCCAAATCGGGTAAAGGATATTATAATTCAATTACCCGCGGGTAAGGGTCGGGTATCGGATATCAATTTTTTTTAATTACCCGTCGTATGTTTACCCGACCCGTTATACTAGTATTTTAAATTACTTATATTTGATAGATTTAATTACAAAGTAAATTTTATGGTATATAATACTATAATGTTTGAGTTAAATTTTTTTTTTCATAATAAATTTTGAGACATGAGCATATAAATAGTTGAAAAATCCTTACAATATGAAATTTTATGTTAATGAATTGTCACTAATAATTTTGAAGATAATACTACAAATTTCAAATTTTGAAAATTTTAATATTATATATATTTTTTAAACTATATGTTGTATATTAGCGAAATTTGGTTTTATTGTAATGATTATTCATCTTTTTGTATATAAATTTCTTAATATAATAGTTTATAAAATAAAGTATATTGTAATCATCGGGTAAGGGTAAATGGTCGGGTACTCGCTTTTAATTAGCGGGTCGGGTACGAGGCTTTTTTCAAATATCCGCTAGGGTCGGATAGAGTTTCGGGTACTTCAAAATCTCATGGTACCCGTCCTACGCCCAACCCTACTGGTGTGGTCTCGTTTTTGTCCCAACTCTAAAATCCTAATACGGGTCGAATATAAACCCAATCGGATCCCAAATTGAAACGAAATTGAATAATCTATATGCGGTTTGGTTCTAATTCTAAATTTGTGTTTATAACTATTTTATGAAGAAAAAATTGAATATTAATTAAGTAAAGATTTGCTGTCTTCTGATCATGTTTGTTTATGTCAAAAAAAGAGGGACATGTTTGTTTAATCACAAAACTAAACCAAAGATGGACATATTTTTTTTTTATAAAAAAAATTTCATGTAGTAATAAAATCTTTTGATGATCTTCAGGAATATATATTGGAGATGGTAAAGTCGTCCATTTCACTCGTGGAGATGGTCTAGAGATCGGAACCGGTACTTTCTTGGATAACATCATCGTTGGTTCGGTTCCGAACCATGGAGGAGACAACAACAACCCTTGTCTCAGAAGATAGAGTGTTTTAAATTCGATTTTGTTTGGGGAAAAAGGCTGGATGGAGGTTGCTCTTAAGAAAATAAAGGAAAAAACAAGTTGAAACAAGAACAAAATTGATTTAGCCAAGGTTTAAACAACTACAAAGTATGGGACTAGATTAATTCTTCATCCTCTGGAATATCGCATACATTGTGACATATGTTTAATTGCTTAAATGCTTTACAGTTCAACCTCAAGATGGTAGCAAGTGAAAATGGTATGAGAGGTGCAAAAAGGGTGCAAACCGAAAAGTTTAGGAAATCAAGATCCCTATCTAGATGAAGATCCAAATGAGAATTTTTAAACGGTTATGTTTATGATGATGTAGATCCTTGACATCGTACGACCAATCGAGCTAAGGACAATAACTCTTTTTGTTTCTTAGAAAAAAGTATTTGAGAAAGGTGTATATATGATGTTTCCATGTACTATACCTCGGAGCACACTCTAACGATCGAGGTAGTCCTTTTTTTCAATTTATATGCATTCATATCAAATGGTCAAGATGGTTCTAATAAGTCCTATTTTGTTTTTCATTCTTTAGGTAACTGGAGACCCAGGAAAGATAATTGCACTAAAGAAGAACTTAGAGAAGTTTGGAATAAAAGAAATCGCAAGAACAAGGAAGGTAAATCATTCAATTCTAAAAGCAACTATTGTTTGCTCCATCCCTCTTAACTAACAACAACCTCTCCTTGTAGCTACTTGTGGCCTATATTTTCTTGAAAAGCTTTATTGAACAGTTGAACTCACAAGTATTAATACTTTTAGCCACTTGTTGCTTTTAAGTCGCATGTTAGCATCTTACAGATCTCAGTAAATGAGTTAGTAATTTTTCCATGTAGTCAATTTCTGCGTTTTAGTGACTAAATAATTTCATTAATCGGTTTTGTCATTTCTAATCGCTGTTATCTACCGTTGAAACACTCTAGATTGCTCTGAGATGGGAAAAGATGGGAGAAACCGCTCCATTTTGGAGATTTACAGAAGCATCGTACCCACATCTTATAAACGGATCATCTCATGAGACTGTTGCAGAGAAAACAAAGCTAGTATTGGATGGAAATGGCAATGGCAATGCATCACCAGGGGTACTGGAAACATTATCTTAAGTTTACTCTCCCTATGCATACGTACCTTTAGATTTATCAAGATCATTTAATACTTTATCTTAGGGTGACGTTTATCCAGTGGAAGCATATCATGATTTTAAACCGGTCCTTGACGCTCATTGGGGAGTGGTCTACGATGAAGATGTAAGATACATTTCTCTGTTACCGCATTTGTTTCACAAAATTTACTTTTTTTGATCAGGTAAATCATGGTTTATTTATGAGTGCTAAAACTGTTTAACTTATTGTAGTCAAACGGACTTCGATCCCACACGTTATCTATACTTGTTACCAACCTCCCCAGAGTTCTCAATCTAATAACCGGGGCTATCTCCAAGAGAGGTTATAACATCCAGGTTATTATCCGCACACACTTGCGTTTAGTTTTATTGATGTGAATGCATAA
The DNA here is from genome assembly GCA_963576765.1 of Draba incana. Lineage (NCBI taxonomy): Eukaryota > Viridiplantae > Streptophyta > Magnoliopsida > Brassicales > Brassicaceae > Draba > Draba incana. The sequence continues at coordinate 40,947,385 of OY755203.1, read as the reverse complement.
TGCTCTCCTCTTTTTGCTCAAGAGTATATGAAAGTTGTCAATTTTATTGCTCTAGAGTCTAGCAGTTGGTCATGCTGAGAAAGAAGGCTTATCTCGGATCACGACAGTTATCCCCGGAACCCGTCCTACGCCCAGCCCTACTGGTGTGGTCTCTAAAATCCTAATACGGGTCGAATATAAACCTAATCGGATCCCAAATTGAAACGAAATTGAATAAACTATATGCGGTTTGGTTCTAATTCTAAATTTGGGTTTATAACTATTTTATGAAAAAAAAATTGAATATTAATTAAGTAAAGATTTGCTACCTTCTGATCATGTTTGTTTATGTCAAAAAAAGAGGGACATGTTTGTTTAATCACAAAACTAAACCAAAGATAGGCATGTTTTTTTTATAAAAAAAAATTTCATGTAGTAATAAAATCTTTTGATGATCTTGAGGGATATATATTGGAGATGATAAAGTCGTCCATTTCACTCGTGGAGATGGTCTAGAGATCGGAACCGGTACTTTCTTGGATAACATCATCGTTGGTTCGGTTCCGAACCATGTAGGAGACAATAACAACCCTTGTCTCAGAAGATAGAGTGTTTTAAACTCGACTTTGTTGGGGGAAAAAGGCTGGATAGAGGTTGCTCTTAAGAAAATAAAGGAAAAAACAAGTTGAAACAAGAACAAAATTGATTTAGCCAAGGTTTAAACAACTACAAAGTATGGGACTAGATTAATTCTTCATCCTCTGGAATATCGCATACATTGTGACATATGTTTAATTGCTTAAATGCTTTACAGTTCAACCTCAAGATGGTAGCAAGTGAAAATGGTATGAGAGGTGCAAAAAGGGTGCAAACCGAAAAGTTTAGGAAATCAAGATCCCTATCCAGATGAAGATCCAAATGAGAATTTTTACACGGTTATGTTTATGATGATGTAGATCCTTGACCTCGTACGACCAATCGAGCTAAGGACAATAACTCTTTTTGTTTCTAAAAAAAAAGTCAAAAAGTAAGAAAATGGTTGTTACTTAAAAGTAAGGCCGATGAATCTCGAACTCTCTGCAGCGATTCTGTACTCTTCGGATCCAGGTTCCATGGTGCTAGACGCAATCGAAGGTTCGTATCACTAAACTCCCTCACCGAGAAAATTAGTTGATGTTAGGAGAGTTTTCGTTTTGTTAGTGGAAGCTTTGATTGAGATCAATGCGAAAATCAAACTTGATGTTAGAGAGATAGCTAAGAAACTAGGATACGATTGGAAAATGAATGTGGGATGAGTGATGGATTCGAACCAATCGCCGTATTGAAATCTTACATTAAGGAGTTGAGAGTAGCTGCTTACAAAATCTACGTGGAAGATAACTACTCTTTTAAGTCGCAAAACAAAGCCACCGATAAAGAAGTTAGTGCTTTGAAAGCAGTGATTAAAATCATCAAAGATCAAAACCTTGAATCCGAGTTTTGTGATAAGCAACAAGAAGAACGCGTAAAAGACTTGGATAAACAAAAGGCATTGAGGAATGCAACTCGATAAAAGGAATTCTAAGCGTGATACGACTTCATCAGAAGGATCTTAAGATGCTATTGTGTAGGTATATCCTCGTTGTTTGACTACAATGATGGCTTTAGAGACATTGTACTGGAAGAGATAGAGATTTCCCAGAGAGAAAGCAATCAAGGCAAGAATAAATTACACCATCGAGATTCGTATGATCTTCACAATTAGGGCACAAATTGTTGTCTCCTCTGTGATTAGTAACTGAGCTAACAATGATTTTGTCGAGGAAGATTAATTCTTCATCCTCTGGAATATCGCACACATCGTGACATATGTTCAATTGCTTAAATGCTTTACAGTTCAGCCTCAAGATGGTAGCAAGTGAAAATGGTATGAGAGGTGCAGAAACGGTCCAAACCGAAAATGTTTAGGAAATCAAGATCCATATCCAGATGCGGATCCAAACGAGATTTTTTACAGGGTTAGTTTTGATGAATTGTTATCGTTATGTTTTTGATAATATAAATCTTTGACCTCGTACGACCAATCGAACTAAGAACAATAACTCTTTCTTTTTTTTCTTAGGAAAAAGTCTAAAAGTAAGAAAATGGTTGGTATTTTAAAACGTATAAAGTTCAACAAGAGTTGACTATGTAAATATGTACGAAAAAATAAAACCTTCAGCCATAACGATCTATGTTCTCTCACTTGTTAAATTTTCTAATTATTAGTCATAAGCTAGTGGTTATTCACATATCAATTAGACCATCTCTCTTTCCCTCACTAGAGTTAGATTCATTTTCATTTTTACCTTGTAAGTTAAAAAAAAAAAACAACAACACTATTTTCAACCATAAACCTTGTTACAACAACTCTTACACTTTACTCTACTAACAATTTATTTGATCAAATCACATATATATAAATCCAAAAAAAACGTAAAACATGGAATGGAGATAGGAGTTCCGACAAAAATAAAACATATATCACATATGTCAGATTCTGAAGATAAAGATTGATCTTGATCAAGAACAAACACAATCAGAACGTGAGATCAAGAGAGAATGGAGAAGTTTCTAGAGAGATGGAGAAGATGAAGATATTTTCATTACCTTTCAATAAAAGATTACAAAGAGTTTTAAATAAAGATTACAAATGACTTGGGCTTATTAAACCAAATTACTTGGGCTTACAACTAAAGATTACAAAGATTACAAATAATCCATACCCAATAAGAAACACTAAGAATCAATAAGAATCAATAAGAATCAATACTCCCCCTCAAACTTAGCCAACAGATCAGATGGCTAAGTTTGGAAACTCATGAAGCATCACCTCATTAAAACCTTAACATAGAAAAACCACTTGGGAGAAAACTATGTCAAGGAAAAAGAGTATGATGTTCATGAGTTAGGCCGAGTAAGATTCACGAGACCAAGTCTGCCATAGATAGAGTTGCAAACCTTGAGAGTTGCCGCCTTGGTGAAGATATCTGCCAACTGATCCTCACTTCTTGTGTAGCAAGGTAATATAGTACCATCTTCAATCTTTTCACGAACCTTGTGACAATCGATCTCCACATGTTTGGTCCTCTCATGAAACACAGAATTGTTGGCAATATGTATAGCTGACTGATTATCACAATGCATAGTAATCGGGCCAGATTGTTCAATCCCAAGGTCTTTGAGAAGAGCTTTGAGCCAAGTCAGTTCATTCGTAAGCTTCCTCATAGCTCTATACTCCGCTTCTGCACTTGAACACGAGACCACTTTCTGCTTCTTTGTCTTCCAAGTAACCAAATTCCCTCCAATGAAAGTGCAATAACAAGTGGTAGACTTTCTATCTGTTCTATCACCAGCCCAATCAGCATCACAGTAACCTACAATCTCTGTATTATCATTCTTTCCCATCCAAATACCTTGACCAGGTGTCCCTTTAAGATATCTCAAAATTCGCTCCACCATACTCCAATGATACACTGTTGGAGCCTGCATATGTTGACACACTTGATTCAAGGCAAAACAGAGATCTGGTCTTGTAAGGGTGAGATACATCAGCCTCCCGACAGTTCTTCTATACAAACCAACATCCTTGAAACTCTCATCAGCTTTCTCCCCCTTTCGGTTAACCTTGTAGCCATCTTCAAGTGGAGTCTTAGCTGGTTTCGCTCCAAGCTTACCAGTTTCTCTCAAAAGATCAAGAGTATACTTTCTTTGAGATAAGAAGAGGCCCTCTGGTAATCTATAAACTTCAATCCCTAGGAAGTATTTCATCTCTCCAAGATCCTTAATCTCAAAGGCAGATTTAAGAAAGGCTTTGGTGTTTTGAATACCTTCCTTGTCATCACCTGAAATGATGATATCATCCACATAGACTAGTACCACAACAATCCCTCTAGAGCTTCGCAGAGTAAACAAAGTATGATCAGAGTGAGATTTCTTAAACCCATACTGTATGAGAGTAGAACTCAACTTGTGATACCAAGCCCTTGGCGACTGTTTCAGACCATATATTGCTTTTCTCAGCCTTAGAACCTTTCCAGATTCAACAATATCATCAAGACCAGGTGGAGGAATCATATATACCTCTTCTTTGAGTTCCCCTTGAAGAAACGCATTCTTCACATCCATTTGCCATAGATCCCACGAGAGATTTGTAGCTAATGAGAGGACCACTCTCACTGTATGAAGTTTAGCTACTGGAGCAAACGTATCAGTGAAATCCTCACCATAAGTTTGAGTAAATCCTCTTGCTACTAGGCGAGCTTTGTACCTCTCTATCTCCCCATCACTCTTGTACTTGATAGTGAATACCCATCTAGAACTCACCGCTCTCTTTCCTGCTGGGAGCATCTCCACATCCCATGTATGATTGCGCTCCATAGCACTTCTTTCATCACTAATAGCATCAACCCACTCCTTTTTATCCTTTGCCTCCTCATAACTTCTAGGAATCTGGTTCTGCTCAACCTTGGCCAGAAAGGCTTGATAATCAGATGGCAAGAAGGCAAGAGAACACACTGCTTGTATAGGATAAGCAACAGCCTCATTGTTGTAGTAAACTCTTGTGTTCTTCCAGTTCTCAGGCCCAGACTTCAACCTCTCACTTCTTCTTAGAGGCTGAACAACCTCAGTCTCTCCTGTTTCTTTCTCTTCAACTTCTTCAGCCACCACATCTTCTAGAGAATATGAAACAACATCATCTAAGTGAGATTCCCCTTCTTCACTGTCCATTGGTGAATCCACTTCTTCTGAAGAAGCTCTTGAATGATCTTGACTACCAGCTTCACCTTCACTTTTGGTGCTACTATCATCTGATCTTGTTTCACCACCCTCATCAACAACTGGAGCTTCTTGATGTCTCTCTGCACTATTAGTTGGTGGCATTGGTGGACCAGCTAGAGTAGTAAGACCATCAAGTATATGCTTCAAGATAGTGGCTCTGTCGTTGGAAGAAGCAAGATCTTTAAGCTCATCCCAATTTTCATTACCAAAGTATCCCTTCTCTTCATCAAACTTGACTTCCCTGGATATATACGTTCTCTTGGTGTCAACATCATAGCATTTGTAACCTTTTTGAGTAGGTGAGTACCCAATAAACATACACTTGATACTCTTAGGCTCCAACTTGTTCCTTTGAGCTTCTGGTACAAATACGTAACACACACAACCAAACACTCTCAAGTGATCAATGACAGGTTTTACCTTATGCAAAATCTCATATGGAGATGCATTCTCAAGGTTCTTAGTGGGTAGCCTGTTAATGAGATAACAAGCAGTCATCACTGCATCCCCCCAAAACCTTTTAGGAACATTCCTCTCAAACATCATGGTTCTTGCAACCTCCATTAGATGTCTATTTTTCCTTTCTGCCACTCCATTCTGCTGAGGAGTATAAGCACAAGATGTTTGATGAACAATGCCCTGGTTGCTCACAAACTCCTTAAACTTGCTGTTTATGTACTCACCACCATTATCACTTCTTAGAGTTTTAATCTTAACTCCAAACTGAGTCATCACATAGTTGTAGAACTTAGAGAATGCTTCTAAAACATTACTCTTTGATGACATCAAAGTAACCCATGTGTACTTAGATTTCTCGTCTATGAAGGAGACAAAATACTTATATTGATCTTTAGAAGTACAAGGAGCTGTCCATACATCAGAGTAAACTAGATCAAAGCACTCATTATAAACAGTAGATGAGTCTTGATAAACAGTTCTACAATGCTTCCCTAAGATACAAGCTTCACATCCGTGATCCATAAGATTCAGATTTGGCAAAGCAAGCTTTAGAACCTTCAAGTGAGGATGTCCCAAGCGTGCATGCCAAATAGAACTGATACTACTAGTGCTCATTGCTGAGTGAGTTATTCCGACTGATTGCTTATCCAAAACATCCAAAACATAGAGACCATCCTGTACACAACCTGATCCAAAGTTCTTCCCTGACTTGTTATCCTGAAACCATACATTATCAGGACTAAACACAGCCAAACAATCAAGATCCTTAGTAGCTTTCTGAACTGATAACAAGTTAGAAGCAAACTCAGGGATATATAGAGCATTGGTATTCTTGTTAAACAGCTCTAAGTTTCCAATTCCTCTAATCAACACATCCTCCCCATTTGCTATAGTTACTTTTCCACTATGAGGTTTAACATTTGTAAGAAGCTCTGGATCACTAATCATATGATGAGAGGCACCAGAGTCTACTATAATGGGTTTAGGAAGTTTAGAGGAAAGAAAACTCTTACCAGATTTAGTCAGTTTGGTGATGCTCTTGATAAGAGCATCAAGGTCTGATTTCCTCACCACATCATCACAACTCGCATTAGCAACTCCTGCACGCCCTCTAGATGTTTGACCTGAGGTTTTCTCTTTCAAATGTGGATGAAGAACCCAGCACTTCTCCTTGATATGACCTGCTTTCTTGCAATGTTCACACAATCTCAACTGTGGATAAAGGACCCAGCACTTCTCCTTAGTATGACCTGCTTTCTTGCAGTGTTCACACACCCATCTAGGTCTCTTCTCTACTTGTTGATAAACTCCTTGGCTTATATACGCAGCCTCACTTGTCCCTTGAAAGAGACCTTTTGATCCTTCCTCCTTTTGAATCATCATACACACTTCATTTAAGGTTGGCAGCTTCTCATACCTTAAGATATGATGAATCAATCCTGAGTATGACTTATCAAGAGTAAGAAGTAGACCAAACACTTGATCCTGCTCTCTCCTCTCCTTCACCACACTCAAATCTGTGGTGGGTGGCCTTAGAGTATCCAGCTCAGCCCACAAGTTTCTAAATTCACCAAATAAGCTCTTGAATGGCTTTCCTTCTTGTTGAAGATCATTCAAGGCCTTTTTCACCTCAAAAATTCGACTCAGATTTGAGGTATTACCATAGACACCTAAGAGAGTGTCCCACAACTCCTTTGCAGTTTCAGCATAAGAGTAAGCTGCAAGGATAGATGGCTCCAAAGAGCTTTGAAGAATCGCTAGAACTAGCTGATCCTCTTGAATCCACTTGGGATCCTCCTTCTCAGCTCCGGCTACTTCACTTGCAGAATCACTTGAAGATTCCACACCTTCTTCACTAGTCGTGGACACCTTTGGAGAGTCATCAACATGCTCCCACAACCCACGACTTCTCAGGGCAGTTCGAGTGGTTCTTGACCACAACAAATAGTTCTCTCCTTTGAGAACAACAGGTAGAGTAATTTGTTTATGATTCTCCATAGATGATTTCTTGAGAAGAAGAACAAAACAGACCAAGAACAGAGAGATCACGATCACGAATTCAACTGGATCCTCAGGAACTTTGCTCTGCTACCATGTCAGATTCTGAAGATAAAGATTGATCTTGATCAAGAACAAACACAATAAGAACGTGAGATCAAGAGAGAATGGAGAAGTTTCTAGAGAGATGGAGAAGATGATGATATTTTCATTACCTTTCAATAAAAGATTACAAAGAGTTTTAAATAAAGATTACAAATGACTTGGGCTTATTAAACCAAATTACTTGGGCTTACAACTAAAGATTACAAAGATTACAAATAATCCATACCCAATAAGAAACACTAAGAATCAATAAGAATCAATAAGAATCAATAACATATTGGTTGGGAAAGCGGTTTAACCGCAGCTGCAGGTCCCGGTAAGATCTCATACCGGCAGAATTGCTTGAAGCAAAACAAGATGTCAGTAATCATCATCATCATCATACCTTATAATTACACTCTTATTTAAAGTTTCTCGTATGTTTTGTTTATGAATATAAACATATTGTGATACATGTATGAGAATTTAATCTATAGGACAATGTATGATGAGCATATATATATATATATATATAATCGTTATTGGAATATATAGATGTTGTGGTTATATAATAAAAACATATTAGTGTTGTTCTAAGCAGAATGCTAATATGAATCTCACAAGCATTTAAGTCTTTTAAGCGCCTTCCAACATAAGATAGATTGCAAGATGTTGTTTATATTCTGAGAGGTCAAAGTAAAATATGTCATTACGCACTTCAAGTGACCCTTTCACTTTCCCTCACTATCTTTCCTCTCTTGTTATTGTTGTTGTTGTTGTTGTTGTCCATTCTTAAGTAAGAACGTTCTCATTTTGTCATGCGACCGAAGAATCACGTCACCGTTAGGTTTTCTTTTGCGAATCATCTCTCTCACCACCCTCTGATTTCTCTATGTAACTTGGTTTTCTAAAACAAAGTTGGTTTAACGTCTAGCATTCGTTTTGGATGGACAAACAAATTATTTGGGGCATTTACTATTTAGCTAATAATATATATATAAACTTGACGTTAATGTTGACTATTTGCTCGATCTTATGGAGAAGAAAGAGGTTGCTGAATCTATAAACCACAGTCTGTCCCTTGTGTGCTGAATCAAAATTCAATTATCATTCCTACATCACAGGCGACTTGTGGTGTAAGACTCAACATGACGAGGTGGACGATCTACACAAAAACTGGTTCGATGACATACTTAACCAGATCCTCCGTTACAGGGAAACTGGTTTGATAACAAAGGGTAGTGTAGTGTATTGTCTTCTTGGGTTAACTCTAAACCATTGTTTGGTGGAGCTTGGATTTTAAGGGATCTTATGGGCACTTCCCTGGTACACAAGAAGTAGTGATGCTTTCCTCGCAACAAACTCTAGAATGATTGCTGCGTTGAGGTGTGTGTTCTCGGCTCTACAATGTTTGAGAGATAAATCATTATCGTCGGGTCGAATTCTTTTCACGATAATGTTGCGGCCATGGAAGCAGTCTTAAAACCAAGAAAGTGGCCTAGTTTTTTTTAATCATATTAATCAAGTATGAAACAACCTTGCACCACTCGAAAACAAGTAATAGATCATCAAGTGCTAGTAGCTCTCAAGTTTTTCTCATTGTTGTTATGATGTCTTTCTTCATTCTTATTTATAGGATTTTGCTAAAAACGCATCCCGATTAAGATGTAAATTGACGCGTCAGTCTTAAAAATGATCTCCGTTATCATTATCTGCTTGTCCCAGTTCAGAAACCGTTTGCCAGTTTATCAGGAACAGCTCCTCCTGCTCAAGGATTTACAGGTTACAATGTTGGCTATCAGAGGCAGTATGGACAGAGTTCAGGCTCCGGGTACCAAAATCAGAATCAATTCCAGCCTAGACAACAAGCTCATCCACCTCCAGCCTCCAATCCCAACGATGAGCTCAAAGCCATGATGCAACTTATGCTAGCTAATCAGCAGCAGAGTTCCAGCGCCATTTCAGACATCAATGGACGACTAGAAGTTGTGACCGCTCATTTGAAGATGTTGGACACTCAAGTGGCACAACAAGCAGAAGTTGTTAAGCGACAACAAGGGACTCTTCCGGCTAAAGGAGAGCAGAATCCAAAAGGGGAGTGTTATGCCATTTCTGTATGGGAAAACGATTCTCCAGCAAATGTGGGACCGACCGGTCGATCTGGCACCACCACGAAACGAGTCCTTGGTCTCTGGAAAGTGGACTGGTCGGGCACGAAGGAGACCGGTCGATCTGGCACCACCACGAGACGAGTCCTTGGTCTCTGGAAAGTGGACCGGTCGGGCACAAAGGGGACCGGTCGGTCCGGTGGACAGTCCTCCAATTCGCATTTATGTCCCCAAGGCACCTTACCCTGTTTGTCCTAGGAAATCTCAGGAGGATTTGGAAGAAGCAGAATGCAGAGATATGGTTAACGATCTGAAAATCAAGATCCCTCTGGTAACTTAGGAGTGCAATGCTGTGTTACAGAGCAGGACAGTGAAAAAGCTTGGAGATCCTGGTCGCTTTGAACTTTCAGTCCAGATCTCCAACTGGGAGACACTGAGATGACATTCGCAATGGACAAGCTGTTGGAGAAGCATGTAACCGATGACCCACCTTTCTTGATTAAGGAACCAGATGATGTCGTTGATCAAGTCACAGAGGACCCAGCTCTTCCTAGTCAGTCTACCGCAGACAGAAACTTCTATCAATAGGCATTGGGACTCCATACGAGCACACTGTTTCTCTCCAAGAGGGTGTTGTGATCCCTCTTGATGATCCACCTGATCCACCCTGAAGGGCACACACGTCGAGCTAACGACGTTAAACAAAGCGCTTGGTGGGAGGCAACCCACCGGTAGGTTAGTTTTTCTTAATTTTTCTTTTCATTTCATTTTATTTTCTTTCTTTTAATAGTCTTTCCTTTGGATTTATTTTCACACCGGGTCTGTGTGAAGTAAGTCTGGGGGGAAGTACTATTAGTACTAATTATGCTTTTTATTTTCTTATTTTCAGTTTATACTAAATCTTTGTGATATGCATGCAATTCTAGGACCACATGATGTTTGCTAACCATTGTAAGATTAACAGTGACTAATCAAAGCAATGAAAAGATTAAAAATGCCCTAGGCGGATCAATGTTACCAGAAGGCTCCCGTCTCCTTGAAAGCTAACGCTGACACTCTTTACTATTGTCTGTTTTCTTAACTCAGGGAATTCGAAATCGCATAAGAAGTACCAACCACGTTAGGAGTCCTATCCTTTTTCAAACACTATCCTCTCTTCAGGACTCCTAATGGTCAGGCTCACTTTTAGCCTGGTACCACACCCTCACCTTAACCTTTCTTTTAAACCTCATGCATTCTATTGAAGACATTGACATGCACTCAAGCACAAAAACACCGGAGACGTAGTCCGGCCAGCTGATCATTCTAAAGACTTTCTGGTACAAATTATTAAACTTTCTGCTTAGGATTTTTAAATTTTCATTACTTTATTTATTGATTGTACTTAGGAACAAGGTTAGAACTAATCCCAGCATTAAAAAAAAAAAAAAAAAAAAACGAAAAAATTATTTATATAGTGTGCTGAAAAAGATTAGAATAAAACCTCAGATTTTACATGCATATTTATAAGCACATTTCTATTTCTTATTCGTAGCACTAGTTCTTTAGATAAGCAGAAAGTTTTCATGTAAAAAAAGAATAGAAGGTCTTAAGTTTGAAAGGTTGTGCATCATCTTTGGATTTAGTTCTCTTGGGATTTTGTGCCATGACTTGCATTCGGCCACGACTGAGGTTAGCCTAAACACTTTCACACCACCACTAAATAGCTCAAATCCTTAACCCTTATGCGACAGACATTTTCCCTTTGGTAAGATTTCTGGACCCTGGTGTTGAGTTGCTGAGACATAGGAACTAGAGTATGGTAACATTGCTATGTATTTGACAAAGTACATGAACTACCATCTTGGTTTTTGATATGTTTATGAGTTTTCAGGGTTGTTAGCATTACATATGTGGGGTCCTAAAGGATTGCATTCAGCTCACAAAGGTTAGTTTGGTTTTTATAGCTTCCTTGAGCTTATTTCTAGTTTGTCTTCACTTGAGGACAAGCAAAGATCTAAGTCTGGGGGAGTTGATATAACGTGAATTTGGACGTTCCTAACCACGAATTTAACAAGATTTCAAAGTCTTTTGAGTTGTTTTGAGCTGATATTTAGATCCATACTCGAAGATTTGGAACCACATGCGTACGGGAAGGAAATTCAAGCATTCGAGCTAAAACCGGAGTTTTCTGGAGTCCGGACCGACCGGTCCACCTCCTGGACTGACCGGTCCCATACACACACTGGACCGACCGGTTTACCTCAAGGACCGACCGGTCCACTTTGACGTCTCGAAGACCCGAAGCTCCTGGAAAAGGGACCGACCGGTCCAGACACAAGAAGACTTGAAGACTTTTGTTCCTGGAAATGGGACCGACCGGTCCCGACTTCGGACCGACCGGTCCCAGTCCCATATTTTTAGGAAAATTTCCAGATTCCGTTATCCTATAAATACCTATAGGGTTTCGTTTTATTTGGACACCACCTCTTTTATCACTTTTATTCAGACGTTTTGTAAAGAAGGGAGAAGATCTCATCGCCCTTTGGAGAAGATTTTTGAACCCTTATTGATTTCTTATTTATATGATTATGCTATTCTCATCCATGGTTTTTGCTTGTTCTTTAATCATGTCTGAGTAGTTCTCTAGTTAGGTTTTAGGGTTTTCAATGGATTTCACAGATTAAATCAGACACAGATAGATTACTTATTCTTTACCATCTTCATCACTGTTAGGCATAATGCTAGGATTGAACTGGCCATTTAATCACTAGATCTTAGGTTGATACACATTCCAAAAGCTTGTGTATTGCTAGAACTACTGTTGATGAGTAATGCGTTATAACAATTCGAAAGGTTAGTTATAGAGTATTATGAACTGATCAAACCTGAACTATAATGCTTGTCTAGGATAGCCGTGACCATTCCAAAAGTTTAGGCACTCGGATCTCTAGGGAAAGTAATTGTTATCACGAAAGTGGAGCAATTTATATCAGTATTTGAGTTTATGATGCATGTATATTAGAATCTGAAATAGTTGTCTGGCTTATGAATGTGATTTCCTGAGAATTTCCTAATGCCTAACGCTTTTATTAATCTGTTTTAAATCGTTATTTGCAATCTCGTTATTTTATTTTGATAAAATCACCCATCTTTGTTTTCAGCTTAGCTTAGTTCAATTATCTATAGTTTGTTGTGTAACACTTGGTCCTTGTGGATTCGATCCCTGAATATACTACTGCGTGCTTATGCACTTGCAGTGATTTATTTCGGGTAAAACCTGAGCATATCACTTATGACGCCAAGGTCCTATTTTCTGCTTCTGTCTATGTTTAAACTACTTATCATCTGCTTCTGTCTATGTTTGAACTACTTATCATTTATTGAGGACCTATCAGTTGTTTCTTTGTTTATAAATTTTTAGTTGCAATCCTCGTTTGAATCTCACAAGGATTTAAGTCTTTTAAGCGCCTTCCAACGTAAGATAGATTGCAAGATGTTGTTTATATTCTTAGAGGTCAAAGTAAAATATGTCATTACGCACTTCAAGTGACCCTTTCACTTTCCCTCACTATCTTTCCTCTCTTGTTATTGTTGTTGTTGTCCATTCTTAAGTAAGAACGTTCTCATTTTGTCATGCGACCGAAGAATCACGTCACCGTTAGGTTTTCTTTTGCGAATCATCTCTCTCACCACCCTCTGATTTCTCTATGTAACTTGGTTTTCTACAACAAAGTTGGTTTAACGTCTAGCATTCGTTTTGGATGGACAAACAAATTATTTGGGGCATTTACTATTTAGCTAATAATATATATATAAACTTGACGTTAATGTTGACTATTTGCTCGATCTTATGGAGAAGAAAGAGGTTGTTGAATCTATAAACCACAGTCTGTCCCTTGTGTGCTGAATCAAAATTCAATTATGATTCCTACATCATAGGCGACTTGTGGTGTAAGACTCAACATGACGAGGTGGACGATCTACACAAAAACTGGTTCGATGACATACTTAACCAGATCCTCTGTTACAGGGAAATGAAGAGAAACAAGTACAGATGCGGCAGGAGTTCCGGATATGAAGAGCACTTATTTGCAAAGGTGGAGAGCTCAGCAGCTTTGTTTGGCTATTGATGGCTCATTTCAGACTTGGAGACCAATTCCAGATCAACCAAGGAGATGCCAGAGCCAAATTGATCATAGGCAAATGATCGAAATACCATCTTTCCTCGCCTTCCTTACTCCACGATCGTTCATGGAGTTCGGCTTTATCTAAAAGTTCAGTTCTTGGAAACAATACTAATGTTATTCAACTGTATTTTCAACTTCACAAATAGTTAAGCACACATTATTCCACAATACAAACAAAACAGAAGCATAATCTCCCTTATTCAATAATTAGTCCCAAACCAATATCCACAACAAATGCTAGCTAATCATCTTACAGTTGTTGTTGTTGTTGTTATTGTTGTCCAATGACCCTTTGATGGCTGCTATAAGCACAACGAGCTCTTCCACAGGTACCTTACGAACATCTCTTCTCACACCAACGTCGTAAACCAAACGACCAATACAGTAATTACCATATCCCGCTAAAGCCATACAACCAACACCAGTAACCACAAGCCCAAGCGTCGTAGTAAGCGCATTGCTTGCAGCAGAAAACACCAAAGCCGGAGACGCCATCGAAGCTACTTGACCAGTCTTCTTTACACCAAAAGCATTAAGCGTCGAAGAAACAAATCCACCAGCCGCAGAAACCAAATTGGCTTGACCACTACATCCCAACTTAGTAATTGATAACACAACCAAACCAGTTTTACAATAAATCGCAAAATCTTCACAATTGTTCTCTAAGAGATCGTAATGACCAAACCGGTTACTCGATAAGAGGAATTTCGCGCGCGATACGACTTCATCAGAAGGATCTGAAGATGCTATTGTGCAGGTACCTCCTCGTTGTTTGGCTACAAAGATGGCTTTAGAGACATTGTACTCAAAACGATAGAGATTTCCTCCTAAGAGAAAGCAATCAAGGCAAGAACAGATCACACCATCGAGATTTGTTTGATCCTTACAATTAGGGCATGGATTGTTGTCTCCTCTGTGATTAGGAACTGAGCTAACGATGATTTTGTCTAGGAAAGTTCCGGTTCCGATCTCTAGACCATCTCCACGAGTGAAATGAATCACTTTACCATCTCCTATATAGATTCCTGCGATTTTCAAAACAGAGCAATCGCGTTAAAACCCTAATTTTGCGATATTTGATCATTTCAACAATTTAAGATCGAGAGAGAGGAAGAAGGAGATTGAACCGTGATGGGAGTAGATGTAAGAGCGCCATGAATAGATGTGATCTCCTCGCTTCAGATCATCTCTGGAGATTTTGTTCGAGAGTAATCCCATTGTTCTTGTTCGATGCGAGAGAGATGAGAAGAAGATCAGATTTTGCTTTATGAGTTGTGATTTTTTCTCTTCTTTTCTTCAGTTTCTGGTATTTAAAGCTTGGGGAAAAGTATATACCCTCGGATTTACCAATTATTACAATATATTCTACTAACTAAGGATATTGCAAAATAACCATCAAAATTGTAAGTTTGTCTATCAATTTTCATTTAAATGTGATTATTACTAAAGAAACATACGGCTTTATATGTATTAAATTTTATAAATGTATAGTTCAAAAAGTCAATAAACCGTGTTTTCTTCTTGATTAAGCAAAACAAACCCTACCATTTTACAATCAAACCCTTTCGTTACATATACATACTAACACGTCATGAACAGTGGCGAATCTAGAAACTATTTTTACTAGGGGTAAATATAAACATGATAGAAAGTGGAAGCCAATAACGTCAAATTTTTACAATACCCATTAGCTATATCAAAGTTGACATACAAATACAGAGACTTTGATCCTCTGTTCTTAAAAAAAAAAATTCAAGACAAAACATAGAAGAAAAAAAACACCAATGCTAATTACCACAACCCTTAAAAGAAAGAGGAAAATAAACTTAAAAAGTTAACACCTAAAACAGAATAAAAAAACAGAGCATCTTGTCTCTTGTCTCTTACAGTACCACCTAAAACAAAAGGAAAAAAACACATCTTGTCTCTTGTCTTTTACGCTCCATCAAAACATCTACAAAGCTACTTTACGTTTTCGCATAGACTGGAACTTTTTCACCACTGTTTCATTTGTAACCGACTCAAACAACTCCTTTTCAATATAACATACTAAACAGTCACTCAAAAACTCATCTCCAATCCGGTTGCGTGTGGCGGTCTTCACTAATTTCATAGCAGAAAAGCATCTTTCGACACTTGCGGTAGCAACGGTAGCGTTAGAACCAACTTTAAGAGCCTATATACCAAAAGATGTGCAAGATGCTTTTGCGTTTCCACCATGAGACGAGAAAGATCTCCAAGACTTTTCAAATTTCCAAACCGTGCATCATTACGTACATTGTCGATATAAATTCCAAGGTGATGCTCAAAAGATAAACGTTCACCACAACTAAAATCGTCAGGATAGAACTCAACCAATCTCAATAGCTTTGACTTGTCAAACTGACGGAATGAACTAACAGGACTCAAAGAAGCCATGCAAATAAGCAAGTCGGTATTTACCTCGGTAAATCGATCATTAAATTCTTGGAGTTGCAAATCTATAACGGTGTAAAAACAATTAATCTTATAATGATGGAGATTGGTTACACCTGTTTTTTTCCTTGGCTTCCTTGGATCCACAAATTCTTCATCCATCATGAGCATATTAGCATTATGCTTTTGGCAAAAAGAAGAAACTTTATCCATAAGAAAATCCCATCCATCTTCTCGAAATTTTTGTAATTCCCGCTTACTTGATTCTACAAGTGACATGGCATTCGAAATGTCTTGATCCTTTTTTTTGCAAAGCCATTGACAAGTTCTCCGTTAGTCCTAGAATAACCAACATTAATTGCATGTAAAACACAAAATCAAATGTGTGAAAATACTTGAGAAGACCATATGCTTGACATCTTTTTGAGTCATCAACCCCTTCATCTTGAACAAACTCAAGAATTTTAATGACAGACGGAAACATCTCAACCAAGCGCAATAATGTTTTATGGTGAGAACCCCAACGAGTATATCCAGGTCGTGGAAGAGATTTCTCTTGATTTAGTCCCGTTCCGGTGCGAATCTCACCACTATTAATCCCTGATTCCACTGTCTCCCTGTTACGCTCTAGAAGCATATCCTTTCGCTTGCAAGAAGCTATGACCACATTCAACATCGCAGAAATCATGTCGAAAAAATTACCGATCTCAAAGTGTTTTTTCGCAACTGCGACTACCACCAACTGAAGTTGATGAGCAAAAAAATAAACAGAATATGCTGAACTATTTTCTCTTGCAACCAAATATTTGAGCCCATTAAACTCACCCTTCATATTACTTGCTCCATCATAACCTTGTCCTCTAATCTTTTTCAAGCTCAACCCATGTTTTGCAAACAAATCATCAATAGAAGACTTCAAAGTTAAGGAAGACGTTTCTTTTACATGAATAACTCCGAAAAATCTCTCTTTAACTAATCCACCTTTATCAACAAATCGGAAAACAACAGCCATTTGTTCTTTATCGGAAACATCAGCAGATTCATCAACCAATAAACCAAACACACCATGATCAATTTCTTCTATGATAGATTTAAGTACTTCCTCTGCAAAAGAATGCACAATATCTTTCTGAATCTCTGAAGAAACCATTTGGTTGTTTCCTGGAGCGTTCTCCAAAATAACCTTACTTACAACATCATTTTGTCCTCCTGTGTATTTCAAAAGCTCTATAAAATTTCCTCTATTTGCAGACTCTTTGTTCTCATGATGACCACGGAAAGGTAACCCTTGTCGTAACAAGTACCTAGAAGCATCAATCGAAGGATTTAACCGGATGCGATATTCGTTTTTAACCACATTATCCTTCTTATACCAAGAATGAACAATCGACTGCCCTTGATTCATTAAATCATCACATCTCTTAATAGCGATATTATGAAAGCTGTTGAGTCCACCGATGTGTTGAAACAAAGACTCAGGCTTGTTCCAACAAGAAAAAGCTTCGGTCATAAACGCATAATTTCCACCTTGTCTTGGTATATCATCTCTGAATAGATAACAACACAAACAAAATACTTTATTCTTCGATACGCTATACTCTAGCCAACTACCATATTTTTCAAACCAAGCTGGATTGAATCGCCTATTTGCCTTTTCAATTTTCCTTTTCTCAAAAGTATGACCATACGGTTGACATGGACCTCTAGTAAGGTACTTTCGTCTTACCTCATCTCTTTGATTTGGATGGTAATCTACTATTCTTTTTCTTTTAGCTGGATCCCACGGCAAATCATCCAAATTATTTTCTAAATTTGAATCAGATTTTCTCTTGAAGTATCGCTCCATTGTTTTTCTACAAAACACAAAATTATACTTAGTTTATAAACCAAACATCTCAAACTGAAGAACAAAAACTGCAATCAATACAATATTAGCAAAAACTTTGCACCATTATAAACACGTTTTTGGACGAATCACGAAAACAAGGTTTCAAAATAGAAAAAAAAAATAAACAAACATACAAAGGCGAAAAACTGAAAACAACACAAAATTCAAAATCACCAAATAGAGTTAGAAACTTACAAGAATCAGAGGATTGTATTTGATGAATGAAATAGAGATCGAGCGAGGGAAGTTGAGAAGTTGATAATAGAGAGCGAGAGAGGGAAGTCGAAAAGTCGATAATGTTCAAAGTGTGTTCTGCTTCCATTAAACTAAAAATCCCTAATTTTTCTACTGAAGAAAAGCAAACCTTCTGAATCAGTTTAAGGATCTATGTATTTATTCGTATTATATCAAATAAATCTGCTGAATATGTATATGGGTTTGTAAACAAAACAAGAAAAACGAAATGGGCGTTTTGTCTTGTATTTATTAATTATGGACTCCAGATTTTTTGTTTTAAAAACGTCTCATTAATTTAAAGCTAATAGAGGGCATAATATAATATGTCAACAGGGGCATATTTCAAATTTCTTAGATAATTAGCTTAATTTTTTTTTTCATAGTAGGCAAGTGCCCTCTTATTAATACACTGGCTTAGCCTGTCATGAACGCTGCTAGACCATGCCTATTAAGACCAAATGCAATAGGTAGGGAAAAATGCTGTTTTTCTATCCAATAGGTAGGCAAATGAAAAAGTGAAAATGCCAATACAAAGATGGAAGGGAAAATTTTCCTTCGTGGGAAATTCTATAGGGCCCACCAAATTTGCCTTCGTGGCTCTTCATGATTATTATTTATTATTTTTTTCTTTTTTCCATCTTTCTTAAATGCTATTTCTACATAATTATTGATCAAAATTAATTTTTTTTTTTACAAATTTTTTTTTATTTTTTAACAATCTATAAATACAGCCTACGTTTATATCATTTGGACACAAAAAAAAAAAATCTCAAGTTTTAACACTCTCTTTTCATTTCTTCTCCGACATTGTCACTCTCTTTGGTGTTTTTTTTTTCAATTTTCAACATCCTTATGGATCCATCTCGCAATCTAAATTTCCTACCAAATTATGGTTTTCCAAACCCTCAAAATCCAAACATACAACCACCAAATCCAAATACACAACTCCCAGAAAATCCTATAAATTCGGGAACGCATCCAAACTTTCAAATGCCATATATGATGCCACCGAATTTTGGCATGCAATACTGTAGGGGTCAAATCTCCCTTAGAAGAATCGATAAGCCTAAATCGACTAAGTATACGTTAAACGGCCCAACGGTCAAGCCCAGAAGACAGAGGCCCATTAAAGTCCTAACACTGTTCATCCGAACCGACCTATTTTCTCTATAAATAAACATGTACCCCCTCATTTGTGAGGGATCCGAAAATCTTTGTAAAACTGAAACAACTCTGATCTTAATAAATAAGAACAGTTCAAGAACCTTAATTCGTTTTCTGTCTTAGTGTTTGAAAACCCTAAAGAAGCTCCTTTTCATCTGAATCTTCACAAATTCTATTGTGTGAAATTCCAGCTCGCACAATTTGGCGCTAGAAGGAGGGGATCTACTAGCAACACGAGCTTCATATACGAAACAAACACTTAGATGAACTCGCCAGATGTCAATAACGAACCCGCAATCTCTAGGGGCCGACGGTAGTTCAGGTCCGAGCGAGCCCATTGTGGATGGGCTAAACAACCAGTCCGCATTGGACGCGGAAGCAGGCAGACCTGCCCCAACAGGAAACCTGGCAACCTCCAATACCAACTCGGCCGATCCGGCCACACCGGCAACTTTCGATCAGCTCAAGGCAATGTTCGAGCAGTTGCTCAAAGCAATGCTCGAGCAGTTGCTCAAGCAATCGCAGAACCAGGAAACTATCACCAGCAACCTGACCGCCGAAATCAGGAACTTGTCGACAGCCCGTCAACCTCGAAGACTTCCTCAAGATGCCGCGCTTCGCGTCACCCCGGTCGCCCTTAACTTCTCCCCAGCGGCCTCGCCTTCAACTCGCGGAGCTCGCGAAGATCATACGCCAACGCCTCTCAGAGACGGGACCGTCCTCGTCGCGGGTGCAACTAACGGTATAGTTGCAATCGCAAACGATCTGGAAGGACGCGAATTTGGAGCCGCTCGACACAGTCGACCGACCAGTCGTATCCAAAGTAGGGATAAGGGCAAAATCGCAGAGAATATGCGATGGACGGAGCAGGCCGAAGCCCCGACCAATCGCAGAGCTATCGCTTCACAACAAACGGAAATGGACAAGCTCAAACCCATCATGCAGTAGACAGCTCACGATCTCAAGGATATTAGATCACAGGTCCATCGCGCAACCAGCAAGGCGCCAGAGATCGACCGCGTCCTTGAAGAAGCTCGCACTACTCCTTTCAGCGAACGAATAACAAAGGCACGACTATCCGTTCCGGGGAAGCTCAGGCTTCCAATTTATGATGGAAAGGGCGACCCCACGGAGCACATTAGGGCTTTCTCAATCGCTATGGGGCGAGCTAATTTCTGACTCGACGAAATTAACGTTGGTTGCTGCCTCTCTTCGTGGAGCACCTTAAGGGGCAGCTCTCTATTGGTTCACGGGAATGAAGCAGAACTCGATCGACAGCTTCGCGCAGCTCTCCGAAGCGATCCTAAAGCAATACGTAATCTTAATCAAGTGCAGGACGTCCGAGGCTGATCTTTACACCATTTCGCAAGCGGCCAGGGAACCCTTGGGAGTTTTCATCGAATGCTTTAAGGCGATGCTTACTCAAGTGAAAGGGATTGACGACCAGTCCGCACTGAGCGCGCTTTGAAAAGCACTGTGGTACAACTCGGATTTCCGAAAGGAGATGACGATCAACGAGCCCTTTTCTATTCAAGATGCGCTTCATCGCGCCAACAGCTTCGCAAAAAGCAAGGATAAAACCAGAATTCTGGGCCAGAAGTATGGGAAGGCCAAAGTTCCCAATCCGCAGGAAGCCCAAGCTACAGCGAAGAAGAAGCCAGGCAACTTTGTGCAGCACGAGGGAGGTTTTAAGGGTGCCCATAACTACCAGGTGGACTCGCTTAGCTTTGGTCGAGGAAGAGGGTGAGGTCGCGGAAATGGCACTTCGGGTCATAGTAACGGTAATACGTGGATAAGGAACACGCATTACGACAAATCTGCATATTGTGACCTGCACAAAATGGGCGGACATTAGACGGCTAACTGCAGAGTGCTCGGTATGCGACTCGCAGCAAAGCTAGCCGCCGGGAGCTCAGAGGAATAAAAGTGTTAACGATTTTCAGCTCGAGAAATTCGACGATGCAAGAGAAGGAGACGGTCCGTCCGGGGACAATAGCAAGAGTAACAAATGGGACAGGCGGAATAACGACGAAGTCCACCTCGGCCGGCAAAACAATAGTGATGGCCAAAGCGGCTCGAAACAAAAAGTCTGCAACATGATCATGGGCAGCTCGCGTTATTGCTCAAACACCATCTCGTCAATCAAAGCTTATCAAAGACGAGCTGAGGTAGGAGCGAACAAACCCATACCGTCCAAGTTTCCGAACGATGTCATCCAGTTCAGAGAATGAGATCGATGACATTGATAAACCTCACGACGTCCCGCTTGTCATCCGACTCACCATCGCAGGATGGGACACGGGTCGCGTTTTGATCGATACTGGAAGCACAGTCGACATCAATTTCATTGACGCTCTTAAGCGTATGGAAATCGACCTCGCTTATGTCGAATCCTATCCTAAGCCTTTGACCGAATTCAATGGCGAGACGACAATGACACTTGGAATGATCAAACTTCCAGTATGTGCGGAAGGAGTAACAAAAATAGTGGAGTTCGCGGTATCAGACAACCCAGCGATTTACAACGTGATAATGGGAACCCCTTGGCTCAATTCGATGCATGCCATCGCCTCGACGTACCATCTCTGCCTTAAGTTTCCAACAAAAATTGAGATCAAAACAATCAAAGGAAGTCAGTCGGCGTCGCGGTCTTGCTTTATGACCGCGCACAAACTAAGGAGTCAGCGACAATGCCCATTCCGAGAGAGCCGCGTAAAAATTTTGAAGACAAACAGGGAGCCTGTCAAAGAAATCTCGGACGTTTTGTAGCAACTACAGATCGCGGAAGCCGCCGAAGAGGAAAGAACGGGTCCGACATGCGAACCCGTCATATCGGTTTGCATTGACGACGAGTTCCCAAAGAAGTGTGTGGAGATTGGCGCAACGCTAGATGAAGCCGTCAGGCTAGACCTTGTCAAATTCCTTAAAAGGAACGTTAGCACTTTTGCGTAAGCCACATAGGATATGCCCGGGATTGATATCGACATCATCAGTCACGAGTTGAATGTCGATACGACCTTCAAACCCATAAAACAGAAGCGAAGGCGACTCGGACCGGACAGAGCTCAAGCGGTGAACGACGAAGTAGAAAGACTCTTGCGAGCCGGTTCAATTGCTGAGGTCAGATATCCAGATTGGCTTGCTAATCCAGTCGTCGTGAAGAAGAAGAATGGCAAGTGGCGAGTCTGTGTGGACTTCACGGATTTGAACAAGGCATGCCCAAAAGACAGTTTCCCTCTTCCTCATATCGACCGCCTCGTCGAGGCGACATCTGGGAACTGGCTGTTATCATTTATGGATGCTTTCTCTGGCTACAATCAAATTTTTATGCACCCCGGCGATCGCGATAAAACATCTTTCATTACAGATCGCGGGATCTATTGCTTCAAGGTCATGCCTTTCGGCCTTAAGAACGCTGGGGCTATTTATCAACGATTGGTGAACAGGATGTTCGAAGGCCTCCTCGGCAAGACAATGGAGGTCTACATAGACGATATGCTCGTCAAATCGCTCGAGGAAAAAGACCATGTCGGCCACCTCGCAGAATGCTTTGTGCTACTAAACAAGTATAACATGAAGCTTAATCCGGCTAAGTGTCGTTTCGGCATGACATCAGGAGAGTTCCTCGGCTATATGGTAACTCATCGCGGGATCGAAGCAAATCCTAAGCAAATCCATGCGCTCATCCAGATGGCCTCGCCTAAAACAAAAAAGGAAGTCCAACGATTGACAGGAAGAGTCGCAGCATTGAACTGATTCATCTCGCGCTCTACTGACAAATGCTTGCCTTTTTATGAAACGCTTAAGGATAAAAAAAGGCTAGCTCGACAGGCTTTCGAGTGGACAGAAAAATGCGAAGAAGCCTTCCAGAAGTTGATGCAATATCTCGCGACTCCACCTGTTTTGACCAAACCCATAGCTGGTGAACCGCTCTACCTTTCCATTGCGGTCTCCGCCTCGGCAGTCAGTGGAGTTCTAATTTGCGAAGACGGCACCGAGCAGAAGCCCGTTCTCTACGTCAGCAAATCTTTAACCGATGCGGAAACAAGATATCCTCTGACAGAGAAATTAGCACTCACGGTTATTACGTCGGCTCGCAAACAACGACCTTATTTCCAATCACACTCCATCGTGGTTCTCAATACCTTTCCAGTACGGGCTGTTCTCCACAGTCCAACTCAGTCTGGGCGACTTGCCAAGTGGGCCATCGAATTAAGCGAGTTCGATATCGAATATCAATGTAGGACGACAATCGAGGCACAAGTGTTGGCCAATTTTCTAATCGAACTACCGGAGGCAGCGGCCTCGTCAGAAAGCAAAAATAAAGACTCATCCCAAACCTGGCAATTACATGTCGACGGCTCGTCATCTAAACACGGATCGGGAGTAGGCATTCGACTGTCGTCACCAGACGGAGAATCTCTAGAACAGTCATTCCGCCTTGGTTTTAGAGCATCGAACAATGAGGCAGAATACGAGGCCTTACTTGCGGGTCTTCGATAGGCTAAAGCTCTTAAAATGACAAGGATAGAAGCCTTTTGCGACTCTCAGCTCGTCGTGAATCAGTTCATCGGCGAGTACGCAACAAAAGACGAACGCATGGAGGCATACCTCGCACTCTTTAAGACATTAACGGCGGATTTCGAATTTTTTACCTTAACAAGAATTCCAAGGGCAGAGAACTCGCAAGCAGATGCCCTCGCTTCACTCGGCTCGTCGGCGCAGCCCGACAAAGATCTTCAAAGAATTGTCTAGGTTGAGTTCATCGAGAAACCAAGTATCGAACTCGCCAGAGAAGTCAAAGTACTGACAAGATCTCAAGCCGCAAAGCGGAAGGTGGATCTTAACAACGGCTCGCCCACTCGCCTCGCGACAGACCTGATGGATCACGACCAAACCAAAGATGTTGTCGAACCGGTTCCGATGAATCTCGACCAGTCCGATGCAGTCGGGGCAGACGAAACAACGGATGTGATGTCAAAAAACAACAGGCTAGACCCGGGCAATACAAATTTTAACAGTGGTCTTCTCCCTGAACAGCTCGTAGAATTGCCAGAGGATGCTTACCCGTATAGCGAGGAGCCACCACCAGCGTACGAAATCGTCGATATTCCCATTGACGACGAGACCACAGTCTATGGTTGTGATACTAAGTGGTTGGCTGACATTCGCGGATATCTTGCAGACGGGGAGGTGCCAAAAGATAAATGGTCGGCTCGCAAGCTAAAGGTGCAGTCATCGCGTTTCATTCTATTCCACGGGGAAGTCTTCAAGTGGCAACTGTCTGGACCACTCCTCGTCTGCGTCGAGGGTAAAGCAGCTCGCAAGATAATGCACAAAGTTCATGGCGGATCCTGCGGGAACCATTCGGGGGGTCGCTCACTCGCTATTAGAATCAAACGACATAGATATTTCTGGCCAACAATGATAAAAGACTGCGAGCTGTTCGCGGCAAAATGCGAGAAATGTCAACGCCATGGTCCTATCATCCATCTACCTACAGAGTTTTTGAGTTTGGTCACCTCGCCTTATCCCTTCATGAGGTGGGCGATGGACATCGTCGGACCGCTCCATCCATCTCGGAAGAAGCGATATCTATTAGTCCTCACAGACTATTTTCCAAGTGGGTTGAGGCGGAAGCATTTGGATCGATTAAGGACAAGCATGTCGAAAACTTTGTCTGGAAGAATATCATTTGTCGACACGGTGTGCCCTACGAAATAGTGACTGACAACGGTTCACAGTTCATCTCCTAGCGGTTTGAACTTTTGTGCGATAAGTGGAAGATCAGAGTCAGCAAGTCGACACCTCGCTGCCCACAAGGCAACGGTCAGGCGGAAGCATCGAACAAAACACTTATTCACGGGCTAAAGACTCGACTCGATGCTAAGAAGGGCCGTTGGGCAGATGAACTTGAAGGTGTTTTGTGGTCCTATCGAACCATACCTCGTCGTTCTACGGGCGAGACGCCTTTCGACCAAGTCAACGGAACAGAGTGTGTAATTCCTCCCGAGGTCCATTTCCCAGGAGTTCGCCGACTATTACTTCCAGAACATGAAGGTCTCAATCATCTCCTCATGCTCGACGAACTCAACCTCATCAACGAAAGGCGCGACCAAGCTCTTATAAAGATGACCGAATATCAAATAGCGGCGGCCAAATATTACAACTCTAAAGTGCGAGTTCGGCGTTTCTACGAAGGAGACCTCGTCCTTCGCGGGGTTTTTCAAAATACGGCCGAGATGAATGCCGGCAAGCTTGGTGCTCACTGGGAAGGACCTTACCAGATCACGAAGGTGGTTCGTCCGGGCGTCTACGAAATTGCTAACATGAAAGGAGAGATGATCCAACGTTCCTGGAATGCGCGACATCTAAAGAAATACTACTGCTAAAAGTACTAAGTCATTTGACTTTAACTACGGCACGACTTGATCCGGTCACAGGGTACGTAGGCAGCTCGTTTTCGAACGAGTTCAGTTGCCCCCCTATTCGAAAAAGGGGGAGGGAGTGGGTCCGTATATTCATACTCCCAAACCCGGTGTAATAAACTAAGGTTGTTAAAACTCGATCAGCTCGCAAACGACTTAAATGTCTACACGCGACAGTTTATTACAACTCGATTAGCTCGCAAACGACTTAACTGTCTACACGCGACTCGATCAACTTGCAAACGACTTAAATGTCTACACGCGATAGTTTATTACAACTCGATCAGCTCGCAAACGACTTAACTGTCTACACGCGACTCGATTAACTCGCAAATGACTTAAATGTCTACACGCGTCAGTTTATTACAACTCGATCAGCTCGCAAATGACTTAACTGTCTACACCCGACTTGGTCAACTCGCAAACGACTTAAATGTCTACACGCAACAGTTTATTACAACTCGATCAGCTCGCAAACGACGTAACTGGCTACACGCAACTCGATCAACTCGCAAACGACTTAACTGTCTACACGCGACTCGATCAACTCGCAAACGACTTAACTGTCTACTCGCGACTCGATCAACTCGCAAACGACATAATTGTCTAAACGCAATAGCTCGCAAACGACTTAATTGTCTAAACGCGACAGCTCACAAACGACTTAATTGTCTAAAACGCGACAATCGGTAAACAACTTAATCGTCTAACCCCGACTTCAATGTCGACTCGTCATCATTACTGACCATAATGGCGATCTAAGACACTTCATCGCGAAGTTTACCTATACATCCAAAGTGGATAAAGCGCGCTATATAAATTTAGAGTTCATCACTGGAGCGGATGTATTCAGTGGAATACTACTGTAAATCAGGGTGTTCGTCTTGCAAACCCAGTTATACTTAACACTGGTCGAACTTGGCAAATATAATCGGGTCAGAGATTATAATCGGGTAAGAGATTCTGTGGAATTCATCTATACTCTGAAATTTGTTTAAACTAACGAACTATAACAGGCCTAGCTGACGAGCTCTAACAGGCCGCCTCGCCAATAAACGGCGAATCTCAAAACAATTATGAATTCGCTTGAAAGCATTCATTAAAATTTCTATTCGACGAACTAGGCACGAAAAAATATCAAGTTGGATAAAGCCGTCCAGGCACGAAAACAAAATACAAGTCTTAAATTCTTAGCAAAACAAATGAAAAACAACAAATCCTAAAAATCTATTACAAGGTGGATTAGGCGACCAGCTCGCCATCTTCGACACCTTTTTCTTCGGCGACCAGCTCGACCTCTTCAACTCCTTTTTCTTCGGCTAGGATAACCTTACTAGCCGAACTCGCAGCCTCGCCAGTCTTTGGATCATGCTCTAAGAGAACCGGATCGACAGTTTTATCCGTCTCGCCCGACTCGCTGTCGCCCAACTCCTCGCTCGCGCTTCGCAGCCGCATACCCAAAGAGCCATCATTAGAGCCAGAAGCTACACGAATACCAACAGACTTAGCACTGATCTCGACTCGCGGAGAAACAACTATATCCCTTACATTAACGGGAACCACATAGTTCTTACCAAGTGTCTTCCTAAGCTCAGCGGCTATCTCATCAAAGACGACATCGGCCTCACCCAGCGTGGCCTAGTTCTCGATTAGAAGAGCGCGTTCAGCCTTGGGATCAAATGGCTCCTCCGTATCAGGCTTCTCCATGTCGTCAAGAAGCAGGATGTTGAACGGCCCAACGGTCAAGCCCAGAAGACAGAGGCCCAACGGTCTGCCCTAGAAGAATCGATAAGCCTAAATCGACTAAGTATACGTTAAACGGCCCAACGGTCAAGCCCAGAAGACAGAGGCCCTTTAAAGGCCCAACACTATTCATCCAAACCGACCTATTTTCTCTATAAATAAACATGTACCCCCTCATTTGTGAGGGATCCGAAAATCTTTGTAAAACTGAAACAGCTCTGATCTTAATAAATAAGAACAGTTCAAGAACTTTAATTCGTTTTCTGTCTTAGTGTTTGAAAACCCTAAAGAAGCTCTTTTCATATGAATCTTCATAAATTCTATTGAGTGAAATTCCAGCTCGCACAAATACCTGTACAATCATCCATATATGCCATATGGCTACCCACCAGTTCCGGGAAACACCAATGTTTCACCTAATATGAACTACCCTAACAGTCAACCCATTAACGAGCCAACCGATTTTAGTAGTGGATCGACTGATACTCCACAATTTTGCACCCAAATGTCTTTGGAAAATGCTGGCGGGGATACTCCTATTCTTCAACCAACCCAACAATCAGCAAACAAGAAGGCAAGTTACACTACTTGAAGACAACAAAGCGCTACTAAATGGTTATTTCCACTTCAGTACTGATAGTGAATTGGGGAATAATAAAAAAGGTGATACTTTCTGGGGGAAAATTGGTAAGTATATGAACGAAAGCACCGACAACAGAAAAATATTCACCGCAACAAAATGTCAAAGTCACTTTCGTGACATAAACAAGAAAATTTGTACCTTTGTTGGTTGTTACAGTATTGCAACCAGGGAGAAGCGTAGTGGTTTGTCCGATGATGACTACATAACCAATGCTCTTGGTTTGTATGAAGCAAAAGAAGGTTGTGTGTTTGCTTATGTGGATAAATGGAAATTGGTTCGCCATCAGCCCAAATATATGTTGGGATCAAATGAATCTGGTAGCAGTGGCTCTAAGCGAAAAAGTGGTAGTGATGATGTTGAATCACCATTTCAGTCCTTTGTTCGTCCAGCAGGTAGGGAGGCAACGAAGAAGAAAGCTAGGGCTTCTTCCAGTAAATCATCTACTACCAGAAAATCTAAGCATGCCATTGAAGAAGAGTTGTCCAATTTAGCCTCTATTCATGAAAACCTTCAGCAAAACAGGACAAATACTCTTTCAGCTATCTTAGAGTTGTCTGCTAGCCAGAAGGAAGTTGCACGTTCTAAGAACATGGAGTTATGGCTCCAACTGCATAACAAATCTCGTGATGATGCAGAACAAGAAGCCTATATGATGTTGACAAATGCGTTGTTTAACTGTTAGTTTTAATATATTGTGTTCTTCTTTTTTTTTGTCACCATTTTAATATGTTGTGTTCTAAATTTAATAAAAGTATTGTGTTTCAATAATTGACCAGACCCATTACTTCTAACAAGATATGACTACTCACTGCAAAGACTAATTCAAATTTTGAATAATGCATCAGAACCACTACTTCCGACAAGATATGACTACTCACTGCAAAGATTAATTCAATTTTTGAATAATGCATCAGACCTACTACTTCCGACAAGATGTGACTACTCACTACAAAGATTAATTCAATTTTTGAATAATGCATCAGACCCACTACTTCCGACAAGATGTGACTCCTCACTGCAAAAATTAATTCAAATATTGAATAATTGATCTGACCCACGAGAACAATAATTCATCATACCCCAAGAATTATATATCTATATATTCAATTTATTTAAGTAAAACGGTTGGAGTCCATAACTCATTTATTATAAAAATGGTAGTTCACATCATATCAACATAACTCACTCCAAACATTCATATTTCCTCTTCTTATCATTCAATGGATGTACCACCAAATTTGTTTAACTTTGAAGAGTTCGAACAACAGTGGAAGTTGGAAGAATCTCTAATCCAAAGGCAACAAGAACTTCTTGAGGAACTGCAAAGAAGAAACGAAAGATTCCATTCCAAAAATTATATTTATAGGGATCATGTAGCTGCCCATCAAAGGCTCATGGCCGACTACTTTGACGAGTCATGCACTTACACCGACATGCAGTTCCGGAGAAGATATCGAATGAAAAGGCCATTGTTTCTACGAATTGTAGAATCGTTATCCAATTACGACGTGTACTTCACTCAAAGGTGCAATAATTTTGGGAAGCCTGGTCTTTCCCCTGTCTAAAAGTGTATAGTTGCTCTCCGCATGCTCGCATATGGCTACCCAGCTGATGCTTGTGACTAGTATGTGAAGATTGGAGAAAGCACTGCACTCGAGTGTACTAAAAAATTTTATGAAGGGATAATTACCTTGTTTCAAGATGAATATTTACGAAGACCAAATGTGAGAGATTTGGAGAGGTTACTCCAAGTTAATCAGGATCGTGGTTTCCCCGGAATGATTGGTAGTATTGATTGCATGCACTGGAAGTGGAAGAATTGTCCCAAAGCTTGGCATGGACAGTTCACTAGTGGACACAAAGGCTCGGCAACAGTTATTCTTGAGGTTGTGGCGTCATATGATTTGTGGATATGGCATGCTTTCTTTGGGTTGCCTGGTACATTGAATGACATTAATGTACTCGATAGGTCACCGGTGTTTGACGACATCATTTCTGGTGAAGCCCCGGAGGTGAACTTCATCGTAAATGATCGGCAATACAATATGGCATACTATCTTGCCGATGGAATCTATCCTAAATGGCCTGTCTTCGTTCAGTCAATTCAAGTTCTTGTAGGCGACAAAGCACAATTGTTTGCCAAACATCAAGAATCATGTAGGAAGGACGTGGAATGAGCATTCGGTGTTCTCCAAGCACGATTTGCTATTGTTCGGCAACCATCTAGAATGTGGGATATCGAGGTATTAGGTAAAATAATGCGGGCCTGCATTATTTTACATAACATGATAGTAGAGGATGAACGTGATACATATTCGCGAAACTGGGAAAATATCGATTTCGAACCTTCAAACAATTCTGCATCAAGCTCCTTGATCAACGTCGACACCCAAATATTACCACAATTTGAAGTTCATGTGCAAGGCCGGTCAGAATCGGATATTCATGTTAGAGCTAATTTACGTGATAGGGGTCAACATATTCAATTGAAGAAGGATCTTGTCGAGCATATTTGGCAAAAATTCGGAGCAACCCTCAGTTAGAAATATCAAAATTTATTTCTAAGTTTATTAATGTTTGGTGTTTGTTTTGTTGTTAGATTTTAATAAATTATGTATGTTTGGTTTGTCTTTATTAATAATAACGAGTGTTGTAAGATTTTAATGAATTATGTATTTATAAAATGTATAACATATATAAAACAATAAAGATAAAATAAATAAATATAAAATGAATTTTTTATGATGGAGTGATGTGGAAGAAAGAGAAAATGAGTTGGAAGAAAGAGAAAATGATTTGCCTTTCTATTGTAGAGTTGAGTGTGAAATAAAAAAATGAAATGATGTGGAAGGAATATAGGAGGGGATTGTGTTTGTCAAAGATATCTCGTTTAACAAACACAATCAATATATTTATCCATTTAAACAAAATATCTGATACACAGAGTTTTAACCCTATAAAATCTACTGCAAGTGCACAGCAAACGAAGTAGTAATTTAGGGATCGAATCCACAGAGACCAAGTGTTACGCAACGAAATACAGACTATTGAACTAAGCTAAGAAGGAAATGATGATTATGGGTGTGATATTATTAAGCTTAAAAGACAAATTGCAAAGTAAACGATTTAAATTCAGATGATTAAAAACGCTAGGTACAAGGAAATTCTCAGGAAATCACATTCATAAACCAGACAACTATTCAGATTCTAATATGCGCGCATCTTAAACTCAAACACTAATATAAATGGCTCCACTTCCGTGATAACTATTACTTTCCCTAGAGATCCGAGTGCCTAAACTTTCGTTTGGCCACGGCTATCCTAGACAAGCATTAACGTTCAGGTTTGATCAGTTCACAATTGACTCTAATTCACTTCCGAGATTAAAGACTAATTGCTCATCAATGACAGTTCTAGTGATTCACAAACTTTCGAAATGTATATCAACCTAAGATCTAAAGATTAAGTGATCAATTCAATCCTAGCATTATGCCTAGCAGTGATGAAGATGGTAATTAATAAACAACCTATTTGTGTCTGATTTATTTTGTGGAATCCATCGAAACCCTAAAACCTAACTAAAGAACTACTCAGACATAATAGAAGACATGGCAAAAGCAATAGATGAAAATAGCAAAATCGAATGAATAGAAATTAAGATAAGGTTCAGAAATCTTCTCCGAAAAGTAGAGGAATTCTTCTCCTTGCTTATAATTGCTAAAAACTCTAAAAGTCTCAGTAAAAACATCGTGAAAAAGGTCTCCCTCTGAAAAATCTGAAACCCTATGGGTTTTGTAGAATAAAAATAAGAAAACGGAAACAGGAAATCTTCCTGAAAATCAGGGGACTGGACCGGTCGGTCTAGCAACCAGACCAGTCAGTCCAGCAACCAGACCGGTCGATCCTACAAGTGGACCGGTCGGTCCACTTTACCGAGAGTTTGATCGCTTGTCTTGCTAAGTGGACCGGTCGATCCTATAGGTGGACCGGTCGGTCCACTTTCCAGAGAGTCTTGGTTGCTTCGTATCGATCCGAGGATCGATCGATCCGAGGATAGATCGATCCTTGTTCCGGGTCGGTCTTGAGGTGCCAAAAGGTGGACCGGTCGGTCTGAGCATCAAATGGCTCCGGTTCTCGCTCAAATACTCAAATTTCCTTCCCGAACGCGTGTTGTTCCAAATCTCCAATTATGAACCTGAATGTCAACTCAAAACGACTCAAAAGACTCTGAAAACTGGTGAAAATCATAGTTAGGAAAACCCAAAATCACGTTATATCAACTCCCCCAGACTTAGATCTTTGCTTGTCCTCAAGTGAAGACAAACTAGAAATAAGTTCAAGGAAGCTACAAAAACCGAACAAACCTTCATGAGCTGAATGCAATCCTTTGAGACCCCACAGATGTAATACTAACAACCCTCATAGACAGATCAAAAACCAAGATGGTACTTCATGTACTTTGCCAAATACATAGCAATGTTACCATACTCAAGTTCCTATGTCTCAGCGACTATATACCAGGGTCCAGAAATCTTACCGGAGGGAAATGTCCGTCGCATAAGGGTTAAGGTTTTGGGCTATTTGGTGGTGTAAAGGTGTTTAGGCTAACCTTAGTCGCGGTCGAATGCAAGTCATGGCGCAAAATCACAAGAGAGTTAAATCCAAAGATGATGCACAACCTCTCAAACTTAAGACTTCCTATTCTTCTTCTTTTTTTTTTTTAGATGAAAATTTTCTGCTTATCTATAGAACTAATGCGAAAAATAAGAAACAGAAATGTGCTCATAAATAAAACATGTAACGTCTAAGGTTTTATTCTAAGGTTTTTGTTTTGGTTTTTTTGGTGGAGATGCAGGGGATTAGTTCTAACCTTTTCCTAAGCACAATCAATGCAATGGAAAAATAGATAAAGAAATGAAAATAGAAAAATCCTAAGCAGAAAGTTTAATAATTTGTACCACAGAGTCTTTAGAATGATTAGCTGGCCGGACTACGTCTCCGGAATTTTTGCACTAGAGTGCATGTCAATGTCTTGGATAGAAAGCATGAGGTTTGAAAGAAAGGTTAAGGTAAGGGTGTGGTACCAGACTAAAAATGAGCCTGGCCATTAGGAGTCCTGAAGAGGGGATAGTGTTTGAAAAAGGATAGGACTCCTAACGTGGTTGATACTTCTTATGCGATTTTGAATTCCCTGAGTTAAGAAAAACGGATTAGTATAAAAAGTGTCAGCGTTAGCTTTCAAGACGGGAACCTTCTGGTAACACTGATCCGCCTAGGGCGTTTTTAATCTTCCCATGGCATTGGTTAATCACTGTTAGAAGAGTTAGCAAACATCATGTGGTCCTAGAAATGCATGCATATCACAAAGGTTTAGTACAAACTGACTCGATAAAACAGAAAACGACTCAAGAAAACGAAAGAGAAAATAAGAAAATAGAAAACATGATTAGTACCAATAGCACTTCCCCCCCCCCCCCCCCCCCCCCCCCCCCCGGTGTGAAAATAAATCCGTCTAATGTCATCAGAACTCTGATCGGATCCGGCAGCGTCATCGTCTGATCTCATATCCGTGGAGGGTCCAGAAGGTGGAGGCATGTGACTCCCAGAAAAGTTGGATCCTCGAACTGCATCCGTGCCTCGTGAACAAGAGATGGCACCCCAAATAGTAGACATCATACCGTGAAGCTTCTGGAAGCATTGGTATTGCCAATGCGTATGCTCGGGCCATGTCTCGCGAGGTGGAGAGATGGCGAACTGGTCGTGGTAAGGTGGAAGCTGGTACCTCTGCTCGGGCGGAGTAGGACCACTGCTAGTACCTGCTGCGCCAACATTTCCACTAATATGGCGGCGTTTCCTGCGCTGCACCGGTGCATCGGGCTCTGTGCTCTGAGGTGAGGAGGACGGCAAAAATCGCATGTTTGCCATGGAAATGAGAGGTACGTGATCACTAGGTAATGAAACGGAGCACTGAATCCCATCTAAATAAAAGTATCGCCACTTACCCCCAACTATCCATCTACTCTGAGTCAAATGTTGCATATCGAGGAGTGAAGGCGCCAGGATCTCCTTAGAGTCACGCAGATCAATCTCATGGAATTTAAATATGGGAGTTAGGAGACTCCCACATACCTCCTGTTTCCTCTGTCCAAGTCCAGCTAGACCCCTGAACTTCCTCTCTGTCAGGAAATGTGCAAATGCTTCTCCAAGTTAGTGCGGTTGTCGCGAGGACGCTCTTTGTAAATCTCAGACACAAACTCTGGCATTCCTAAATGCAGTAGGAACAACTCGTCAAGACGCAATGCCCCTGGTTCTTCCTTGCAGAACATGGTAGTACTCAGAGCCTTAGCGATGATACGGATGATGGGGTTCCTGATAAGGGTTAGTTTCATACTTCGTGATGTTGCAGGACCCATACCGATTAAGTTCCATAGGCGATCGCTGTGAGGAAAAGAATGACGATCAGGGAAACCCGAACTAGTATTACTTTCATCAAAACCATAGACGGTACACAAGTCCCTAAGGGAGATCTCGTACTCAATCCCTCTGATCACGTAAGTTAGGGATCCTCTATCAACTGTCCTATGATCTGCGTCTGCATAATAGACCTCACAAGAGGCAAGAAATTGTCGTACCAGGTCGGGGATTAAAGGGTACTGGTATGTAGCCATTTTCCCAAAACCCATGCGATCAAGAACAGCAAGAACTTCATCCAATATACCTAATTTTTCCAGCATCTGATAACATAGGACTCTAGTGGGCAACATCTCTACATTAAGCAGACCGTTATAGCATATGCTATTGTACCTAACCCAACCGTCACCTTTCTGTTTGTTCCCATAAGAAGGCTCACTAACTAATTCCTCCCGTTTCAACATAGGGTGAATATCGATTCTAGAAAAGGGTTTACCGTCCCGTCTAGGCCATGGGGCACATGGACTAGGAATCGTGTCATCCATTTGGGCATTGGACCTCGAGCTACGCGATCATCGCGGGGCATCTGATTTACTCGAGGTTGCTATGCCTTTGCCCTTTTCTTCTCTTGTTGATCTCTTTGGCTTGTCGTGAGTACGCTTAGTTCGATTCTCATGTTCTTCATCCGAACCATCTTGGGTTGGCAAATTGGTGG
The DNA here is from genome assembly GCA_963576765.1 of Draba incana. Taxonomy (NCBI): domain Eukaryota; kingdom Viridiplantae; phylum Streptophyta; class Magnoliopsida; order Brassicales; family Brassicaceae; genus Draba; species Draba incana. The sequence continues at coordinate 40,912,144 of OY755203.1, read as the reverse complement.
CTCGTGAATGTCCAGTGCAACCCATAACTACAAAAACGAACCAAAGGAGAGTAAGAAACAAGTGATTGAAACGAAAAAAATCCAACGAGAAAGAAAAACCCCAAAACCCCAAAATTTTGACATCCAAATAACATACTCATACCTTATAGATCGAAAAAATTGATGGTATACTCATACCTAAGCGATTTAGAGCCAAAAATTGTTCAATTTGGGTGAGAAATCGAAAAGTTAGGGTTTGATGAAGTTTGAGGGAAAAATCACCAAGAACACTTGCAAGAGGAGACTAAAATCGATTTTTGATCAGAGAATGGAGTGTTGGTCGTGTGTTTCCTTTTTTATAAGACCAAACCGGATCAATTTGAGTGAAGTAAACAGGAATAAACCGAAAAATGGGCAAAAATTTCACTTACCTGGGTAGTCGGACCGACCGGTCCCGATACTGGACCGGTCGGTCTGATTTCCAGATACTTACCCGATCTGCGGAATTGTGGGGATCGACCGGTCCGCTTCTGGATCGACCAGTCCAATTTCCAGAGCCAAATGGCTATTCTCACGATGCGAGAGGATCGACCGGTCCGATTTCAAGACCAAATGGGTAATCTCGTGGCTAAAGGAGATCGACCGGTCCCTTTTGTGGACCGACCGGTCCGATTTCCAGGCCCGAACCAAAAGTTTATGTGACAAAAAATCCTAAGGAAGAACCAAAAAAGAAAAACGAATAGAACGGTAAAATTGAAAAGAAATGAAGAGTAAAAGAACGTATATACACTTACAAGTGGGTTGCCTCCCACCAAGCGCTTTGTTTAACGTCGTTAGCTCGACGTGTGTGCCTTTTAGGCTTGTGAGGGATCGGCAAGAGGTATCTTGGCACCCTCTGGAATGGGTGTATCCACGAGATAAGGCTTTAACCGCTGACCATTGACGACGAATTCACCTCCAGACGGATTCAGTAAGACCACTGCTCCGTAAGGTCGACCACCTTGAACGGAGTTTACCAGGAAAAAGTTTCAAGCGAGAGTTGAAAAGCAATACGTGGTCATTCGGAGCGAAACTCCTAGAGATGATCCGCTTGTCATGATATGCTTTGGTGCGCTCCTTGTAGATTTTGGCATTCTCATAGGCCATATGCCTTATCTCTTCCAGCTCGTGCAGTTGGATGGCTCGTCGTTCAGAGGCTGATTTGATGTCAAAGCTCAGCTGTTTCACTGTCCAGGCTGCCTTGTACTCTAGCTCTACTGGGAGATGACAGGATTTTCCATACACCAGATGAAATGGAGTGGTGCCCAAAGGTGTCTTGTATGCGGTGCGATAGGCCCATAGAGCATCGTCTAGCTTTGTCGACCAATCCTTCCTGGTCGTGTTCACAGTCTTCTGCAAGATGCTCTTGATCTCCCTATTTGATATCTCCACTTGGTCACTCGTCTGTGGATGATAAGGTGTTGCCACCTTGTGTTTAACTCCATTGTGTTTTAACAAGTTGGCGAACACCTTATTGATGAAGTGAGAGCCTCCATCGCCGATGACTACTCGAGGAACGCCAAACCTTGGAAAGATGATCATTTTAAACATTTTCAGAACTACCCTGGCGTCATTTGTTGGGGAAGCGAGCGCCTCAACCCACTTGGATACGTAATCGACAGCCACCAGGATGTACTGGTTCCCATAAGAAGAAGGGAATGGTCCCATGAAGTCAATCCCCCACACGTCGAACATCTCTACTTCCAATATGAAGTTTTGTGGCATTTCATTGCGCTTGCTAATGTTGCCCTGTCTCTGGCAAGAATCACACTTAGAAACAAACTCATTAGCGTCTTTAAACAGGGTAGGCCACCAAAAGCCTGCCTGCAATACCTTAGAAACTGTTTTAAAAGTAGCAAAGTGTCCTGCGTAGTTAGAACTGTGACAGTGGAAGAGTATACCTGGGATTTCCGTATCAGATACGCACCTTCTAAAGATGCCGTCTGAGCATTATTTGTAGAGGTAAGGCTCATCCCAGAAATATCTTCGCACGTCTCGTAAGAACTTTTTCTTCTTGTACTTGACAAAATCCTCTGGTTCTTGTCCCACATCCAGGTAATTAGCGAAATCGGCGAACCAGGGTCGCTCAGGAGAGCGAGTGACTTGGATAGCGGCGACGGCCTCGTATGAATCCCTAATGCTGATGGAATAGACAGGTGATCTGCCATCGAGTGGGACTTGCTCCTCAATTCGCAGCCTAGATAGGTGATCTGCCACTCCATTTTCAATGCCCTTCTTTTCGTGAATCTCTAGATCATACTCCTGGGGTAAAAGGATCCAGCGAAGAAGTCTTGGTTTTGCGTCTTTCTTCGTTAGGAGGTATCGCAGAGCTACATGATCTATATGAACTATCACCTTAGACCCCACCAAGTATGATTTAAACTTCTCAAAAGCAAACACGATGGCAAGTAGCTCTTTCTCAGTCGTGGTATACTTGCATTGTGTATCATCAAGGGTTCTACTAGCGTAGTAGATCACGTGGAGTCTCTTGTCCTTTCGCTGTCCCAGAATTGCTCCTACCGCATAGTCGCTCGCATCCGTCATGATCTCAAAGGGGAGGTCCCAATCAGGTTGTTGGACAATTGGTGCAGTCATAAGTGCTCCCTTGATTGTGTGAAACGCCTCAAGACAAGGACCATCAAAATCAAATTTCACATCTTTGCATAGCAGCTGAGTCAAAGGCCTTGCAATCTTGGAGAAGTCCTTGATGAACCTCCTGTAAAAACCAGCATGTCCTAGGAAGCTCTGTACTCCTTTGACCGAGTTAGGTGGCTGCAGACTAGCCATGACCTCTATCTTCACCTTATCCACCTCAATGCCATCCTCTGAAATCTTATGTCCCAAAACTATCCCGTTTCTGACCATGAAATAGCATTTCTCCCAGTTGAGCACTAAGTGTTTCTCCTCGCATCGCTGCAGAACTCTGCAAAGATTTGCCAAACAAACAAAAAACGATGAGCCATAAACAGAAAAATCGTCCATGAATACCTCCATGATGTCTTCAATAAGATCTGTGAAGATAGACATCATGCATCTCTGGAATGTGGATGGGGCATTACACAAGCCAAATGGCATTCTGCAATACGCATAAGTGCCATATGGGCAGGTGAATGTGGTCTTCTCCTGATCATCTGGATGGATGGGAATCTGAAAAAATCTTGAATATCCATCTAAGAAACAATAGTAGGGGTGATTAGCAAGCCTTTCAAGCATTTGATCAATAAAAGGCAATGGAAAATGATCCTTCCTAGTTACAGCATTCAATTTCCTGTAATCAATGCACATTCTATGACCAGTCATAGTTCGAGTTGGAATCAATTCGTTCCTATCATTTTTCACTACTGTGACTCCACCTTTTTTAGGAACTACATGCACAGGACTAACCCAAGCACTATCAGAGACAGCATATATAATTCCAGCTTCTAAAAGTTTCATCATTTCCTTCTTAACAACATCTTTTAGATTCGGGTTTAACCTCCTCTGATGTTCTACAGAAGTCATTGATTCGTCTTCTAGATGGATCCTATGCATGTACTAAGTGGGTGAAATTCCAGTAATGTCATCTAGTGAATATCCTAATGCTCTACGATATTTTCTAAGTTCACACAACAGCAAAGCAGTTTCAGCATTATTTAATTCAACATTGATGATGACAGGATAGGTGGAATTAGGGCCAAGAAAAGCGTACCGTAACCCAGCTAGGAGGGTTTTAAGTTCTACCTTGGGAGCTTTCAGCTCGCTCCACGGGTTGTCGATATGACTCGGAGTCTCAGATGGCTTTGGTGTATCTGCCCTAATATCCAAAGAAGCTACTAACTTCGCATACACGCAAGTCTGGTCCAACTTCTTAGTATATTCATTCGCCTCATTGTTTAGAAATCCGTCCTCCGTTTTGGCTTTGGTTAAGGCAATCTCCAGCGGATCACCCATCATGATTTCCTCTGCCACTTTGTCAGCGACGTCCTTTGGATCATTGATGGAGAAGGTTTAATAATCTATCACGGGTCTCTTTAGCAGCTTATCCATCTTGAATTGCATCTCAATGTCTCCTAGTTGGAGATTGATGCGTCCACGCTTGACATCAATCATTGCACCAGCTGTGCAAAGGAATGGTCTGCCCAGAATGAGAGGATCTCTTGGCTCTTCGTCCAGTTCAAGCACCACAAAATCTGCAGGGACAAAAACATCACCAATTTTTAGCTGTAAGTCCTCTAGAACACCTACAGGAAGTTTAACGGAACAATCAGCAAAAATTAAAGAAATTTTAGTAGGACTAAAATTTTTAAAACCCAGCCGTTTGGCAACGGAGTATGGCATGAGATTGACGCTTGAACCCAGATCGCATAAGGAGCAGGCGAAAACCGTAGAGTTGATCTGAACTGAAAGCACAAAACGACCTGGATCTCCAAGCTTCTTCACTGCCTTGTTCTGCAACACAGCGTTACACTCTTTGGTTACCCTGACATAGTCCTCCTCCTCGGTCACATTAGAAGTCAGGATCTTCTTGAAATAACGTTTAAGCGAAGGGAATAAGTGGATAGCATCGACCAAAGGGATCTTGACTGTGAGACCGCTAACCATTTCTCTGCACTTCGCTTCTTCTAAGTCCTTCTGAGACTTTCTAGGATGAATCGGGTAAGGTGGCTTAGGAACATAGGCATTGGTCGGAGCACTGTTCACCAGACTGACCGGTCTGATAGTGGGACCGGTCGATTCCTTTTCCAGAGAGCTTTCGTTTTTTTTTGGAAAGTCATCTTTCGATGAATCTGGACCATTAGCAGAAGCGACTTTCTCCTTTACTGTCCTGGAGATTGGCTTAAGAACCTTGCCACTCCTAGTGGTGATGGCTTCTACTTCCATTGCAGAGATGGCATGGCAGTCCCTCTTTGGGTTTTGTTCCCCTTGTGCTGGAAAAGTCCCTTGCTGCCTCTTAACAGCATCTGCATTCTGAGCCACTTGAGTATCAAGCATCTTCAGGTGAGTTGTAACAGCTTCTAAACGCCCATTGATGTTTGTAATGTCGGTGGAAGCCTTCTGCTGATTAGCTAGCATGAGCTGCATCATAGCCTTCAACTCATCATTGGGATTAGCGGATTGAGGTGGAAGAGCTTGTTGTCGAGGCTGAAACTGATTCTGATTCTGATTCTGGTTATGGTATCCGGAGCCTGAACCCTGTCCATACTGCTTCTGATACCCTGCATTATAGCCCGTATATCCCTGAGCTGGCGGAGCTGTTCCTGATGAATTGAAAAATTGTTTCTGGGCTGGAACTGACGCTTGCTGAGGGTATACCTGATCCTGAGGGTTTGCAACATTGGTGCTCCTGTATGACAAATTGGGATGGTTGCGGTAGTTGTTGTTGAAACCTCTGTTCTGCCCCATTCCCTGGCCATTCACATAGTTTACTTCCTGAGTATCTCCTGAAACCAAAGCAGCATCCTCTGAAAAACAAATTGCATCCGAAGTGTCCCCGACCATGTTAACGTCCTGATGACTTCCTTGCATCAAGTCCCGAAGTTTAGCAGCTGTCAGCTCTGCTATTTCTGCTGCAGATGGTGTGTCAACACTGCAGACCCTTTTCGATCTATCATACTCAGTGCACTGATTGCTGGAACTCTGCGCCATATTGTCGATTAATCGGTAAGCACCTGCTATGCTCTGGGTCATAAAGTCACCATTGCTGGAGGCATTGAGATTGGTCTTGTATTCCCAGGTAACTCCATCGTAGAAAGTCCTGACAACTGCTGCTCGCTAAATCCATGGTGGGGGCACTCTCTACGGTACTCCTTGAACCTATCCCAGGCTTCAGCAAATAATTCTCCACCTTTCTGCGCAAAGTTGTTGATTCTGCCTCTGAGCTGAGCTGTCTTGGTCTTGGTGTAGAAATGATCCAAGAAGGCAGCTCTAGCTTCTTCCCAGCCGAAGTGACTTGAGCCACCTCAGAGCCTTGTCAGCGAGAGAGTGCTTAAACAGCTTGCACTTTAGATAGTCGGATGGTACCCCATTAGCCTTGGTCGTCTCACAGACCTCTTCAAAGTTCTCAATGTGGTCCATGGGGTTCTCAGCAGCTAAACCATGGAACACATGTCTTTCTACCAGGTTAATTAGCTGTGCCTTAATCTCGAAGTCATTCCTCTGAATCTCAGGGACACGAATGGCTGATCTGTTCTGGTAGAAAGCGTGCATATTGTCCCCTTCTCCAATCTGCGGTAGAGGATTTTGTCCTTGTGGCGGCATCTGCTGTCCTTGTGGCACTTGTTGTGTCATCATCATGGCAAACTGCTGCTGCATGTTCTGCATTTGTTGTTGAGCCACGAGTGTGCTAGCAGTAGTTGCAGCTCGAATCTGCTCTATCTGGTCGAACAAGGTATCCTGAAGAGCCGCGTTATCAGCTTGATTCGCTTCGTCCATAACTGGCGAGAGGGTTTTCTGAGCTCGGTTGGTCCTTTCTAGCTTGGCTAATTATTGGTTAGTGAATGAAATCAAAGGTTCATTGCGATTACTTCTCCTCTGCATACACCTAGAATCACAAGCGAAAACAACAACAAAAATAAAAACGAAATTAGAAAGTACTTAGACAAAATTCGCAAATCAAATCTGATGGTAAACACAATTGGTCCCCGGCAACGGCGCCAAAAACTTGATACACAGAGTTTTAACCCTATAAAATCTACTGCAAGTGCACAGCAAACGAAGTAGTAATTTAGGGATCGAAACCACAGAGACCAAGTGTTACGCAACGAAATACAGACTATTGAACTAAGCTAAGCAGGAAATGATGATTATGGGTGTGATATTATTAAGCTTAAAAGACAAATTGTAAAGTAAACGATTTAAATTCAGATGATTAAAAACGCTAGGTACTAGGAAATTTTCTGGAAATCACATTCATAAACCAGACAACTATTCAGATTCTAATATGCGCGCATCTTAAACTCAAACACTGATATAAATGGCTCCACTTCCGTGATAACTATTACTTTCCCTAGAGATCTGAGTGCCTAAACTTCCGTTTGGTCACGGCTATCCTAGACAAGCATTAACGTTTAGGTTTGATCAGTTCACAATTGACTCTAATTCACTTCCGAGATTAAAGACTAATTGCTCATCAACGACAGTTCTAGCGATTCACAAACTTTCGAAATGTATATTAACCTAAGATCTAAAGATTAAGTGATCAATTCAATCCTAGCATTATGCCTAGCAGTGATGAAGATGGTAATTAATAAACAACCTATTTGTGTCTGATTTATTTTGTGAAATCCATCGAAACCCTAAAACCTAACTAAAGAACTACTCAGACATAATAGAAGACATGGCAAAAGCAATAGATGAAAATAGCATAATTGAATGAATAGAAATTAAGATAAGGTTCAGAAATCTTCTCCGAAAAGTAGAGGAATTCTTCTCCTTGCTTACAATTGCTAAAAACTCTAAAAGTCTCAGTAAAAACGTCGTGAAAAAGGTCTCCCTCTGAAAAATCTGAAACCCTATGGGTTTTATAGAATAAAAATAAGAAAACGGAAAAAGGAAATCTTCCTGAAAATCAAGGGACTGGACCGGTCGGTCCAGCAACCAGACCGGTCGATCCTCACTCATTCTCCAGCCTTCGAGTCTTCAACGGATTGGTCGATCCTACAAGTGGACCGGTCGGTCCACTTTCCCGAGAGTTTGGTCGCTTGTCTTGCTAAGTGGACCGGTCGATCCTATAGGTGGACCGGTCGGTCCACTTTCCAGAGAGTCTTGGCTGCTTCGCATCGATCCGGATCGATCGGTCCTTGTTCCGGGTCGGTCTTGAGGTGCCAAAAGGTGGACCGGTCGGTCCCGGTAGCAGACCGGTCGGTCTGAGCATCAAATGGCTCCGGTTCCCGCTCAAATACTCAAATTTCTTTCCCGAACGCGTGCTGTTCCAAATCTCCGATTATGAACCTGAATGTCAACTCAAAACGACTCAAAAAATTCTGAAAACTGGTGAAAATCATAGTTAGGAAAACCCAAAATCACGTTATATCAATATCTTAAACCAAACGAATAATTTATGTTATCTATCCGAAAGTTAAGATAATTTGGATCGAATACATGTGCTTAGACATGCGTTCTACAAGAGATATATAAGAGTTCAACAATATTAACCTCCTAGAACAACAATGTATATATCAAACCATCACTCACAACCAAGAACCAAATAGCACAATCAGAGTTAACGAAAAGGCGTTCGCCCGATCAACGAGGCTCTCGACGGGCACCTTAATAGCATCATTTCTCATACCTAAGTCCCCAAAGAGACGAATAGCATTACTGGCCCAAGGTAACCCATTAAAACTAAAACTAAGGACCCGTGCAACGCACGCAGCTACACCCACCGAATTGGCTTGACCACTCCTTCCCAACACATAGTTTTTACCAACCACCAAACTAGTTTTACAATATATCGCAAAATCTTCGCAATTGTTTTCGAAAACATGGTAATCACCAAACCCATTTCTCGATAATAAGAAGTTCGCACGCGAAATGACTTCATCAGAAGGATCTGAAGGTGCGGTTGTGCAAGTACCTACTCGTGGTCTAGCCATAAAGATAGCCGAAGAGACACCGTAGTCGAAGATATAGAGGTTATCTCCGGCGAGAAAACAGTTGAGGCAAGAAGAGATTACACCTTTAAGGTTGGATTGATCTCCACAATTAGGACACGGATCACCTTGATTCGGAACCGAACTAACGATGAACTTGTCCAAGGAAGTTCCGGTTCCGGTTTCGAGACCACCTCCACGAGTGAAATGGATGACTTTACCGTCGCCTACATAGATTCCTGCGGATCAATCGAACGTTCTAGATAAATCATATGATTGAATGCCCAATTTTGCGGACATTCGAAAAAGAACAAAAAAACAGAGAAAAATCAAAACTAGATAAATATGAAGGAAGAAACCAAGAAATAAGAGAGAGAGAATGAAATAGAACCGTGATGGGCGTAGACGAAGGCGGTACGCCATGAATAGATGTGATCTCCTGCCTTGAGATCATCTCTGGAGATCTGGTTAGAGAGTAATCCCATCTTCTACAGAGAAAATGATTCAATTTTGATGAATTATTGCGGTTTTCAATATTTATATTTATATATACTCCCCACTTTCAAATTAGTTGTAATTATACATCTTTTTACACAAATTCAAAAAACAATTAAAAATTCAGTTTTTCCCCTATTTAATACATTATTTTAATTGATATAAGTAACTAATAAGCTTAAAAATAGGAATAAATATAGAAAAATTGATGATAAAAATACATTAAAAACTGGAAACAGCAACTAATTTGAAACAAAAATTTAAGTTTAGATTAACAACTAATTTGAAACAGAGGGAATATCTTACAATGTTGATTTACCACAATACAAAACAAATTAAGTAGAAACTGTATTACAAAAACATTGGACTTTTTCGATTGTTAACATGAGTTACCATGAGTTAAGATTGAGTTATGGGTACAACACATATATAACTCAAAAATATTACCAATCATGAATTAAAATATATTTTTTGAATTGGAATTTGAATTATGATGTGTTATTGTTGATGTACTAATTTGAGTTATCTCCTTTGTTGATATATTTTTTGGTGGTATTTTTGAGAATTGCCCTTGTAAAATTCGTAACTCAAAAATTAACTCTACATCATGGAAATTCTCATGTATTCGAGATGAATTACTATTTTATATTTTTTTAATCTGATTTTTCAAGTAAGAACATGAGTTTTGATTTTTTTTCTTTTTTTATATTTTTTTATGACACAAAAATTTTCAAAATATTCCAACGACACAATAATTTAGTCCAAGATTTTGTTGTTTTTTTATATAAATTCTATAAGAATAACTCAAACAAAGTTGTATATTCAAATTCTTTTAATAGTTTTCTTTTTTTTTATTTTATGAGAAAATTATGAAGTTTTTAAATTTACAATATCTAAGTTAGTTTTATGAGAATTTTCATGCTACTTTACAGTTATGCTTTCTTTTTTTGAACTTAACTTTTTTTATTTTTGGGTTTGGATTAACTATTTTATATATTTAGGGTATAGGTTTTGGGAGTAGAGATTAGGGTTTGAGTTTTGAGAGAGAAAAAAAATTAACGATTTTATTTTTTTCTATAAAAGACGTCATGTTTGCAATAAATTTTTAAGGATAACATATTTCAGAAAAATATTTTCAAATGTGGTATGTTTGTAATTCTCCCAATGTTTCTTTCATTTGATCTATTTTATTATTTAATTTCTAATAAAAATGTTAATATTACTTATTTTAAATTTAATTGCTTTTAATAACACATGCTGCAACTTATACATCGAAAAAGTTACAAGTCAGTTGTATTTATAAAAACTTTAATTTATATTTTCGCAACATACTCACTACATAAATCTGCAGCTTCTACCACATTATTTTAGTGCAAGCTGCATCTGACCAATCAGATTCTTAATAAATGAATATGAAAGAATCTAAAATGAATTAATGATATGTTTAAAGTACTCTTTCTGTATCTTAAATATCTTAATAGGTGATTTTTACGGTTGTAGCACATAATTAAAGAAATATTAAATTCTTTATCTTTTTCACTTAAAATATTAATTATCATCCCATTAATGAAAAAATGTTGGCTTCAAGAATTGTCCCCCATTAATTATGATTTAACCAATACTAAATTATACCGCAGAATAGAAATAGTCAAATTAAGTAAAAATACATTTAATTTTGTATTAAAACTTAAAAATCATCTAATTTGACACAAAAAAAAATCTATTAAATATCAGAGGGAATATTTTCTAAGGTTTTCATGGGATTTTTAATGATTTTCACTAAAATCCAGTTATTGCTAAAACCCAACCTAAATTGACAAGATTTGGTCTTCATAACTTTTTTACTTTAATTCTATTAAATTCTTTCAAAATAACAATATCATAAAAGAAATTGTAAAATTGAATAACACTAATATATAATGGAATTGGAAAATCAATCAATGAAACAACACTATAATTTTATAGAATTTGAAATAATGTCTACAGATACACAATCCAATAACACATGAATTTAAAAGAATTCATAAAATACATAATTGCATGACAATAGAATTTTAGAAAATCTTATTCCCTCCGTTTTAATTTAAGTGCATGAGACTTTTTTTTTTTTTTTTTTGAAACTTGATTGCATGAGAATTCATGAGCTTCACTGATAAACATGCTCTAAAGTTCATGGAAACAATAATAATGTTATTTAACTGTATTTCTTTACTTGACAAATAGTTAAAATACAGTTTCCACGGTACAAACAAAGCAGAATGATCAGCAACCAGCCCTCCATAATGCGCAACAAGTAGTAGTATTAAATAGACTTCTTGTTGTCGATGTCAGAATAAAAAGTAGACGACTTGTTTTCCTTTCTACTTTTCAAGACTTGAGCAAGATCTTCCACAGGGATCTTGGAAACATCTTCTCGCACACCAACGTCGGAACCCATGCGATAATAACAGTACTTACCATAACTTATCAAAATCATACCACCGGGACCTACATATCCAAGTGTTAAAGGAACCAGCAAACCTATTTTACATCTCTTTAACACCCCGTAGGCTGCAGACACTGAATTGGCTTGACCACTACTTCCAGACCTGCTTTCTGATGAGACAACCAAACCAGTTTTGCAATAGATGGCAAAATCTTCACAATTGTTCTCTAAGAGATGGTAGGCACCAAACTCCTTTAGCAATAAGAGGGAATTCGTACGCGAAATAACTTCATCAGGAGGATTTGAAGGTGCTATTGTGCAGGTACCGCTTCGTGGTGTGGCCAAATACATAGCCTTAGAGACACCATACTCGTAGAGATAAAGGTTTCCTCCAGCGAGGAAACAATCAAGACAAGAACGGATTACACCATCAAGTTTCGATTGATCTCCACAAATAAGACACGGATAGTTGCCTCCTCCATCACTCGGAACTGAACTAACGATGAGCTTGTTCAAGAAAGCTCCCATTCGGTTCTTTAGACCACCTCCACCAGTGAAACGTATGACCTCCTCCATCTTGTCCAAGAAAGTTCCCGATTGGGTCTTTAGACCACCACCACGGGTGAAATGTATGAGTTCCTCGATCTTGTCCAAAAAAGTCCCGGTTCCGGTCTCTAGACCATCTCCACGAGTGAAACGAATGACCTCCTCCATCTTGTCCAAGAAAGTTCTCGTTCGGGTCTCTAGAACACCTCTACGAGTGAAATGTATGAGTTCCTCGATCTTGTCCAAGACAGTTCCGGTTCCAGTCTCTAGACCACCTCCACGAGAGAAATGTATGACTTCCTCCATCTTGTCCAAGAAAGTTCCTGTTCCGATCTCTAGACCACCTACACGAGAAAAATGTATGACTTGCTCCATCTTTTCTAAGAAAGTTCCGGTTCGGCTCTCTAGACCATCTCCACAAGTAAAATGTATGACTTGCCCATCACCTACATAGATTCCTAGAATTCAAAAAACAGAGAGATAGTGTTACTTTATTCATCCTCCGAGTAACAAAAAAATCACAATTTTATCTAAGAGATCTCGAGGATTAGGAGATCGCCTCCAATGTATTTCCTAGTAGTTATTAGAAAAATTAATATTTGTGTATAAGGTAGATTTCCTACTCCATTTATGTAAAGAATCTTTTTAGACAAGTTATGATCTTGTATAAATAAATGTATTTGCTAATGAAAAAATATCATAGAAACTATTATACTTCTAAGAATTCCTCCAGATATATCATATTGAGCGAATAAAAATGCCTCCATCAACATATATATATAGAGAGAGAAAGAGAAAGAGATGGAACCGTGATGGGAGTAGGTATAAGCGTTACGCCATGAATAGATGTGATCTCCTTGCTTCAGGTCATCCCTGGAGATTTTGTTCGAGAGTAATCCCATCTTTGTTATTGTTAGAGCGAGAGGGTAAAGAAGGAGATGGGATTTTGCTTAACGAGCGGACAGTGGAGTTTCTCTGATCTTACATCACCCCACTTCGTACGTATTTAAAGCATAGGAAGAACTTTAATTACACTAGCGACTTTTTGTAAAATTATCTTCATACTTAGGAAATTGCAAAACATCTATCAATATTGAGAAATTACACACAACTTGTGCAGTGTTAACGTCACAATATTTGGAAGATAGTTGATTAATTTTATATTGCTGGAAGATTAATTTGTAGTTTTCATAGTTTGAGGATTGTTTTGCGTTTTTGTTCCTTAAAGTTTTTAACTTAATCGTAAACACAACAATTGTTTTCGGTAGAGGTGCGATGGATCCAGATCCATGGCTCCCGGATATCGGATATCCGTGGTTTTCGGATATCCAATATCCGTCCAAATATTAACATATCCGCGGATATCCGGATCCGTAAAAACATTACAATTTTTTTTAAAGTATTAAAATAATTAAAAATTGATTTTTTTAAAAAAAATTAATATAATTTTATTAAAATAAATAAAATATTTCGAAAATGATTTTAAATTTATTTTTTAGATATAAGTTTCATCTTTTCTAAAAAAATATTAATAATTTTTTTTTTTAATATATTTAAAAAATCCAGATTCGGATATCTGAACTTGAAAATCAGGATATCCGAATCTGGATCTGTGATTTAACTATCCAGATCCGGATCCGGCCCCTATCCAGATTTTTTTGGAATATAACCTAAACGAATCCCTGATGAAATTTCGAATCTCGGATAATAATCTCACCTCTAGTTTTTGGTGCTTGTAGTATATTTTTACCCGCTCTGAAGCCGAATAATTTCCTTTGAATTTTATAGTTTTTATTAAGTACGGATCCAATATAAATTATCAGTCCTAACTCCACTAGAATAACTTTAGCTGTATAGTAATTATTAACTTTGAATGTCACAATTATCAAAGAAATCTAGTGGATATGGTTTAGTATATAAAAACACGTTTCCTTCTCGAGTAAGCAATTACAGACCCTACCATTTTACCAAAAAACCACTTTCGTTACACATCACATCTATGGAGTTGTTATATCGACTCACGAACGTTTTTTTTTTTTTTTTTTTTTTTTAAATATAAACTTTATTCATCTTTTCCTTGTTTTCTTTTTCTCCAACCAAGAGACCATTTAAAAAGTTACAAGCAAAGAAAGAAGATGAAAGATATAACATAGAATACAAGACTATTTGAAACGTATTTAAAGCAAAGCATTTGATATCTGATGATGAATCATTAAATCTGGATGAAGCCAAACCAGGTAGAGATGTAAGAAACTGAATTTGGCTGAGGGATGGTAGTCGTTGGTTGAATCTGATTTGAGGAAGAGTTGATTCTGTCAAGACTCACGAACGTTGCTTTGCTTTTCCTATACAAATCCATTGACCATGTCTATTGGCTACATCATGTATGCGTTCTACAAAAAAAAAAATTGATTCGGTGGCTCTGGAGTAATCTGTGGAACGTTGACGGACGATTTTTAATCGATCAAACACAATTATTTAAGTCATTTCTCTTTTCAATATCCTTCAAGTTTGAAACGTAGTGATAAGCTATTTCTTTTCACATGTTTTCTCATTAATTTCACATTTTTTATATAATGATTTTTTTTTTAATTTGTTTTATATCCACATTAATCTTCTTTCAAGTTTAATTCTTGGCCCAATCAACAAAAGACTGTTTACCACTAAATATTTTGAGATAATTAAAAGAGAGATAGATTTGTGCTCTTGAAGAGCTTATTGAAGAAGAAACAAAATTGATAAACTAAGTAGCTCAAAGAGCTTTATTCAAATGCAAATATAAAAGAGAAAGGGAAGAGATTTATGTTTGTCACCAAGATCAAATAGATTATAAATTGATATCATAAAATGTTTAGGGAAAAAGAGCTGTTTTCCAACTCTCAAGGTTACATACAAAGATCTCATAACATTGCTATTTATACTAATTTACTTGTAATGAAACCCTAAACACATGGGCTTGCTTTAACACTCAAAGGACTTGTAGAAGTGTATTGGGTTTATTGGGCTTGTCTCTAATAAATATGTGGTTTTTTTTTCTTTTTTAGAAACACTAAATATGTAGTTGTTTTTTAGTTCATTTGAGAAAAAAACACCATACATTATAGAGTTCCACAATTCAACAATGCAAAAGAAATTTGAACCACATTGTGCAATCAGGTTAGCCTTCTCTTGCCCGAGCCACGAGGCTCTTGACGGGCACCTTTCTCACACCAATGTCCGCTAAGAGACGGATAGCATTGCCGGCCAAAGGATGACACATGCGTGAAACGCTCGCAGCTGCACTCACCGAACTGGCCTGACCGCTCCTTCCCAATAGAGCGTTTTTGCCGACTACCAACCTAGTTTACAATATATTGCAAAATCTTTACAATTATTCTCTAACATATGGTAATCACCAAATCCATTTTGATATAATAGATATTTGGCTCGTGAAATAACTTCTTTTGAAGCATCTGAAGGTGTTGTTGTGCACTTACCGCCTCGAAGGTTGGCCATCCAGACAGCCGGAGAGACATTGTACTTGAAGAGATAGAGATTTCCTCTGGCGAGAAAGCAGTCGAGGCAAGAAGAGATTATACCATCGAGATTGGATTGGTCTCCGCAAGTAGAACACGGTTTGCGAGTTGGAATTAAACTAACGATGATCTTGTCCAAGAATGTCCCAGTTCCAATCTCTAGACCCCCACCACGAGTGAAATTTATTACTTTCCCATCGCCTACGTATATTCCTGAGGATCTTCAAATATTTTATTATAATTTTATGCAATCCAAAAGCACAACTAAATTAGGGATCCTCAACAAGTTTTCCAAAAAAGAATAGAGAATTCGACCCAAAAAAAAAAAAAAAGAATAGACAATCAAATATTGATACAAATGAAGGAATAAACCAGTGGCGGACGTACGTACAAAATTATTGGGCACGTTCTCTATATTGATAATTAAGAATTCTCTTTGAGAGTTTATATCAAAGATTGAAAGTAGCTCGTTTGGTTTGAGTGTTTCTACCATGCAACGCCCATTTGCTCACCCAAGTTCAAACCCCCTTTTTATTTTATTTTTTCCTACACAAACTTTATTTCGTTTCCATAAATAATAGTATTGTTTTTTCTTCTGGTTTTCTAAAGTTTGTAACGTCTTTAAATTGCCTTTTTCTCTTTGTTTTTCTTGACTACATCTTTTCTTCCATTTTAATGTAAAGGTTTTTTTTTCATTTTTTGTTTCTTCAAAATTTACGGTCATTATTGATTTTGAGAAAGCTTTCTATTTTTCTTTCACCATTTCATAAAAATAAAGTAACAATTAGAAGGTATATTTTTGAATATGTTAAATAATTATGTAAAGATAATGTGTTATGTACATTTTATGTTAATCTCATGGATATTTTCAAATTTAAAGCACATTATTTATATATTATTTAGTTTGATTCAAGTATTTTTTTTAAACATAAAACTCTATACTTCATAAGATATCTTTTCTCTAAAACATATTTAACTAGATAAATTATATTTAATATTTATTTATATTGTGCCCTATATAAAAAAGATTTCTTGATCCGCCCCTGGAACTCTGAAATATAACTAAGATTGAACACTGGAAATGAATGACTATATATAAATTCAGTGAGGGATGGAACCGTGATGGGCGTAGCCGCGTAGACGTAGGCAGTACGCCACGGATAGATATGATCTCCTGGGTTCAGATTATCTCTCGAAATCTGGTTAGAGCGTAATTCCATCTTCTTGAGATATAATGATCCAAAGCTGGTTTTACTTTCTCTCTTCCTAGTTTGTCATGGTTGTGATTTTTAAAACCAAGATTTAAAGTCAACGTATGTTGTTTATCATTTTACGTCGGAATGTTTCTTTTTTCATTTTCTTTGAATGTTTCTTCTTTATTTGCTGGATTATTTAAAAGTCAATTGTAAATTGCATTAAAATAAGAGTAGACTTTATTTCAGAGTCTTCCCATCTCGGACAACTTATCCCCCCCGCTCAAACTTTTTTTTTTTGGATAAACCCTATCGGCTATTCGGTCAGCCTCAGTAGGAACGCATCAAGGTGCTACCAAGTGGACTGGTCCTCCGCGCTAGCAGATAGGTCTTTACGGGCTACCACTCTGTCTATCCTGAGTTTGGAATGCCTTCCGACTAAGTGTCAGAGGGTAATCAGGCCGCCTACATTTCTTATTACCAGGTAAATCAATTGGGTCAGAGCTCAACTGATAGACTTTCCACATAATGTTGATAACAGCCGATGGGGATCGAACCAAGCAAGAGAGAGGGAGTTGCACCCACCCCTGTGGGCCCGCCAGCCACCAGCCCACCACCATGTGGACCCCTCGCTCAAACTTCATAAGTCATAACCATTCCCCTCCAAGGCAAGAGAAACTACATACGGCGCAATAAAACACATAGCTCAGCTAAATCTATTGATGGCTCATTTTGGACTAGGAAACCAACTCTAGATCAACCAAGGAGATGCCAGAACAAACAGATCAAATAACATATTTCTTCCACGAGTTGTTAAATATGCTCTGAATCTGTTTTGGGCATGCCAAAGCTGTTGGGCCTTAATGATAAAAACGGATCATGATTATTATGAGATTCTCTTTATAAGTTCGTGTTGGGCCTTAATCACTCTTTTTGCCCGTGGAAGTAGCCAACACATTGTTGGTGAATCTAAGTATATAGTAGACGTTAGTTACTTGAACTGTATTTTTACTTCATAAGTAGTTCAAATACAAGTTCCACAAAACACACACACATACATATTCAAATACAGGTTCCACAATACACGCACACATACAGGTTCCACAATACACGCAAAGTAGAAGAAGCATAATCTCTCTTACTTAGCAATTAATTAGTCATCATAATCCGAAACTGAATCTGCCACTGGTGTTAGTCAACTATATAACTACACTTGTTGTAGTTGTTGTTGTCGTCGGATTTTCCTTCAATAATTGCTACTCTTCATAGTTTTTTTTTAAATGAAGGTTTTTTTTTTTTTACAAATAATGCAACTTGAGTTTTGAAAGAGCTATGACATAGTTTTGCTGAATAATTCTCCTTTATTGGCTGGTTTAAACAAAAGTCAATGAGAAGTTGCATTATAATAAGAGTACACTTCATCTCTCGCACGTACTTCATAACCATTCCCCATTCCCGTATGATAGGCAAAAGAAATAGTTTTGTAACTGTAACAAAATTCACTTTCCATAAAAATGTTCCTATGACTAATATCCATCATATCATAACATAAATGGAGAATTTAATAAAAGCAGAAGTAGACTCTCTACTCCACAACAGCAATTGGTGACAAAGCTTGAGGCTATGTGATAGAAAATGGATTATGACCAGAGCCTTTTTGTGTGGCATATTGCCACTGAGCTCTTATACCGAACAGAAAAAAGGACTGAAGAGAATCACATCGACCGTGAGTTCAGTACAATCCATGATGTACCTCGCCTAATGATGCAACCCACTATGATGTGAGCAGAGTGTGGGTTGAGTTGCTTACGAATGTAGAAACTAATTGCGACCCTATAAAACACATAACTCAGCTAAGCTATTGATCTATGTTTGAGCGAGAGATGAATATAACGAATGAGAGTGCATGACAAAAAGAGATAGAGTTTGTTAACAAGGTTCAGTTTACCAACCTACATCCCCGAAACCATGTCCAAAATACGAATCCACTAAAACAAGATTACAACTACAATTGCATATGGTATCTAACACTACAATGCCTACCATTCTTTTCTACCAATCGAATCTAAAGCTAGAGCTAGACTCTCTGCAAGTCAACATCACTCTAGGATTTCGTTGTTCTTTGGTCTCATCACATAGAATACTCATGCTTCTCTAACATCAATCTTCATCTTCAATCTCTTCATATTTTAAACTCAAGCAAAATACACTTTTAGTTGCTTTCATGGAGTGGAACTTTATCGAAGTCTATAGAAGACCTCAGTTATTTAACAGTATTCAAATAGTTCAAATACAGGTTCCACAAAACACATACAAAGGAGAAGCATAATCTCTCTTACAAAACAATTAAATTAGTCATCATAATCCGAAACCCGAATCCGCCACTAGTGTTAGTTAACTAACTACACTTCTTCCTGTCATCGGATCCGCCTTCAAGAATTGCAATAACTTCAACAAGCCTTTCCACATCAACTCTGATAACATCATTCCTCACACCAATATCAGAATTCAAACGACCAATACAGTACTTACCATACCCTGCCAAAGCCATACCACCTAAACCCGTAAACGCGAATCCAGCAGTCGAAGTAAGAGCATATCTTGCAGCAGAGCCTAAAGAAGCAACACTCCCTGCAATCGACCAAGGGAAAACATCTCTGGCCGCATTCACCGAATTCGCTTGACCACTACTTCCCTGCTTCGACAACACCACCAAACCGGTTTTGCAATAAATCGCAAAATCTTCACAATTGTTTTTAAACAGATCATAAAGACCAAACCCCTTTTTCAACAAAAGGTATTCCGCACGGGAAATGGTTTCATCAGAAGGATCTGAAGTTGCTGTTGTGCATGTACCGCCTCGTGGTATGGCCATAAACATAGCCTTGGAGACATTATACTCGAAGAGGTAAAGGTTTCCTCCAGCGAGAAAACAATCAAGGCAAGAAGAGATTACACCTTTGAGTTTGGATTGATCTCCACATTTAGGACACGGATTGTTGTTGTTTCCTCCTCCGTGATTCGGAATCGGAACTGAACTAACGATTATATTGTCTAAGAAAGTTCCGGTTCCGGCTTCTAGACCATTTCCTTGAGTGAAATGTATGACTTTTCCATTACCGAGGTAGATTCCTAGATAATCAAAACAGAGAAATCGCGTTACTTTTTTATTCTCTAATTTTGGGATCTTGAAGAATTTCGATAACAAGAAGACAAGAAATGTAATGTACCGTGATGAGAGTAGATATAAGCGATGCGCCATGAATAGATGTGATCTCCTGGTTTGAGATTATCTCTGGAGATCTTGTTCGAAAGTAATCCCATTCTTGTTGTGAGAGAGATGTGTGGAGTGTGAGGTTTTCAGTCTTTGTCCAGTTGTCCTGAAACCCTGATTTTGTTCTACTCGGTATGCATTTCACCTTATCTTCGAGGTTAAGTCTTCGAGAATGTTCGATTCGGGTTTAGTAGATTTCAGTTCAGAATCGTTTGGTTTGGTTCGTTCTTTCGAATAATTAACAATTACCTCGCTGAATGAGTTATCAGTGCCGAATTAAATATAGCAACGAGTTTTCTTTGTATGGGTTTCGGATTATGATGACGAATTAAATATAGTTTTCTTCACATAAAGTTCGAATAACAGTTGACTATACCAATGTGTGAGAAAAATAAAACCTTGAGCCATAATGAAGAAAGTATAAAAACTTTATGTTTTGAGTTAAAGAGAAGAAAATCTTGACTAGGACATGTGGATGGTGCTAGTTCATCCGTTGCTCAACCAATCGAACTAGAGGACAGTGGCATTTTTTCCTTTTTTTTTTTGACGTTTTTATTCTTACTTAAAATTCTAAGTTTAAAAGTAAGAAAATGGTTGTTACTTAAAAATCAAACAAAGTTCAACAAGAGTTGATGACTCTGTCAATGTGAAGAAAAATAAAACTTTGAACCATAATGGATTTAAAACAACACTATTTTCAACCATAAAACGTTGTTACAAACAACTCTTACCCATCCAACAACAACCATATAACATTTTATTTTATCAAATCCAAATTTTCACATCCGACTCAATCTCGTCGAACCCATCTTCTTGGCAATCTCCCTAAGCACAAACTTCATAACTTTCCCGGTCGAAGTCTTTGGCAACTCATCCCTAAACGACACCGTTTTAGGCACCATATACCTTGGCATTTTCTTCCTACAATACTCGATCAACTCTTCCTCCGTTGGTTTCCTACTCAACCCATCTTTCAAACTCACAAACGCACACGGCGTCTCTCCCCAAAACTCGTCCGGTCTCGCCACCACCGCCACTTCATTCACCGCCGGATTCGTATACAAAACCGCTTCAACCTCAACACTACTCACATTTTCACCTCCCGTTATGATTATATCTTTCGATCTATCTTTTATCTCTAAATACCAATCCGAATGAATCACACCAACGTCTCCGGTATAAAACCACCCGTTCTTCAAAGCCTTCTCCGTTCCGACCGGATCTTTTAAGTAACCGAGCATGACCGAGCTTCCTCTCATCACTATTTCCCCGACCGTTTCTCCGTTTCTCTCGACGCTCCGACCTGATTCAGGATCCACCACATCGATTTCGGTAAACCCGACAGTTCTCACTCCTTGTCGTGCCTTTAACCTCGCACGATCGCTCGCCGGTAAGCGATTCCACTGCGGCTTCCACGCGCAGGAAACGTTTAAACCGGCGGTTTCCGTTAAACCGTAGCCGTGGCTTATGTTGAAACCGATCGATTCGGCGCGGTGGAGCACGGCGGCTGGAGGCGGAGCACCGGCTGTTAAGATGTTAACCGGACGGTCAAGAGGGTTAGATTCCTGAGTCGCCGATAACATATTGAGAACTACCGGAGCTCCACACATGTGTGTAACGCCGTGATGACGGATCAAACGGTAAATAAGCGGCGCGTCGAATTTACGCAAACAGACGTTAGTTCCTCCGACGGCAGCGATTCCCCATGGATAACTCCAACCGTTAGCGTGAAATATCGGTAGGGTCCATAAGTAAACCGGATTTTTCGGTACGGTCCAATCGATTAGTGAATCAATTGACATTACGAATACTCCTCTGTGACAGTGAACCACTCCTTTAGGAGCAGAGGTCGTACCTGAAGTGTAGTTTAGCACGATCGGATCCCATTCGGATTCGGGTCGGATCCAATTAAAACCCGGATCACCTCTCTCGATTAAATCATCGTAATTGTAACGGAATCTCTTATCTGCCACGTCATCACCTCCTTCTTCTTCTTCTTTATCGGCGATGATGACGAGAATCGGCGGATCGGTTTCCATCATCGCGATCGCTTCGACGGCGAGATCGGAGGAGAAGACGTCGACGAAGAGAAGCTTAGATCCGCAGTGACGGAGAAGAACAGAGACGGTGCGCGCGTCGAGGCGCGTGTTGATGTTGTTGAGGATTGCGCCGGTCATCGGAACGGCGAACTGGAGCTCGTACATCGCCGGAGTATTGGGAGAGATGACGGAAACGACGTCGGATTTACCGATTCCGATCGAAGACAGAGACGAGGCGACGCGGAGGCAACGGGAGTTGGTTTCACGCCACGTGTAAACGGTGTTAGTGCCGTAAACGATTGAGGTGCAGTCACCGTAAACGGTGGCGGCTCTTTCTAAGAAACCTAACGGCGTTAACGGCGGCGAATTAGCGGCACATGGCTTCATTTCCTCCATTTCTTCTCGAGCGGTAAAAACAATGTTTTCTTCGTTTCTTCTTCTTTTAAATTTAACCCGCCGATGAAAATGATGAAATAAGAGTTTCGTGATTATCTAGGAGTAGGACACATTGGTGACGACAATGGAGATAAGGTTAGAGTTATCTTGAAGCCAATTGTCATCTTTATAATATTATGGATAAATGATTTTGACTATACTTGGCATTACGTCATTGATCAAATCTACACAATCAATTCACCCAACGCATTTGAGGGAATATATCTTCTGAACTAGCAGTTTTTGAAAATGGCAATATTAGAATATTTTTTGCTATTTGAAGTACTTTACTATATATAAACTTTTTGGATTCAGAAATGACGATTTGGTATTATAATTAGTAAACAGCAACTAGGGAACAAGAAGTGGACGTGCCGGAGTGGTTATCGGTCACGACTAGAAATCATGTGGGCTTTGCCCGCGTAGGTTCGAATCCTGCCGTTCACGATTTTTATGTTGTTGTTGAGTTCCAAATGTATTTTATTTTTGGTAACATTACATATATCAATCGTATTTGTTTACCTGAAAGTAGCAAATACTGTATATTTCTTCATTTTGAAGGTTACAAATATTTTTTCAAAAAAGTGTTTTCCAAAATTTGAGTCTTTTCAGCCAATTATCTCATTTGCATGCATGGACCATGTTTCGGTATGCACGAAAAATGAATCATTTACGAAATGCAAATCACTGAGACATCAACTGAACGTTCATCAATTTGTGTTCACACTTTATTGGTTATCATACATAAAAAATATACTCTCTCCGTTATGAAAAGATTGATGTTGTAGGAAAAACAAATATTTCTAAAAGATTGATTTTTTATACTCTCAACACATTTTTAATGAAAAAACAATGATGAATTGTAAATTCCAAGACACATTAATTGGTTTTATTGAATTATTATTGGTTCAAAGTCATAGAAAATTGTTTAGTACAAAAACAAGACATTTTTTTTTTCAACACATTCTTTTCATTCATTACTTAGAGTTTAAGTTACAAGTAGAGGGAATTAAACATCCTCTAGATTCATCATCCACAAAGGGAATACAACATAAGAACTTTAAACACAATAAAAGCAAGATAAAGAAGAAATTCCAAGGCTTGGTTGGCAATTCCTCCATGATAGCTAGGGAGCCAAAGTTAATATTCGAATCTATCGAACAACATCTAACTTTGCCTGAAGCCTTCGTCATTGAACATCCGACCACCGATAGACCAGCAATCTTTATATCCCCGTCCACGGGACATTGGATTGTTGCGAATTGGAGAGGGAAATTCATTACTCTAGCTTTCTTTAGACCCATGATCAGCACATGATCGTTCATAGCTCGATTGGTAAAGACCAAAATCATAGAGCTTAAAGATACTCTCCCCCTAAAGGCAGAGATTTCTTCGGTTTTGAAACCGGAATCCAAACGTCTCTCATAGAGAGAAGAGAGGGACGTGTTGATCTGTCCTCAACGGAGGAAGCAAATACACACGATTCTAACAACCTATCACGATTCCACTGAGTAACTAACCAAACTAGTCCATCAATCTCAAACCTAGACATGAGTCCTAAAACACATCTAAATCTAACACTGCTTACTTGAATGGTTAAGAAAGTGAAAAGAGGATATATCGGGTCAGACCTGAGACTGATTGTCGAAATTGCAGGGTTTTTTAAGAACCCAGAAAACTTTTGGAATCTCCCTAGGGAGTTGATGATGTCGTGCTTAGACGACCAATGATGAACAAATACTACTGGTGGGCTTTTCCCATTCCAATGGGCCAGGGTTCGGCAATGACTGCACCGACTGGACCGAGCCCAGTAATAACGGCCCAATAAGCCCATCACCTCATGGCTTAGCAGACGGAGGCTTATTCTGCCGGAGAGAAGAATTCAGGCCAGAAGTCCCCGGCTCACCATGCCTTCTGTTTCCGCCACCAGAGGGGTCTTCGTGAGAGAACCGGCGGTTGAGACTCACTCCAAGCTCGAATTGGAGAGAACGGTTTTAACGAGCACTTCATTATCCTCACCGGATCCACAAAGGTCACCGGTAAGTAGGGGTTCTCCGATTGGCCGACAAAGTCGAGCATCGGCGATAATTTTGGATAAGAGGGAGAAAGTCTCGCTCCGGCACCGACAGCTTGACCGCATGCAGAAACAGAGCCCTCGGAGTCGATGGATCTGGCTCGGCGGCGGGTAGCGGCGATTCGGTTAAGAGAGATCTCGAAGCAGACATCGCTAGAGTACACAGAAGAACAAGAGGCAACGTCGAGAGATAGGAACCGAGGTTGACGTCGACGAGATACACCTCGCCGGCGTCGATGAACGGAGGAGGTGAAAGTTTCTTCAAAATCGCCAATGAGAGAGAAACGCGTGAGATTTACTCGCTACTTTTTTTTTTGAAAAAAAAAAACAAGACATTTATAACTAAGAATTAATGTGTTTTCTTAATAGTTGTGATAATTCTACAACATCAATCTTTTTAGAACGGAGGGAGTATTTCTTTCATAGATACCAAAATTAATAGACCTTTATTGTTTTAACATTTATTATTCAACTGAATCTAAATTGAGATCCCATTCAATATATAGGCACGTTAGCTACATTATGTCCCGGGTGATCGAGCTAGTCATTGAGAAAAAGCCGAAGGGTGAGGACGCGCAAGGGGAACACAACGATGTTGCAATTTTTCTTTGCAAATTGGGCTGCATGTATTTAGCTTTTTGTAATTATTGTTTGGTTTAAACTTGGATTTATATTTATCAACTGTATGTTAAAAAAAAAAGTAAAAAAAAAAAAAATTATTGAGAAAAAGCAAAGGATGAGGACGCGCAAGGGGAACACAACGATGTTGCAAGTTTGGCTGCATGTATTTAGCTTTCTGTAATTCTTGTTTGGTTTAAACTTGGATTTATATTTATCAACTGTATATTAAAAAAAAAAAGTTTCAAAAAAAAAGAAATCATTGAGAAAAAGCCAAAGGATGAGGACGCGCAAGGAGAACACAACGATGTTGCAGTTTTTCTTTGCAAATTTGGCTGCATGTATTTAGCTTTCTGTAATTCTTGTTTGGTTTAAACTTGGATTTATATATTAATTGTATATTAAAAAAAAAATTTTTAACCAAAAGAAATCGAGAAATTTCTTTATTAAGCAAAAAAAAAAAAATCGTGAGATTAACTAAGAAATTTTAAAATAATTTTATGACGCATTTAACAGAAATTTTATGTAACTTTAAAACCTTTACAATATTTAACAAAAAACTTCTTTTTTTCAAGTTATAAATATGAAATATCTTGAAAAGCATTTACCAAAAAAAAAAAATCCAAAGATGGGCTTCTTTTGAATGTGATGACTCTCCTTATCTTTAGTATTCAAATACAAGTAACAAACCCTACTATACATGTAAATTTGATGTATGTAACAAACCCTACTATACATTTAAATTTGATTACTGTACTCATAGACTGTTCTACATTCAAAATCTCATTTTTCTAATCATCCACCATGTAAATAACCTACATATATATTATCATGTAAAATTCCATTCCTTTTACTATGTAAATCAAAGAAAAGAGTGAAAACAAAACAACAGTATAGGATGAAAATCCACAATCATATACAATACGTATATGTATGTCTTAACCACTACATTGTAAGAAAGGAAAAATATTCATGCCTCCTAAAAGTTTGTCTATTTCAAGCTTATAGTGTTGATACTATGAAATGGTATAACACAAAAAAAAAAAAAAAAAACTAAAAGCCAGACTCTTTTTACAAGACACCATTCCATAGACATTATCAGGGGATTTTTTTTGCAGTCATTCCGATTCGTTCTAAGCCTGCATCAAAACCTACGATGATACTGTCCAGCGTTCTCTTCGTGGTCCCAAGATCGATTGGATATCTCCTGATTGCTTCTGCATTATAAGAGCAAAGGAAAGAAAGTAAGCACATTGTTTCTAACAAACACCTCAGAGACAAGTTTCAATTCATCCTTCAAGAACATAACTTTTCAAGATTCGTATAATCATCATCAAGATTCAATCAGCTTGAACAATGCAAGAACCCAAGACAAATTCTTGCCTCTATTTCAGAATTCAAGATTCCTCAGAAAATTAAATTTGTTAACTTCAAGTAATTGCTTTTTTTTTTTTTTTTTCACTCTTACAAATTGGGGGAAATCAACAATCCTAACTGCTAGACATTGAAAATTCCAATCTAAGATCAATATTCATTTCAAAAGATGCTTAGAATCAAGTAATTATATCAAAGTTTCATTTTGGTTGTAACCATTTTCAGAATTGTGCAAATATTCAAGATCATATTAGAAGCTGCAACAACCCTAGCTAATTAACACTTGCAATTCCAACACAAAGATAAACAAAATCCCCAAATTTCAGCTCATGGAATCGCATCGCAACAACGTACCTTCAAATCAAGGGTTCTAGAGAAATCAACCGTACGTGGCTGAGATTCCGCGGCGGTACAATCTCTCGGCGACTCGAACAGCGATAGAGAAAGCTGCTTATCAGCGACACCGACATCGAAGTGGATCAGCCCAGAGCTCTCCGGATCCACATGTATTCCTTTCACAGCAAACCACAGGAACAGCTCCTTCTGCGTCACACCGGACAAATTCCCGATCCGTCCATCGGAGAGAACGCCGGAGATGTTGTAATCGAAATGAAACTGATTCTCGAATTTAGCATCGCAGGGAACAGGAAGAGCGACGTTGAAACGCCCCGTTTTGATGTCGATCGAGAAATTGGTAACTCCCTTTGGAACTATACCGGCGGGAAGACCACTTTCCCGGAGATAATCGTAAAACGACGGATCCGGTGACGAGGAAATCTGAAGGAAGAGAATCGAAGAGAAGAGAGTGGTGATGAGGAAGAAGAGATCTCGAGTCGTAGCCATTGAGTCAAAGTAGAAATCGTCGAAGAAGGAAAGCTTTCAGAGGAAGAAGACGACAAAGGCGGTTTAAGTTTCCTCTGTTAACAAATTCCGTTTTTTTTTTTTTTTGGTGAGGTTAATTAAATTTACTTACTTATTGTTAAGTTTTGACTTGGAGAGTTTCTCAGTTTCATTAATGTTCATTAATTTCTTTAAACGTGGCTTAATTGGGCCGGGCCGGGTCGGGTCGATTTCAAAGAAATAATTTAACCCAACAAAATTTCGAACTGGGAAAATTTTAATAGAAATAGAACAAAGGATTCGTGTATAATAAAACAAGAGTTCTCATATTTTTTGCTGAACCAATAGAGAAACTAAAAACTCATTTTTCTTCATCACCAAACTAATAAACCTAACAGAATTTAACAGTAACATTGAAGGAAACAATCTTAAGAGTCTTAAACAAATTTGTTTACCAAACGCGCATAGAGATTGAATTAAGTAGCCTCTCTTCTTCATATATCATAGTGCCGATTCTACGGTTGAACCACAAACAGAGGCTGTAAAATCAAAACACAAAACAACGACATATATCAGTAGAGATTTCTTACATATACAACGCATTAGATCTACATAACCTTTGTAGTTGAAATGACGAAAGCATAAAGACTAGTTCTGGTAAAAAATGAGAGAGAAAATGTTTCCGTTTAGTAACACGATGGAGAAACGAGAAAACTTACAGTGTCGAGGCTAACAGGCTTCCCGTCTTCTGCAACGATATCCACTACGGTTCCAGTATGGTCAGACTGAGGAGAAGAAGTTCAAGTTTTTGAGAGTTCAATCAAAAAGAAATATTTTCAGACTTTTCCAACTCAAAGGTGATAAGAGTTTTGACAAAAAAGAAAAATCCAGCTAATTCACCATAAGTTGGAAACAATTTGGTATGAGAAGATTTAACATACAGTTAGGTTAAATATAAAATTCTGACATACAGTTACTGTTAAGAAGATTTAGGGAACTCACCTCTATTTCATTCATCAACTTCATGGCTTCAACAATGCAGAGAACTTGCCCCTTCTGCACTTTATCTCCAACCTATAGAAGCAGCAACATAGTCATCTATAACGAATCAAGACCATGAAATGCAGGAGCATAAAGATGGAAAAATTGCTGGTTATGACAAAATCTGATTGCTCGGTTAATCCTATTAGATTTTCTATTTCGTTTTTCTACTCTCAAATGTATTAAGCACATAAAAGATTCCTAGGGTGTCCTTAGCTAAGTGCCCAAGTGAAATGATAAAAACATTCAATCAAAATGGTTCAAAGAATTGATAGTTTCGTTTGTTTTACAAATAAGCAGGTCCTAAAAGTTTCTGTGCAATTATACGCGAACGATTAGCAAACATCCTAACCTTGATAAAGGGTGGTTCACCGGGAGCTGGACTACGGTAGAACGTGCCAGCCATAGGGCTTTTAACAGTAGGAAGCGATGATTTAGCTGGAGCAGGTGCGGATGGTGGAGGCAGGGAGGCTGGAGCCGAAGGGGCAGGTGAGGCTGCAGGTGCAGAGGGAGGAGGCATTGGTTGAGCATAAGATGGTTGATTTGGTTGCTGCATCATAACATATTGTGGAGCGGATTGGGGTTGAGGTAAAGCCTCTTTTTTCCGAATGACAAGTTCACAGTCGAGTTGTTTCAACTGCAACTCAACAATGTCTCTAGAATCCACAAGCCTGCACGACGAAGGTTAATATTCATCCACACGGTTAACAACGTAATCCTAGCTTACAAATTAAAGTAACTGAACAAGGGAACAGTACTTACTTGACAAGAGTTGTTACTTGGGTAAGGAACTCAGAGATAGACTCTTCTGTAGCTAAATCAGGTGAAGAAGATGATGAAGAAGAAGAAGAGTCTTTCAATGAGTTTTTATCTTTTCCTTCAGCTGATGATGGTCCATCGATTTTCGCAGGAGCTGATGCACCGGTACCGACCTTTAAAGGAAGGAAGAGAGTCCAGAAATGAACAATTTTTCGGAGAAACACTTTCTCAAAGAAATCAGTGATTGAGGAGCTTACCTTGTTAGATAATGCTTTCACCACAGGGTAGCTACTACGACTAGGCTGCAATTTTCATATGCCAAAAGTTAAAAAGAATATCGAATAACAATGAAACTACATATCTTTCTTTAATACATTCTTCGAATAATCTCTAGACCTCAAGAATTCGATATATATATCATGTTTATGGCTTTGAAGATCAAGTGCTAAAGATTACTGTATACAAAACCAGCAAAAACATTTTCCTGAGAATAAATTACGAGCTAGCATAAATCCAAACCATTTCTACAAAATGTTTCAAATTCCCAAATTACATTTTACAATTCTTCTCGAAAGATTATTCCCTGAATTTGAATTTGAACATAGACAGAAGAACAAAAATAGACGAAGATTATCCAAATAGAAATGAATCCAAAATCAGATAAACTGATTAAACCAACATTGCGCAATATCTTCTAATTTCGAAAATGGAATCGCGTACCTTGGAGAGAAAGCGAAGCTTAGGCTTGGAGGAGGGACGGAAAGAGACTCTGCGAGGGAGACGAGAAGGGGTTGAGAGAGGGAAGTTCGAAGAGGTTGTTTGGGTGACTCCATAAACGGAAGCAGCCGGAGATGTGACTGATAACGAAGAAGACGCCATTGATTCTTCTTCTTCTTCTTCTTCCTTGGTGCAGATCGGGTTTAGGTCTCTCGATGAAACCAAAGAGCAATACACAGTTCAGTACAAAGAGAGAGAGAGAAAACGATGTTCAGAGTCGGATCGCGTTTCTCTCGATTATAATTTGCTTTCAGATTACGCCACGTGTCATACTCTGATCTGTATTGTGATTACCCTTCCTTGTGGACTATTTTACTTGAGAAAATGATCATACATTATCAGATTTCTTCATATTTTCAATTTTTTTTCAATCAGAGAAATGTTTTTACTCTGAGTGAAAATGGATAAAATGAATATTTTAGAATTAGAATTATTGAATGTTCCTCGAAAGATTGGATTGTCCGTGTGACTCACATGTATAGGGAGGCTAACCGTCTTGCGGATGAGTTAGCTAACTATGCTTTTACTTTGCCTTTAGATTTACTTTTATTTGATGTTGATCCTATGGATGTTGCTTTGATTTTAGCCGAGGATGTTTCTGGAGAAATTCGGGACTAGACAAGTATGCATGTAATTTTTTATTTAAATAAACAAATGGGGCCTTTGCTCCTGGTGATTCACCCAAAAAAAAAAATTAGTGAATGGTCCTCTTCAATTTGCAGGGAGGAATTCTTGTTTGGGATGTTATAATTTCTGTAGAGTTGTACATAGAACAAAACCATTGCATTCCCAATTTTTATAAATATATGAATAGATCTAAATACATAAACGTATGCAAAATATATAATAAAGAAATTTTAGTCCAGGTTGGATTTGGTGAACAACTAAAATGAAGTTATGACTAAAATGAACAATATGGTTGGAGCATTCATTGAAAAAAAAGCACATACACCATACATGTAAACCAAACTATGAACAAATTGCATTTTTTTCCATCAACTGGTCCCTCAAAATTAAAGACCATGTTAATCTAAGGTCTCATCAACCTTGTGCAATGGAAATACATCCTTGACCTCAATCAAAAATAGTGAAACCTCTTGGTTATGAACTTATGATACATATAACTTTAGCTCATCATTTCATAACCTTTCCAGCATTTATACATACATTGTTATATTAAAACCGATTCCGGTTAAAGGGAGAAGCAGAGAGTTACATACATAGAACCATACCAATTACAAGCAGATGGAGAGTGATCCTAATACTTTACAACAAGCCTGATAGAGAGACTCAGCCTGACCTTACTGTTTCAATGGCTGCAACTAAGTCTTCATATTTAGCCCCGGTCACTTCCTTAACTACCTTGTTCTCTTTCAAGATCTTAAAGGTTGGAACCACTCTAATTCCTAGCTCCTTCGCCAATGGCTGCAAGCAATTGTTTTATTTTGTTTCTTAAGAAATAAGTGAAATATAAATGAAGATATACTCGGTGCGAAAAGAAGAGCAAACCTTGTTGTCTTCGTTGCAGTCAAGCTTAAGGAACACCATGTCTTGGTGCTTCTCAGATAGATCTTTGTATTTAGGAGCAATCACTTTGCAAGGACCGCACCTGCAAAGAACCCAATAAAGATGGGGGAAAAATGCAAACTTTAACACCAAAGCTAAACCCACTGGAAACCTCATCTAAAATATTCATATGATGTGAATTGGAACAAGTTTAACCTTATTTATTCAATGTACATGCTCTAAATATTTTAAAAGTGTTACTATTCATAAATCCATCTCCTATGTTTCCAGTAGACCAAAACACAAAAAAGGGATACAAATGAATGTGCAGTGAAGTAGCAGCCTGATGATACAAACTCAAAAAGATTTTGGGTGATTATACTTGGTTACTTCCAATGCTGTAACTTTTGGATAATTTACCAAAAGAGCTAAAGTTGAGAAATCCCCAAATTATCAAAATTGCATTGAAACCCTAATTTTCATTGATTGATCCAAAATCCTATCAACAATCCAAGTCATGCTCGAGCAAAGTGAAAATAGATTTCCAATTTCCAGTAATCTGACAGAATCAACGAATGAAATTGCAATCAAGGAATGTATAAACCGATTCGAATCAACAAGAACACATGATCGAACGTTACCACTGAGTGTACATGTCGACGACAACAATCTTTTCACCGGCGGCTTTTACGATCGGCCAAAAAGTGTCCTTGTCGACCTCCGTCACTTGTCCGACACTGACATTCACGGTTTCTAAGCTACACCTCACCGCATAGGAATCGCCCCTCGTCCCGGAATTTAAACCACCACCCGAACAGAATCCGTTTTTCGTCGCGACGCTGGAATTCGGGATCCGACAGTGCTGCTTCACAAAGGTAAATCCGCCGCCGCCGGCAGCTGAAGCCGGAGAGTAACGGAAAGCTGTCGGAGATGGAGCGATCCGGAGAGAAAAATGCATTGTGGAAGAAGCTCGAGTCCAAAATCACACAGTGAAATTTAATTGGTTAGAAATTTTAGAATGTGATCTTCAAAATTTACAAAATTTAAAATGGTTTAATATTTAGGATTTTCGTGTTGTTATCTTATCCGAATTCAGAGTAATGTCATTTTATACTGCGAGGTCAATAATACCCTCACTATAATGAACAACAAAATATTACATTTGAGGGTATTTACGTACTTTCTAGTCAAATCTCAATGAATGTAAGGCCGAGAATTAACGATTTTTCTGATTGTTGACGGAAAAAAAAAAAACGATTTTTCTGATTTCCTACATTCTTTTAATTTTTTTGGGGTACATATTTTCCATAGTAGTAATGTCCTTTTATCATGGTTTAGGGTTTTGCAACCCTCTTAGTTTGTATGTGTTGGTTGTTGGGTTGGGGCCTATGAATACAAATTGACCAGATGGAAAAAAAAAAAAAAAAAAAAACGTTTGTGTCGAAGAAACAAAGGTTCCTGCGGTTCAGAATGAGGTTCTGCCTGGAATTTTATCAGGTGGTGTTTAGGAGTCCTGAAAATATTTCTAACAGCAAAGATGACCAAAATAGGCTAAACAACAAATTACAATGCACAAGAACAAAGAAAAGAATAGTAATAAGTATGAGAAGAATCTAACTTTCTGGCTTATCTCTAAAACATCGACTTTGATTATGCTTCTATACGTGTCATCTCCATAATTCGTAAGAATTGTTACTGTGTCACAATTTGTATGAGTATGATTAATGATTAGTTCTCTATATATATACATTTGGATTTTAGAAACTCTTACATTCACTCAAGAAATAAAGAGAACAAAAATGCCAATATTTCTATGTTTCATTTGCTTTTTACCCATTTTGTTGGTTTACTTGTTAAGCTTCTCCAAACCTAACGTTCCTCCGGGACAAAAGAAGCTTCCAATCATCGGAAACTTACACAACCTCAAAGGAATGCCTCACTTATGTCTTCAAAAACTCTCCCAAAACTACGGACTAGTGATGCTTCTCTGGTTCGGGTTCGTGCCCATGGTTGTGATCACATCGAAAGAAGTAGCCGAGGAAGTTCTCAAAACCCACGATCTTGAGTGTTGTAGCCGACCAGAGACGGTATCGACCAGAATAGTCTCTTACAACTTCAAAGACATCGGCTTTGCATGTAAGTTTATCCTTATGATTACATACTTGTAATCCATCCCATGATCGTCACTAGAACAAATGAATCAACGATTTCATATTGATGGAGTTTTCGGTTATGAGAAGGAAGTATGTCTAACCTTGATCCATTGCATTGTTAGATATGATGATGATTCCTTGATGATTGTTTGATCTTCTCCTTCCCTTCCTTACTGCGATCTCCCCTTCGACGGAGCCGGGGTTTTTCCGATTCCGATCACACTCTCTCTAATCTTTCTTTTCTGTTTCTATGTTATCTCTTCTTGTCTCAATTCTGAAAAACAGAACTTTTGTCTGCAATAACTTCCTCCTCTCCCTTATATATGAAGGCCCACGTGATTAAGGATAAAGGGAGGAGGATTTATGTCTCTTAATGAGATATCCCTTCATTAAGACATAACATATAAACTATACTTTAATACATATACATTCATATAAGTCAATCCATTATATATAAATGTATATGAACCTTATATTAGATTCTTTACTGGGTGGAGTAAGAGGGTTGACATCAAACCCATTCCGGTATCTTTTCTTTGATTCGGTCCATCACCGTATCCCGTTACATACCGGAAACCTTAAGCCTTACATTAAACTTAAACTATAATAGTCGGACCGTTAATACTTCGGCCACACTAACGGAAATATTCTTACATTGCACCATACGGTGAAGAATGGAGGGCGATGCGGAAACTCGCGGTAGTCGAGCTTTTCAGCGCGAAAAAGCTTCAGCCTTTCAGGTACATCAGAGAGGAAGAAAATGACTTGTTGGTACAAAAGTTATTTGAATCGGCGTTAAGACGATCACCGGTGAATATGAAGAAGACCCTTTTCACATTAGTGGCGAGTATTGTCTGTAGGCTTGCGTTTGGACAGAATCTCCATAACTGCGAGTTCATCGACGAGCATAGCATCGAAGAGCTTGTTCACAAGTCTGACTTGGTTCTTGGGACCTCAACGTTCTCTGATTTCTTCCCGGGAGGAATTGGTTGGCTCATTGACCGGGTTTCGGGACAGAACAAGAGATTGAACAACGTTTTCTCGGAACTTGACATTTTCTTCCAAAATGTTCTCGATGATCATCTAAGGCCTGAAAGAATAGTACTTGAGAGTCCTGATGTAGTCGATGTGATGGTCGATATGATGAAAAAGCAAGAGAAAGATGGAGATTCGTTCAAACTCACAACGGATCATCTCAAAGGAGTTATCTCGGTAATCTTTCTACTAAACCGTATTTAAAGACTAATCTTGTAAATTATGCATAGTCAGTTCTTTCTAACGCCATTTGTGTTACATCAGGATATATTTCTTGCTGGAGTAAACACAAGCGCGATGACTTTGATATGGGGAATGACTGAACTAATCAGGAACCCGAGAGTGATGAAGAAAGTGCAAGACGAGATTAAGACAACACTTGGGGATAAGAAGGAGAGAATCACAAAACAAGATCTAAACCAGGTTCCTTACTTCAAGCTCATGGTGAAGGAAATATTTAGGTTACACCCAACAGCTCCACTTTTGCTCCCAAGAGAGACATTGTCTAACATCAAGATCCAAGGCTACGATATCCCAACAAAAACCCAAATCATGATCAACGTTTACTCCATCGCACGCGATCCAAAACTCTGGAAAAACCCAAACGAGTTTAACCCTGACAGGTTCCTCGAGAGTTCCATAGACTACAAGGGACTAAACTTTGAGTTTTTACCGTTCGGTTCTGGCCGTAGAGTCTGTCCAGGGATGACGATGGGAATCGCCACCGTGGAATTGGGACTGTTGAATTTGCTTTACTTCTTTGATTGGGCATTGCCGGAAGGGAAAACAGTGAATGACATCGATATGGAAGAAGCCGGAGCCGTCGTCATTGGCAAGAAAGTTACTCTTGAGCTTGTTCCACTTCTTCGTAACTGAAAATACAGATCAAACAAACAGTCAATAAAATGATGTAGATAGAATGTATGAAACTAAAAGTTGTGAGCTAGTAAGGCCTACGGGTATTCTATAATATGAGGAAAATCGTATTAAAAGCCTTCAAGGTGACACATAATGACACTTCAAACCTCCAAACTTTATCACTATTACTTCAAACCTCGAACTTGACAATAATTACAATATAAACCGCCAACGTGACACTTTTAAACGCGCAGTCAAAATTTTAAACGGAATAATATACACTACCAATCTGTTAACAGCGTTTATTACCAATCTGTAGTTACCAATCTGTTAACAGCGTTTATTACCTATCTGTTAATATACACTACCAATCTGTAAACAGCGTTTATTACCAATATGTAGTTACCAATCTGGTAACAGCGTTTATTACCTATCTGTTAACGGCGTTTACAATTCCGTTTACAAATTTGACGGAGCGTTTAAAAGTGTCACGTTGGTGGTTTATATTGTAATTATTGTCAAATTCGGGATTTGAAGTGATAGTGATAAACTTTTTGGATGTTTAAAGTACTAGTATGTGCGTTTTTTATGGGATTTTCCTATAATATAACCGGAAATAATCAAACCGGTTTAAACCACGGTCACTGTAAAGGCACCGGCACAATTAAAATCAAATCGTAGCCTTTCGGATTCAAATATCTCCTCGTAGACTCGTTGCTGCTCAAAAAAACGGCAAAAAATGTTCCTCCGCCGCGTGAACGCCACGCGCCTCCAGACACTCATTCCTTTTCGCCGGATCTCCGCCGTTGCCAACGTGTCCGATAACGCCGGAAATTCTCTCTTGCAATACTGTACGGTGAAGCCGCCGATTAAACCTTGGCCGCAGAGGCTATTCCCGAAACGGCTGGTCTCTATGATTAGGCAACAGCAGAACATCGATCTCGCTCTCCAGATATTCCTCTACGCCGGTAAATCGCATCCTGGGTTCACTCATAACTACGATACTTACCACTCCATTCTCTATAAACTATCCCGTGCTCGTGCTTTCGATCCCGTCGAGTCTCTCATGGCGGATCTTCGGAATTCTTACCCGCCGATTAAATGCGGAGAGAATCTTTTCATCGATTTGCTTCGAAACTATGGACTCGCCGGTCGATTCGAATGTTCAATGAGGATCTTTCTTAGAATCCCTGATTTTGGTGTGAAACGCTCTGTTCGATCGTTAAACACGCTCTTGAACGTTCTGATTCAGAATCAGAGATTTGATTTGGTACATGCCATGTTTAAGAACAGTAAAAAGTCTTTTGGCATCACGCCGAATATCTTTACCTGTAATCTACTCGTCAAGGCGCTTTGTAAGAAGAATGATATAGAAAGTGCGTATAAGGTGCTCGACGAAATTCCTGAGATGGGTTTGGTGCCAAATTTGGTGACTTACACAACGATTTTAGGTGGGTATGTTGCAAGAGGTGATATGGAAGCGGCGAGGAGGGTTTTGGGAGAGATGTTGGACCGTGGTTGGTATCCGGATGCGATGACTTACACGATTCTCATGGATGGTTACTGTAAGTTAGGAAGATTCTCTGATGCTGCTATGGTGATGGATGAGATGGAAAGGAACGAGATTGAGGCGAATGAAGTAACGTATGGAGTTATGATTGGAGCTTTATGTAAGGAGAAGAAATCCGGGGAAGCGCGTAACATGTTCGATGAAATGCTTGACAAAAGTTTCATGCCAAGTTCTTCTCTTTGCTGTAAAGTTATCGACGCGTTATGTGAAGACCACAAGGTAGATGAAGCTTGTGAGCTATGGAGAAAAATGTTGAAGAACAATTGTATGCCTGATAATGCTCTTCTGAGTACTCTCATCCATTGGCTTTGCAAAGAAGGGAGAGTTTCAGAAGCGAGGAAATTGTTCGACGAGTTTGAGAAAGGCTCGATCCCTAGTCTCTTGACGTACAACACTTTGATTGCGGGTATGTGCGAGAAGGGAGAGTTGGCTGAAGCGGGTCGATTATGGGACGACATGTTTGACAGGAAATGCAAGCCGAATGCTTTCACGTATAACGTTTTGATCGAAGGCTTGTCGAAGAAGGGAAATGTTAAAGAAGGAGTTAGAGTTCTTGAAGAGATGCTGGAGAATGGTTGCTTTCCCAACAAAACGACGTTTTTGATATTGTTCGAGGGGTTGCAGAAGTTAGGGAAAGAAGAGGATGCGGTTAAGATTATTTCAATGGCTGTTATGAGCAGGAAAGTTGATAAAGAATCTTGGGAACTCTTCTTGAAGAAATTTGCTGGGGAATTAGATAATGGGGTTCTGGTTCTTAAAGAGTTACTGCATGAAAGTTCTGTCCCTTAAAGAAGTAAGACTGATCAATACTCAATGCTCAAAATGCTGAACGATCTCTGGAGGTATCTATCTTAGTCTTACTCTTGACTTTGGTTTTATTATGATACATTTTAATTTGCAGAATTTTGAAGGAAATGAACAGAAAACAAAAAGCTAAAAATGTTATCTTTAGTTATTTTAGTAGACTTTTGTTATAACAATAACTAAAAAAAGGTAAAGAAAGAGACGTATCAAAATGTTTGCTTCACTATTTAGTTTCTCTTCGTTACGTCTCAGATCCTTCCTTCCTCTCTTGTCTTCTTCTCGATTTTCCCCTCTCCGTCTTTCTCGGCGCTTTCACAGCCGTCACCATGACCGATTCCAACGATGTCGGAATGGATGCTGTTCAGAGACGACTCATGTTTGAGGACGAGTGAGAAATTCGATTCCTTTTCTTCCATTTTTTATTGGGGTTTGGTTTATATAGGAATGGTTATTACATTATTTAGCGAAATCGAAAAGGAATCTTCACAACATCAAGTAGATATACGCAAAAATCTGTCTAGAATGAAGCAAAATTATGTTTGACGAATCTAATGAATCCAAAATCCTGGAAAAAGCTTAAGCTGGGACTCTTATGTTTTGAGGAAAAAGTTTAGCATTAAAAGATGTTGATTTATTAGCATTGATGATGCACATTTGATTTGAAAGGCTGGAGAAATGTATATGCAACGAATGGAAAGAAAATGTGGGTGGCTGCTTGATGTTCTGAAGATTATTTTCATGATGATTGATAAATTTTTGCTTGACATAAATCTTTTCAATCACTCCTTCATAGCTTTATCTCACATGGCGGCTTTGTTATCTATCCAATTCAGTCTCTTTCTTTTTGCAGATGCATTCTTGTTGATGAAAATGATCGTGTGGTGGGTCATGATACTAAATGTAACTGTAAGTGAATTTGATTCTCATTTAATCTCTTGTGGAAGAAGAATGATGGCAACATTTAGCTACTTTTGAATCTGTTATCGTGATTTTTCATTGAAACACATGTTTATGTGGCCAATCCTATCTCGGAATGTGTGTCTTAGGAAATAGTTTCGATGCGACCTAGTTGGAATTCTGGAAAAGTGTTAAGCTTGGTTGATACAGGATAATACTGACTCCTTATCAAATTTGCAGGTCATCTGATGGAAAAGATTGAAGCTGAGAATTTACTTCACAGAGCTTTCAGTGTGTTTTTATTCAACTCCAAATATGAGTTGCTTCTCCAGGTACTTGATGTGTATGTTTAGATATCCATAATTGAAATAGTTTTGTCACCTGTATTTTCAGACAATATGCTTTCTATGATACTCTCTAGGTGCTCCAAGCAACTTAATCGAATGATTTTGCATGGTCAAGATTGGTTTTTAGGCATGGTAGTTCTGTGATATCTGAAACCAGGCATACCTGTAGAGATTAAAATACTGCAGGGTAGTAAGGCAATGTATTGGGTTGGAATCTCGATCAAAGGAATTTGGTAGCCAAAGCCTGTGAAAATCACATAGCTTTATTGAGTGATGGTTGCATTTAGTTACCAACGGTTGTTTGGGTTTGGATTTGCTTGCTTCGCATTATGTGACCCTCCTACTGAAATGCTCTTCTCTTCTGGACAGCAAAGGTCGAAAACAAAGGTTACTTTCCCGCTTGTGTGGACAAACACTTGTTGCAGCCATCCTCTTTACCGTGAATCTGAGCTTATTGACGAGAATGTACTTGGTAACTTACTCGAAAACTCCTAAGAGCAGTTTTTACTTAATGATTCATCTTGAATCTTTTCACTGGTGAGGAGCTAGTACATACTGATTCTCTCCTATTTGATCTTTTCTCTACCAGGTGTAAGAAATGCTGCACAAAGAAAGCTTCTTGATGAGCTCGGCATTGTAGCTGAAGATGTACCAGTAGACGACTTCACTCCCTTGGGACGCATGCTTTACAAAGCGCCTTCTGATGGAAAATGGGGCGAGCATGAACGTAAACAACGACCATTCATGGTTTGATCATGTTCTCATTTGATTCTACAGGCTTTGATGATTATAGATGGATTGTTTTTTGCAGTTGACTATTTACTTTTCATCGTGCGGGATGTGAAGCTTCAACCGAATCCGGACGAAGTGGCGGATATAAAGTATGTGAGCAGAGAAGAGCTTAAGGAGCTGGTGAAGAAAGCAGATGAAGGTGATGAAGCTGTGAAACTATCTCCATGGTTTAGATTGGTGGTTGACAATTTCTTGATGAAGTGGTGGGATCATGTTGAGAAAGGAACTCTTATTGAAGCTGCAGATATGAAAACTAATCACAAGCTCTGCTCTGAATCTTTTTTACAAATTTTGGAATCTTCCTCATTTCATTCTTTATAATAATTATAAAAGATCGACACTCTATATACAGATTCCAACAAGATCTCCTTTTAGGATTATATGAAGGAAATTGTTTGCATCAAAAACAAATCTGTTTTACTTCTTGAATTAGAATTCACCAAAGAGTAAAGAAAGAACATAACATGTTGAAACAGGAACAAAATAAAGGAAGAAGACAGAACAAAAAGTAAAAGTAAAAAAATAAAGACCACAAGATTGTCAAGTAATCTAATGATTCCTTTCACAAAAACTCCTTTTCTCTATCAAAAACAAATTCAATAATTTATTATGATCTCCTCATCAATCACTTATTTTCCTCTCTGAAATAGTAACACTGTCAAGAATTTTTTCTGCATCTGATTTCGTCTGATCCAGGTAACGAGACTTGATCAATTCCTTGGTAATTTACAAAAATATATTCAAAAGTTTGTATTTTTTCCTTGTGGGTTTGCTCGATTTCCCGTAAAATAGGAAATAGATTCGGTAATCATACGAAAAATCTGATTACTTTTTAGATTCTTGCCTTATGGCTCATTGATTCACTCTTGATATGTATATTGGTGTATTACTTTGGATTGATTCACTCTCAAATCTCTCTGGTAGGTGAGAAAATGGCGTTTGTGACGACTGCGGAAGTATGTGACGCGAATCAAGAGCTGCTTCGGAGTGGTCAGCTTAGAGCTTTGCAACCCATTTTCCAGATTTATGGACGCCGACAAATATTCTCAGGTCCTGCTGTTACTGTCAAAGTTTTTGAAGACAATGGCTTGATCCGTCAATTCCTCGAGGAGAAAGGTACTCACAATTTTACATTCAATTTTGCAAATTTCTTTGATAATTTTATGATGAAAATGGTTACTACTTTTGAGAGAAAGAAAGATTTGAAAAAGTTTTATAACTAGAGACGAGTTAAGTCATCGTTTAATGCTCTTTTCAAGTATTAACGATCATTCCATATATTCGTTTTACTTTCCATATATTCACATTTAAGATTCTTGATAATGTTTTTTGAAGAAAAATATTTCTTTCCATATATTCACATTTAAGATTCTTGATAATGTTTTTTGAAGAAAAATATTTCAATGGAATGTTTGGATGTGATTAGGAAACGGTAGAGTTCTTGTGGTGGATGGTGGAGGAAGTCAACGATGTGCAATACTCGGAGGTAACCCCGTGGTTCAAGCTCAGAACAACGGATGGGCGGGAATTGTTGTGAACGGATGCATCAGAGACGTGGATGAGATCAATGGTTGTGATATTGGAGTGAGAGCTGTGGCTTCTCATCCGATAAAGGCGAGTAAGAAGGGACTTGGTGAACAACGAGTACCGGTTAATATTGCAGGGACTCGGATTTGTGATGGAGATTGGGTTTATGCTGATACTGATGGGATTCTTGTCTCACAGGTTGAGCTATCTGTTTAAGTGAAAAAAAAGGGTTTGTTTTCTTTTCTTTTTGCATTTGATCATTTTCAGAAAATAAAAAAAAAACTTGGTTGTTCTAAATCAAACTTATGAATCTGGTTGCTTGATATATTGTTAAATTATGATTGAAAAAGTATTTACGATTTTTAAGGTTA
Source organism: Draba incana (assembly GCA_963576765.1). Classification (NCBI taxonomy): domain Eukaryota; kingdom Viridiplantae; phylum Streptophyta; class Magnoliopsida; order Brassicales; family Brassicaceae; genus Draba; species Draba incana. The sequence goes on along the minus strand of OY755203.1, from coordinate 40,870,291 downwards.
CCTATGTGACTTTTTTTTTTTTTAAGTTACCATGAGTTAATTTACAACAAAAGAACAATACAATGTGTTTATAACGAATTAACGATTACATCAATCAAAATTTCATCATACCGTGGGGTAACACACGAGTTTATCATAAAATTGAATTGGTTACATGTTTCCTATACATAATATTAAAACTATGCATATTGATAAGGGCAATTCTCAAAAATACCACCAAAAAAAAAAAAAATTCCAAAAATACCACCAATTTTCAAAAGTTCCAAAAATACCATTTTTTCTAAAAGTTTCAAAAATACCACAAATTAAAATGAACTTTAAATATTCAAAACTAAAACCCTAAACCCCAAACCTAAACCCTACCCCCTAAAACTATACCCTAATTGTACAATAGTTAACCCAAACCCAAAAATTTAAATTCTAAACTCTTGAAAATCAATTTTTGAGGTTGTGGTATTTTTGGAAATTTTGAAAACTAATGGTATTTTTGGAACTTTTAGTGGTATTTATGGAACTTTTGAAAATTAGTGGTATTTTTGGAACAAAAACTTTTTTTGTGGTATTTTAGGGAATTTCTCTATTGTGATAAACTTTTTATGTTCATGTTTAAATGATAAACAGATTAAAAAGTCGCGATGAACAAGACACAACTATTTTCCTCATTTACTCTAAATAGACAACTAAAAATCCTTATAATTCTTGACTATTTGAATCGACTTTCACATTATTTCTTTTAAAGATCGAAGTGTATGGATTCGTCCCAAGAAATGTTGCTTGAACTTTTGAAATAAAACTTTAATATTATTATTCAATATAACGCCAAGAAAAACAATAGAAGGAAACTGCGTAATTACGGAAATGATATTACTTTTGACAATAACATGAACAAACTGAACCAGTAGGAATAGGTTGACAACCACCACCTTTGTTTAGGCCACAACCATTAAGGCAAAACTGTTCACATCTATCATTATCCTCTTTTGAATCACATATTCCAAATTGTGCTTGATCGACGCAACACAATGGATCTGCTTGGTTTCCATGCCAAATGATTTCTCTTGCTTCACCTCCTGCAAATACATACACACACATTTCTTAATCATCTATTTAATTTCATGTGATTGATACAAATGTTTTAAAAATGGTTTCTTTTAGTCCCAAATGAAATTTTTTTTATGAAATACTTACCGGAAAGTAAAATAGTCAGAGCTAGGAAAGCAAAGAGAACGAATTTTGAGTTCACCATTTTTCTTTTAATCTTTTCAACTCTTTAAGATTTTTGTTATGATTTGAGAAAATTGTACGTTGAAGGTGTGATATATATAGAAGTAGGCCTGGGCATTTGGTTTCCCGTTCGGGTTTCGGGTCGGGTTATTCGGTATTCGGGTTTTCGGTTTGATGAATATGAAACCCATTCGGATTTTTAAAATTATCGGTTCGGTTTCGGTTCGGGTACACTCAGGTTCGGTTCGGTTTTCGTGTTGGAGGTCAAAACCCATAAAAACCCGCAGGATATTTGGGTTGGGTTTATGGTTATCGGGTTACGGGTATTTTCGGGTTTTTAAACTGAAAAACCCGAAATACCCGAACAAACTGTAAATTTTTGGGTTCGGGTTCGGGTAAACCCGTGTTACCCGCGGCTACCCGAATATTTTTTTTTTTTTTTTTTGAAAATGCATGTTTAATTGTTTATGTAAAAAAAAAGTTTTTTGTGTGAATAAAATTTAACATTCATTTTAAACATGTATTTTTGTTTTAAAAAACATGATTCGGAAAATCTATTTTTTTTTAAACATGCATTTTTTACATAAACACAAAATTCAAAATCAAATAAAGAAACAAAATCAAATCGACCATAAATTATGGAAATCAAAATCAAATTTACAAACAAAATCAAAATGGAGCAAATTAGAAACAAAATCAAGATCGAGTCAAAATCCAATTCCAAATTAACCACAAATTATCTCCAAAACAAACCGAAAGGGAAGCATAGACCCGAACCCGCGGTTACCCGAATGACCCGAAATCTTTTTTTTTTAAATGCATGTTTATGTAAAAAAATGGTTTTTTGTGTGAATAAAATTTAACATTCGTTTTAAACATGCATTTTTTTTTTAAAAACTTGATTCGGAAAATCTTTTTTTGTAAAAACATGCATTTTTTACATAAACATGCATTTCCTAAATATAAAAAAAAAAAAAAAATTCGGGTAATTCGGGTACCCGCGGGTTTACCCGAACCCGAAACCGAAATCCGAGGACTATAGAACAGATTCGTGTAATAGGCTAAACCCGAACCCGACCCGAACTCGATTTTTTCGGTTTGGTTTCGGGTTCGGTTTTCGGGTTCGTATAATATGCTCAGGCCTATATAGAAGCATCCACTTGATTGCTAAAAAGGAGAAGAGCTTCAACGTGTAATACAAATTTAACAATAGCATGATATGGTACTCAATATGGTTAAATGAAATATATACGCTTTTATTACTTTGGTATCTTATTTATTCAAGAAAAAAATCAGGAAAATAGATTTTCATTGATGGAAGTGACGTTCACAAATTTCGCAGAAAACAAAAAGAATCTAGTTTGAATGGAAAATAGTTTCCATGAAGTCCAAAGATCTAAAATCTACAATTTGTACTAAACTAGCCTATGATTTTTGTTTGTACTCGCAATTATTTGTTACTAAAATTGCATACTAGGAAAGGAAAATAATCTTCCTCTGTTATGGAACTTTTTGTCTGTAATATGAAGTATATTCAACTTGGTTTCATGTATCGGAATGGTTCTATATTTGAGATAATTTTCTTCATTGCTAGTTGCAGTATACACTACAGGAGAAGAGAGAAATTTAGGAAGAATTGTTTTTTTTTTTTTTAATAATAGGATAAGTTATGTATATATATTTTTGTAAATTCTAATCAATTTTTTTTAATGAAAAAACAAATTTAAAGTTATTAGGTGTTAAACCCCATCGATTAAACTTTTTATATGTAAAAATCCAATGGGGCTTCCAGACCAAAGAGTTAAGGTTTCAGGAAAGTTATTAGGTGTACTAACCTAGTTTATGGGTTTAGGTGCTTCAACTTTTTGTTTGGTTAAACTCGGAACAAGTTTAAGTACACCACATGTTCAACATAATGTGTGAATGGTGTTTAACAATATAGGCACACCAAATGTCAAATGATATCATTTCGATTCTCTAATATCCTTCAACCTATAGTCATTGGAGAGATCAATATGACGTGTGATTTTTCTCATGGAACTATCTTCTTCTTTAAAATTACTAACTAATTAAGAAGAGAAAATCCAGTTAACAAAAAAATGGACCAAATAATTAAAGTTCAATGCAACTGAGTCTAATACTGAAGCTTGTTCACATTCACTTTCATATCTCCAAACTGCGAAAGCAATTGCATGAAAGCACTTGATGATGCAACATCTTAAAAAACTATAGGAGAATGACATTAACCAAAATGAGAACGGTAATGATACAACCAAAGTTTAAGAGTGTTCGAACAGCTGTTACCAATAACATGTTTATATTAATTGCAACATAATGAAAATTGGGCTCATCCAAGTACAGCCGACATGGTTTATCGTTCTAGAGAACCCCCATGAATTTATCGTTGCGGAGGTAATTATTATTCAAAGAGAAAGAAAAAGAATGAGTTAAATTTTAATTAGTTATGCTTCTCTCTTTCAATTGTTGATTAAGATGATCGAAAACATGCTCTTTGATTGTATGGATTCTAAATTTATAATGTTTAGTTGGGGGATTTAGGGATTTTAGTATATTTTTTATCAAATAAAGTCTATAATTTTGGGTAATTTTCTTTTTGTCTGATTATATTTACAAAGGTATAATGACTATTTATCTAAATGAACTATACTGCATTCTTAGGATTTGGGTCGTGTGGAGATTCATTCTTGATTATTTAGGAAAATATTCGCAAATAGTTATTGTGATCTTGTGCTTTATTACGTTCTTAGATACATTATTCTTCAAACATTTAGCAAGTAGCTAGATCAACTTCAAGAAATATCCCCAACGTTATGTCCATCATAAAGAAATCACTGAAGTTGTCAGAGGTGAAAAACTGTGAGCAAGTTCTGGCACTATGAACATGAATACCACATATTTGGCACCGTCCTTGGTAACCACGAGGAGAGGATTGTTCATTGCGAGATGAAAACTGTTGATGTTGCTGCCATGTTTGGTTGTTGTTGTGATTGTTCGAGCGACCGTAACCACGGTAATTGTTGCAAGAAGTGTTGTAGTGATTGTTGTTGGAAGAGCCGCGAAACTTAGCTGTATTGGCAGAGATCGGAGAGGTAGAACGACCCAATAGAGTTTGAAGTTTGACCTCGTGATTGAGAAGTTTTTCATAAATCTCGGTTAGTGACGGTGGTGAATCTCGTCCTTCAATCTGATCGACAATTTGTTTGTAATCCACTGGCAATCCTTCTAGAACTGCGTCCACTTGATCTTCATGAGCAATAGGTTTTCCTAGAAGTGCTAAATGATCAAAGCGAGTCGTGAGGCCTTGGACGTAGTCATTGATAGACTTGGTACATTTTGTTGGAAATCACACTATGAAAAAATATTTTTTCTTAAAACTCTCTTTTTATTAATTCTTTCTCTCTTTTTCTTTGTGATGATCTTTGTGATCTTTGTGATTTTTGATACATTAAACCTTAAGCCTAGACCTCTATTTATAGGGTTAGGTCTCTAAACAATAATAGTAAATTACTTCTTTTTAGTATAAAACTTTCCATCTTCATATTTTCCTTTTAGCTTGATTTCCTTTCTTGCTTGATTTTCCTTTTGCTTGTTTTTCCCTTTTCTTTGATTTTCCTTTTTACTTGAGATTCCTTTTTCTTGTATAGAAAAAGAATATATTCCAACACTCCCTCTAGATTCGTTTGCTATAGTTGTCATTTTCTCCCTCTTGATCAAATGATCTTCATCTTCATCCTTTGTGGTTTATGCTTCTTTTATCTCCATTATTGTTTCATCTTTTTCTTTTATCGCCATTGCTTTGTAGCAAACTTCTTTAACTGGAAATTTTAAAATTGCCTCTGAACTTCCATTTTGAGTCTCTTGTGGTGTCTTCTCTTCCTTTGCTTCTCTTGCTTTTTCTTCAAGTAGCTCCCATCTTATAATGAACTTCTGATTATCTTCTTGAACTTCTATTAATTTCTTCCAAGCTTTATCCATGATTGTACATGTCTTCAAGTCAAACAGAACTTTGTGACCTTTAGCCATTAATTGTGGCACACTCAACAAATTTCTGTCAAGTCCTGGAATTAGTAACACATCCTCGATTGTAACTTTTCCATTAGTTGTCTTCATGCTAATATCTCCTTTTCCTGCACTTGTAAGAATTACTCCACATCCAAATTTGATTGGAACTTTGTATGTCTTATCTAATCTTATGAAAAATTTTCATCTGTAGCCATGTGGCTTGTTGCTCCACTGTCAATTAGCCATTCTCCTTCTTCATAAACATGACTTGCATCATAAGTTGTTGCAGTGAAAGATAATTCCCCAAACCTTGTCTCTTTTTCTTCTTGGTTTTCTTGGTTTTGGCAAAAATTAGCTTCTCCTTTGCTTTTGCAGTACTTTGCATAATGTCCAGCCTTACCACACACATAACATACTCCTGGACCTTGTTTGTTTTCATATGGCTTTCCTCCCTTGTTCCTGAAGTAACAAACATCTTCATTGTGGTTATTCTTCTTGCAGATTCCACACCATGGTGAATTTCCTTTCTTGAAGTAACAGTCTTCTTCATTGTGATTCTCCTTTTTCATCTATTGCACCACTTGTTTGTTCTTTGATGTTGATTTGATCTCTGGCTAAACTTTTCTCCTTTGAATCTTGCATAAAAAGCTCCTTCAATTGGTTCATCTTCTGGTAGGTACTTTGCTTCATGTGAGATTAGTGATCCAACGAGATCTGTCACAGTAATCTTCTTCAAATCTTTGGTTTCTTGCATTAAAGCTGCTAACCCGGCATAATTCTTTGGCATTGAGTTTAGTATCTTCCTGATCACTTGATGGTTGGTCTTTTCTTCTCCTAGTAAACTCATCTGGTTCACAATCTCTTGAACTTTATCAGTGTAATGTCGAATCGTTTCTCCTTCTTTCATCTTCAGATCTTCAAACTCTTTGTTCAAACAATCCAACCTTACAAGCTTTGCTTGATCGTTGCCTTGATAGGTTTCTTGTAGTCTTTGCCAAAATTCCTTAAATGTAGTTGCAGAAACTACTTTCATTAGAACCAAGTCTGTCACAGCCATCTGCAACAATTGTAAAGCTTCCAAATCTTCCTTCTCTTCTTCTTTCCATTCTTCTAGTGAATCATCTTTTTCTTTTGGTTTTGGTTTGGGAGAAAGTCCTTTTTCCACAATCTCCCAAAGCCCTTGAATTCTCAAAGTAGTTTTTATTCTTGTAGCCCAAAGCTCATAGTTTTTCCCATCAAACACTGGAAAAGTTATTGTTGTTTTCCCCATCCTTCAGCTTCTGTCCAGATTTCGCACGAACACGAACTGGATTCTTTTTACGAACCCAGATTTTGCACAGAACGATTTTTCGCGAACACGGTTTTTGCACAGAACGATTTTGCAGCGGAATTTGTTTCGCACAGGTTTTGCACGAAACGGTTTTTTTTTTTTTTTTTTTCTTTTCTTCAACCTAGGCTCTGATACCATGTTGGAAATCACACTATGAAAAAATATTTTTTCTTAAAACTCTCTTTTTATTAATTCTTTCTCTCTTTTTCTTTGTGATGATCTTTGTGATCTTTGTGATTTTTGATACATTAAACCTTAAGCCTAGACCTCTATTTATAGGGTTAGGTTTCTAAACAATAATAGTAAATTACTTCTTTTTAGTATAAAACTTTCCATCTTCATATTTTCCTTTTAGCTTGATTTCCTTTCTTGCTTGATTTTCCTTTTGCTTGTTTTTCCCTTTTCTTTGATTTTCCTTTTTACTTGAGATTCCTTTTTCTTGTATAGAAAACGAATCTATTCCAACACATTTCTTCCAATTTTTTATTTGTTGCCTGAGCTGTTGGATGTGTCCTCTGCTTGGATTTGCATAAGTTGATGAAAGCTTCTCCCATATCTGAGCTGGAGTGGTTGTAGTGGAGAGGAGTGGTTGAATAGAAACTAATATAGCACCGAGTTGAGCACTATAGATCAGTTTGTCTTGTCTTTTCCAGAGTGTATACTCGTTGTTGGCCACAACTACGCCGGCAGTAGTGATTGTTGGAGGTGGCATCGTGACTGTGCCATCGATGGAACCTGAGAGATCGTATCCATCAAGTAACGCATGAACTTTGACAACTCCACATGAAAAAATTGGACGAGGTAAGTTTGGTAACATTCTTCATATTGACATGAAGTAACGTGGTGGAATTAGAGACCACGACGGTTTCAACATTAGTATCTTGGGAAGTAGCCATGATACACTAATGGAGGAAGAAGAAAGAGATATGAGAGGTGGCGGCTAAAAAAAAAATTTCTAGGTTTTATGTATCGTTGTGCTCTGATACCATATAGATATTAAAGCTGAATGATTCTATTAGATTAGAGATTACACGATATATATAGTTGATACAGCTAGGAGATTAGGGATGTACAAATGACTAATCTATCCTTTCCATATACATACATGCCACTCTACTTGGTGGCTCAAGGTATGTGACTATTGATTATCCCTCTTCTTTGAAAATCTCATATGTCATTATATAGATTAAATGGTTGGATGTTTCGCAATAATTTCCTTCATCTTTCAAGACACGTATGGTTTGTTATGGTTTCTTGTTGAGTTAACAATATATGTTGTGATGTTCAATACAAAAACCTAATCTCATGTCTCTTTTAAGAATCTTCCATGTTCAATTATACTCAACTACTGCCTCGCTTTGCCCAAGCAAAATGATTTTTGAAATTCATCCTGGATTCCTATATTGTTTCATAATTTCCAGTTTGTCTTTTTCAGCACTAAAGTTTCCCCGTTTGCACATTCATATTCTATTCATTTTCAAATATTTTTGTTTTTATAATGGTTGCCATGGTCATCCTCTAAGAATAAGCCAAAAAGGAAGTTAATTAATACAATATCATTGACTATGAAAATTCACAACTAACACAATAAACTTCTCATTCAGGTTTGCATTAGGTTGCATATCTTCACACATGGATGGGGTTTTAGGATCATAGCACGTTGACTTGACATCAAAATTTAATTTGCGGTATATTCTCGTATCGGATTATCACTACAGAATATTCAACCAAATAAACTTATGAGATAAGATCTGAGATGTCTCTAAGACGAAGGATAATCATTAGTCACACTCACATACATTGTGTCATCACCAACCATTGGTCGATCTTCAACCTTGGATGCATCATTGATCTTCTGGTTCTTGCCTTTCTCATCTAATATGTAATTTGTAAATGGATGCTTTTAATAAAATTTTGAGATTTCTTAATTAAGGTTGGATCGATGATGGTGGGCGATACGTTTCAGTCGTTTGGATAACTTTATTTAAATGTTTGGGACACGGCTAGTCTCAGTCGTTAGTATGACTCTCTGTATTGATCTGAGTATTTACCATATTGAAAGAATTTCAAAAGCAACTAAAACAAGTATATACACACACAAGACTCACAAGTGTATATGCTTAATTGAGCCTAATATTGGGATGTGGCACGAACATGTATATTAAACTCCTTTAGTTCTTGTTATATATCTACTCTTTCGTTTATTACAAGATCAAAAAAACAAAACCAAAAAGTGGTGATCTATGAAGAATCTGATTTCTGTACTTAGGAGGTCATATGTGCCGCGGTGAAGCTTCTTCGCCGAAGCTTGTTTCTTCTTTCTCTGTATCTTCTTTCCATTACTTCTTCAATGAAGTCACCATTATTGGTTCCTTCTTCTTCTTCTTTCACTACTTCGATCTCCAAGTTTTCACTATCCAAATCGGTTCTTGCGCCAACATAAGGGAACAAAAGCGGTCTAAAACACCATAGAAGTGCGGTTAGAATAGCAACGTATAAATACATTGAAGTCCAAACGCAAAGAGTCCATTTCCAATTATAAGCCATTCGTTTAATCCAAGGCGGTTTTGAGTTTATTACGATATCGGCTTCATATAGCTGAGGCAATAACCGCGTTTGTGCACGTGGAATCAAAGTCGCTCTAACGGCTTTAGTTCTTGGCCATTTCTCTTGATGCTTTAAGGCATCGATTCTCATTGTTTGTGCTTCGTTTGCTAAACCGGCTATTAGTGGAACACTCATCACAAATGTTCTTGCAAGTCTTATTGGTTTGCTTCTAAACCGTAACATACAAGGTTGGCTTGATCTCGCAATTATCTCGCCTTTCAACGATAAAAGCTCTACTTTCAACTACGTAAAAACACCAAAAACAATATCGATTACATTACTTGAAAAAATGCGACCAATTTAGTAGAGTGGCTAAATTAGAAATAATCTTTTACCTGAAATAAACCAATTCTTCTATTGAAATCAGATTCAGGCATCCAAAAGACTAAAGAGACATGAATCTTATGACCAAAAGGTACACTAAACGGTCTTTTTTTCTTATCAAAGCTAAAAACCGCACTTGGGTTCTCTTCCGTGTAATCGAAAAACAATCTCTCTCTCACGTCAAGAGGCCTTTCTACATAAAAACTCACCATCCCGACACCGACGATAACCGCCAAGATCATCGCCACCACCATCACCATCGACACGTGGCATGCACCCATTACCCCAAACCAAGTCCTCCTGATTGTCCACGTCGCTCCGTGGGTTATCCGCGATGGAACACGTTTAACCGCTTTTTCCGCCGCGGAGACCGTTGAGGCTGCACGGCGGTAAGAGCGGTAGAGGAGAAAAAGCGGTGAGGATAGGACCAAGAGTGCGTTGTAGATGAGATCTGCTTGGATTGTGACTAAGACCATGAACCAGTCAGCTCGTAATGGTTCAGGGATTCTGAGGTGGTTGTCTTGTTCTTTCATTGTTGGTTTTTTTTTCTTGATTCAAGATTTTTTTTGTTTACGGTTTCTTTTATGACATGATACTGAAAAAGATAAAATGTCGCTGTACTTATAATAAAATAATATTTGATCTGCATGAGAAATTTGAAACGTGTTGGTGCTTGTTCTTGAGTAGTGCCACGTTGTTTCAATGATATCACACTGAATGTACCACAGAAGGGATGAGCTCGAAGGAAGAAAAAAAGTGTTTGGGTAAATTGTTTTGTCCATAAGTGTTGGATATGGATTCTAGTTCGGGTTTTCCGCATTTATTCAGACAACCAATGCTAATTTCTTGTAAAATATACACAAAATTATTTTAAATCGTTCCGAATTTGTAGAGTCACGAATCTCTTTCTTTAATTCTGAAAACATTTTGTTTACAACGAAATTTTAAAAATTATTTCTCTCTGCACCACTCAAAATTATTAACCGACTCTAAAATCATATACACTCTTAAATGATTTTTAGAAAAAGAAAACGAAACAAAAAAAACATGAATAATTTTCCAGTATGTGAAAATAAAGAATTATTATGAGCTGAATCATTTTCATTTACAAAATGATTTGTAGCAAAAAGGATTAGCTTATCACATCGACCTAAGCCTAAGTCTTAGTCCAAGTGCGGCCTGGTTCGATGCGCATGTGTAGGACTGCGAATGTGTGAGGGATTTTGAATGAGTAGCTCCTATCTTTCATACACATACCGTGGTCTTAGTCTAAGTTAGCTTTTCTTACTATACATAGAAGAGGCTTTTAACTTTGAGAATTTGGATAGGCGGCTAACATTACTAATTTACTATAGCAAATAATTAGCTAAACGGTAATGGTACTATTCGAGATTCTGTAGCATTTTTGGTAAATCTGTTAAGCCTCTATAGCAACTACACAGTCTCGCAACAAATTGATATTGCTACCCTACTACCGTGTGTTAGAAATGTTATTTAAATTTTAATTTTCTTTCAATATTTCCTATTCTCTTTCATTATCTCTTCATTTTTTTCTCTCGATCAACCAAATCTTTCTCTCCCTCTTTAACTTTTCACCCTAACTTCTAATGTGAGAAAAATAACATTTTTGTCCAACATGAATTTTATGCGACTTATTTTAGAAATCTATTTTTCATTCAAACAAATTCAGTTTTGACATGTAAGTACACTAGGATATATAGTACCCGTCGTGGAGTCCAATTCATCGTTCCCGTCCAATTATTTTGTCAAAAAAAAAATTGGAAAAAATTAAATAAATTTCAGTATTGTTTTAGTGTAATCCAAACTATTCGCCAAACGTATTTTGTTTTGGATAGTAACAACCAAGCCAACGATTTGGAGAAACGAACTTGGAGTTTTACATAATGCATTTCAAAATTTCTACGGTTGAATAAATCGAACTATAGTTCGAAATACATTTAGGAATTGGATCGAACATAAAACAAAAAGTTTACTCAAAATCTTAAAAGTCTTCAATAATGAAATTTCATTGAGTCGAGCTCATGTACAAAAAACCTAATGAGTGTGAATGTACAAATTAATCAGTCATCATTCTATTTTGTTTTTGTCACTATTTTCTTTTTTTTTTGGTCATCTGATTAATTATATATAAAAGTTAAAAGTTTGTGTTATAGAACTATTTTAAGGAAAACAAAAGCTTAACACAATGCTAATGTTCCACAAAAAAATGACAATAAAATAGCCAACATCAAGAAAACTCTAACATTCCTAATCCAAAAAATCACTAAACTACAGCAGTGAACCTCTTGCCATATACGATTGACTACGTTTATCCCTAATAATACTATGAACAATTCTCCAAAACTCCTTGGTTAGAATGAGCAGACTCTTCTACCACCGTCCAAGCTTTAATCCCATTAAGAGCTAATCCAAAATTCATGCACCTGCCATGTCATGTCATAGGTCTCTTCAAAGCATTTACCAATTCCTTAGCTCCACAAGCAAAGATGATCTTTTTATTTTCTTCATAATTTATTTATTTATTTATTTTTATTTAAAAGAAATTGAACGACTATAAGCAAAGGGGAGCAAAAGTCTTAAGATGCACCGTACAGCACTCTATAAAGACCTTTGACAAAAAGAGGATAAATATTCTCTCTTTTTTCATTTTATAATATATTTTTTAATACTTTTTAACGAAGATAAATAATCTCGCATCGAACATCTCGCCGCCCCTAAAATCATTCTCCCTCTCTCTCTCAATCCGAAGAAATTAGGGTTAGGGTTTTCATTTTCGTTTTCTCTTCTCCTCGTAGCCGCCCATCGACGATGACAGGCAAAGCGAAGCCGAAGAAGCACACGGCGAAAGAGCTCCAAGCCAAAGCCGATGCTGCGTTGACCAACAGAGGCGGAGGAAGAGCTGGTCTCGCCGATCGAACCGGTAAGGAAAAAGGTGGTCACGCTAAGTACGAGTGTCCTCACTGTAAGATCACTGCACCGGATCTGAAAACTATGCAGATCCATCACGAATCGAAGCATCCTAAGATGCCTTACGAAGAGCCCAGGAATCTTCACGAGGCTTTAGCTGCTCCTGCTGAATCGTCCAAACCAAAACCTGGAATCAGAGGAAGCTTGAAGAAATAAAACTGGATTTGGTGATTTGTATTCGAAATTTCGTTTTGGAATTTCTCGTCTTTGTTATGGGGTTTGAAACTTGTTTGGTGTCTCTCTTACTTTTTTAATTATGATCATATATAAGTAACTGATTCTCTCTTATTTTAATCCTCTGTTTCTTCTAACTTATTATCGCTTTTGTTTTTGATTCTTGCGTTTTGGATACTCTGTTCATTAATTAGCTTATGGTGATTTTGGTTCTTGCTTCTCTGTTTTCTGATCAAACATGTTGGGTTTAGTAGTTTGAACTTAACAAGGGATTAGTAATTTGATTTGATGTGTGAAGAGAACATTTTGTGTATGTTTTCATTGGCTTTTGCTTTTTGTTATGCTTCAAGCGTGTGGACGAGTTGGACTCATTCTTGTTCTCTTTTCATTAATAAAAAGATGGAAAAGGATATGATTCTCATAGTGCTTCTGGTTGCACATGCAGTGTTTTTCTAATCCAATTTAGAATGATAATTTGATTTTATTACAGGTTTATATGATCTCTAGACAAGAACCATACTTCATAGATTTTTGTGTTGGGTTTTGCTAGTGGTTGAGTTACTTATTGGCAGATCAATTGACTTTATCAAGTCAGAATTAAGAATCAATCTAACTGTAAGAAGAAAGAAAAAAAAAGCCTAAAGCAAATCCTCTGTTCTCTTAAGGTTTTCAAAACTATCCTAAACTTAAAATCATCATCATTCATCATTGATCTTTCCGATCTCAGATTTCGTTTCAGCCTCTAGTGGCTTATGCTGGTCTTGGACAACATTCTCTTCTTGATACAGTAACTGTCTCCTCATGAGAACATAACCATTGTATTGATAGACTATGCTATCCTCTGTTTTACGAATGCTTCCTGGATTGTGTCATCTCGGGACTGCGGGATTGGGTGGTGTTTTAAGGACCGGAACATGAAGGTACTCACGGAAACATCATCATTCAGACAGAATGTGATTTCGGCCCTATTCGCGGAATCTTTGGCTATCAAAACCTAAACATGCAGGATACCAGAGCATTATTTGTTTCTCGGACTCGCTCTTGCTGGTTACACTAATCAACACGAATAGTGTAACAACCGAGTTGAAACCAATTCTTTATGACATTCGATGGCTTAGGGAGGGTTTAACATCTATCTCTTTTCTTTTTATTCCCTGTTCGGAAAATGTTTTAGCCGATGCGTTAGCAAAATTTGGTATTGTATCGTGGAACTCTACCTCCTAGTTTGGGGATTGATATGATAATCTAAGTCGGTTTGTTCAAAAAAAAAAAAACATTGCTCTAATTTGAGCACATGGAAATCCTCTATGAAATTCAAATCTTTTTCTCTCCATTTCAAACCCGCGCACCTCTGGTATTCCTCGAGAGTCGATGATAAGCAAACAATTACAAAAGAATTTCTCTTTGATTTCCTTACCAACTAGGACTCTAAGATCATCTCCATCAATAGGTCTTGGATAGATATCTTAGCATAAAAAATAATAAATATAGAAATAAAGTAGAAAGAGAAAAAATTTAAAGTTCTTAAAGTTGCTATTCAAGATCCGGTCTTAGTGTTGGGATGAATTTGGTTTGCCAAATGTTTCAAGTTGATTGGTTAAATGTGATTTTAATGAATTAAAATATGAAAAAGCAATTAAATTAATTTAAAATTAAGAAACAAGATACTCTAAGACACTTTTTACCGATGGAGATGGCCTAAGAGTACTCCATTCATGGGTCCTAGATGGATCTTACTTAAAAATGTTGTTTATGTGGAAAACAATTAAATCAAAAAAGAGCTTTTAACCCAGGATCTGGATCCTATACGGGACACTTAAGATTTCTGATATTGGTATTAGACACTAGACACGTGTCGATATCTGATGGTTTCTGTTGTTTTTATTGGCAAAAAAAATTAAAAATTAAAGAAACAAAAAACATAATGTTTTATGGGCAATTCTCATAGATACCACTTTTTTAAAGTTCTTTTCCAACCATACCACCAATTTTTAAAAGTTTCCTAAATACCACTTTTTTCAAATGTTCCAAAATACCACAAAATTAAATTTAGTTTTAAATGGTCAAAATGAAACCCTAAACCCTAAACCTACACCCTACCCCCTAAAATTATACCTTAATTGTACAATCGTTAACCCAAACCCAAACATTTAAATTCTAGATCCTTTAAAATCAATTTTTGCGTTTGTGGTATTTTTGAAAATTTTGATTTTTTTTTTTGAAAAAAGTGGTATCTAAGGAACTTTTAAAAATTAATGGTATCTAAGGAACAAAAACTTTATTTGGTGGCATCCTAGGTAATTTCTCATGTTTTATCCCGTTTATGATTAAAAAAAACATCATTTTTTTTCTAAGATCTTCTAGTTTTAAGATACACCAATGGAAACAACAAAATTTAATTCACTTATTAAAAGTCTTAAATTCTCATCATCAACCATTTATATTAAATATATTCTTAAGACTAAAAAATGTGGATCTATGGATGGAGATGCTCTAAGGGCATGTGCATTTGAGACTTTGTCCATAAGTGTCTAAAATTTTTTTAGAATTAAATATATTAAATTTAGGACACTTGAGTGTCTAAAACCAAAAAAAAGATCCAGTATTAGATCTTTTCTAATTTTAGACACTCAAGTGTCCTAAATTTAATTCTAAAAATTTTTTAGACAATTATTCATAAAGTCTCCAATGCACATGCCTAGCCCTGGGATTTCGGTTTTCGGTTCGGTTTTCGGTTTTTTTGGTTAATTCGGTTTTTGGAAAACTTACCGAAAATAACCGAACTACTATTCGGTTCGGTTCGGTTCGGTTTTCGGTTTTTCGGTTTTTTTTTTAAAAACCGAATA
Organism: Draba incana; assembly: GCA_963576765.1. Classification (NCBI taxonomy): domain Eukaryota; kingdom Viridiplantae; phylum Streptophyta; class Magnoliopsida; order Brassicales; family Brassicaceae; genus Draba; species Draba incana. The sequence goes on along the minus strand of OY755203.1, from coordinate 40,854,775 downwards.
ATTCGGTTTTTTGTAAAATTTTCGGTTTATTCGGTTAATTTTTGGTAAATTCGGTTAATTCGGTTCGGTTCGGTTCGGTTAATTTCAAAATTTGGGTATAATCCGGTTAAAATCCGGTTAAATCCGGTTAAAATTCTAGAAAACATTTTTTAAAAAAATAAAATAAAATTATTCGGTTAACCGATCGGTTATCGGGTTCGGTTCGGTTCGGTTAACCGAAATTTTTCAAAAATCATACCGATCGGTTAGTGTACAGTGAATCGGTTCGGTTTGGTTCGGTTCGGTTCGGTTCCAGTTCGGTTCGGTTCGGTTCGGTTCCAGTTCGGTTCCGGTTCGGCAGTTCGGTTCGGTTATTTATCCCAGCACTACACATGCCCTAAGAGCATTCAACACTGTATCCTTTAGCATAAAAGTCGGATTGGCGTAAAACAATCCAAACTCAGAAACCAAACGCATAACCATAAGCTAGTAACAAACTTTTTTTTTTTTCTTAATGGTAAATATTTCATTAAGTAATGAATAGGTTATAGGTTTACAAAGGAAATTATAGACCTAGAAAATGAAATTCATGGCAAAAAAAGGTAAAAACATGAACTTCATATAACAAGCGAAAAACGCAAATTTTCAGTCCGCCGCTCAACATTAAACCCGAAGACTAACGGAGCAGGCGAAGTGATGACGATGTATTGTGCTCTTTCAAACTCTGAAAATTGATGTCGCATCCAAGGAGAAGCCGGAGAACCCAAAGAACTCAAGTTCTAAGCGAAGAAAGACGTTCAAAGAGACCCTAACAAAAACGTCGTCAACGGGGGCTACTTCACAAGCATCAGATCACCGACTCCTCTCGCATCGCGTGAGAGCATCGTGAAGTACACAACCATGAGCTAACATTTAACCAGGAGCCAAAAGACCAAGCAGCTAATCAGTGCAAGCGTCCCTTCGAGGCTAGAAGTACAACGCCAAATAAAACAACTACAACCTCACCAAGAAACCAATGGCCATACTAGCCCTCTAAAACTACAAACCCAAACGACAAAACCAAGCTACAACATGGAGTCAACATCAAAGGAGGGCGACACACTCAACACCAAGACCCGAAAACAACCATCCAATCTAGAGGTACCACGATATACACCAAAAACACGGCCTTGAGGCCTCCACCGGAGGCACAACCATGAGAAAGGCAACAACGCCACAAGGACCATAAGCAAAGTAAGAGAACGGCAAGACGGTACCTCACACTCGAGACACCACTTGGATACTCGCCGATAGCAATAACCGCTGTCTTCAGTCAAAACCACCAGAGGAACATCCAATCATCGAGCTAGTAACAAATTAAAAAATCAGAAACAAGAAAGGGGAAATTATATGTTCTAATAACTCTAGTACGATTCATCAATTTGAACTAAAGACATGAACAAGAACTCAAAAAGTTCAATTCTACTTAGTATCATCAAAATGGGTCAAAAGATTCATTTTCCAATTGCTGTTTGAATGATCTTCATCCAAAATAGAAACCGTAAGAGAGTAGAGATCGTACCGTTTTTTTCCTTGGATTCCGAACTAGAAAAGCTTAATGTTGTTTGGTACAAGAGACTTGAGATTATCCTCAGGACACAAGATAATTGTTTCCATAAAACCAACCAAATGAAAACTCGTTTTGTAATCAAATCATTCTGCGAGTCATTTTCAACGTCAACATTTATTATTCAATCAACAATACTAAAATTGAAAGCCATGAATGAAATTTAAGATTATCCTTATGATTACAAACTTGTAATCCATCCCATTATCGCCACTAGAACAAATGAATCAACAATTTCATATTGATGGAGTTTTCGGTTATGAGAAGGAAGAATACCTAACCTTGATCCATTGCATTGTTAGGCATGATGATGATTCCTTGATGATTGTTTGATCTTCTCCTTCCCTTCCTTACTGCGATCTCCCCTTCGACGGAGCCGGGGTTTTTGGATTCCGATCACTATCTAATCTCTCTTTTCTGTTTTATGTGTTCTCTCTTCTTGTCTCAATTCTGAACAACCTTGTGACTGCAACAACTTCCTCCCCTTCTCTTTTATATGAGGCCCACGTGATTCTCATTAAGGGGGAGGAGTTGTGCCTTTTAATGAGACACCCCTTCATTAAAATATGACACATAAACTATACTTTAATACATATACATTTATATAAGTTAACCATTATATATAAATGTATATGAACCTTAGATTAGATTCTTTATTTGGGCAGAGTAAGAGGGTTGACATCAAACCCGTTCCGGTATCTTTTCTTTGATTCGGTCCATCACCGTATCCCGTTATATACCGGAAACCTTAAGCCGTACATTAAACTTAGACTATAATAGTTAGACCGTTAATACTTCGGCCACACTAACGGAAATATTCTTACATTCTCCCACTTGGCCTTGTATTAACTTAATGGTTCAACTTCCTTTAATGTGCACCCTTTCATTAAGCTTAATAATTCCTTTAAGTACCATAAAATCAGAATTGATCGAATGAGGCGGTCCCCTATCTTTTACTGCGATAAGTTCCCTTCCATCACCACAAACCAATTCCAACTTTACTACTTCTTTAATATTGAGAGGTTACTTAATTCTCAAAAAATTCTTTTATGTTGAGATATAATCTTATTCTCAACTCATATGCTAACCAAACATTACATGTACATACCATAATGATAACATATTAGTTTTGCAGAAAACACATAACACTTTATTGAATTCATATTAACTTGAGTTAGCAACTTTACAATAGCATAATATCAATACAGCAAGGTCTTATCCATTATTCTCATCCTCTCTACATGGCCAATGAATATACCAGGAGGGAGTCCTTTCGTTAACGGATCCGCTACCATCATATCCGTTCTTATATGCTCAATTGCTACTCTGCGTTTCTGCACTTCTTCCTTTACAGACAAGTATTTTATCTCCATGTGCTTAGCACCTTTCGAATACTTGTCATTCTTTGAGAAGAAGATTGCTGCGGAATTATCACAATAAATTCTCAGCGGCTTGGAAATACTGTCAATAAGTCCAAGTCCTGAGACAAAGTTCCGCATCCACAATGCTTGAACTGTGGCCTCATAGCATGCCACAAATTCTGCTTCCATGGTGGAAGTAGCAATGACGGACTGCTTTCCACTCTTCCATGACACTGCTCCCGGCATAGTCCAGGAACAGATAGCCAAACGTCGATTTTCGAGTATCGACGCACCCGGCATAGTCTGAATCAGAGTATCCGATTACTTCTAGTTTATCGGATCTCCTGTATGTAAGCATAAACTCTTTGGTGCCTTGCAAGTACCTGAGAACTTTCTTTGCAGCCTTCCAGTGGTCCATTCCAGGATTACTTTGATATCGACCCAAGACACCAACCGCGAAACTGATGTCTGGTCGAGTACATGTTTGAATATAATTCAAACTTCCTACCACTGATAGGTAAGGGATCATCTCCATTTCTTTCCTCTCTAGTTCATTCTTTGGACATTGACCTTTATTAAATTTGTCCCCTTTCTGAACTGGAGCTTTGCTTAACTTGCACTTTTTCATCCCATATCTCTTCAAGACTTTAGACTTTATCTATGTATCCTTTCTGAGACAAACTCAATAATCCTTGTGATCTATCCCGGATTATTTCAATCCCTATCACATAGTTTGCCTCACCCATATCCTTCATTTCAAAGTTCTTGGAGAGATATTTCTTTACATCACTCAACATACTCATATCATTTGTAGCCAACAATATATCGTCAACATACAATACTAGAATGACAAACTTGCTCCCACTGACTTTCATATAAATACATCGATCAACGATGACCTCTATGAAACCGTATGACAAAATGGCATCATTGAACTTTAAATACCATTGTCGGGAGGCCTGTTTCAATCCATATATTGACTTCCTGAGCCTACACACAAGATTTTCTTTCCCTGCAGCCACATAACCTTCCGGCTGGTCCATGTAAACTTCTTCCTCAAGTTCTCCATTAAGAAAGGCAGTTTTAACATTCATTTGATGGAGCTCTAAATCATAATGAGCTACCAATCCCATGACAATTCTTAAGGAATCCTTCTTTTAAACTGGAGAGAAGGTATCCGTATAGTCAATGCCCTCCTGTTGAGTGAACCCTTTAGCAACAAGGCGAGCTTTGTACCTTTCTATGTTACCTTTAGAGTTCTGTTTGGTCGTAAAGATCCATTTACACCCAACGGTTTTGAAACCATCATGTAACTCTACTAGGTCCCACACTCGGTTCACGTTCATAGAAGATATTTCTTCATCTGAAGCATTCGACCACTTTTCAGAATTTTCACTTTCCATGGCTTTTCTGAATGTTTTCGGTTCTTCATCAAGACTAAGGTCACATTCATTCTCAACATCATAAACCACATAGTCATCTGTAATGGCGGATCTTCTTTCCCTTCCAGATCGCCTTAATTGTTCTTGTGGTACAACGTTCTGTTCTTGAATGACGACTTGTTCATTTTCGGTTTCCTGAACTAGTGGGTCCATATGTTGTTCTATTTCGATATTAGGCTATACACCGACAATAGGAACAACAACTTGGGTTGGAACTACGGGTGAAGAATCTTCTACCCGAATTTTTTTAATGTTCACTCTCCTAGATTTTGAACTTCCACTAGATTCACCATTTTCAATGAACCTAGCATTACCAGTCTCGACAATTCTCGTACTGTGGTTAGGACAGTAGAACACAAACCCCTTTGACTTTGCTGGATAGCCAATGAAAAATCCACTGACCGTCCTAGAGTCCAATTTCTTTTCATGCAGATTATACGGCTTTACTTCAGTTGGACATCCCCAGACACGTAAGTGCCTTAAACTGGGGTTCCTTCCCGTAAATAGTTCAAATGACGTCATTGGAACCGCTTTACTAGGAACCCGGTTTAAAATATATGTCGCAGTCCTTAATGCATATGACCACATTGACATTGGTAGTTTGTAATTACTTAACATGCTCCTAACCATTTCCATTAAAGTACGGTTACGCCTTTCAGCTACACCGTTCTGCTGAGGTGTTCCAGACATTATGTATTGAGCACAAATGCCCTGACTTTTCAGAAATTTAGCAAATGGTCCTGGACATTGTCCATTAACGGTGAATCGACCATAATATTCACCACCTCTATCAGATCTCACAACTTTTACTTTCTTTTCAAGTTGTCTTTCTACTTCATCAATGAACACTTTCAATACGTCCACCGAATGAGTCTTTTCATGCAACAAATAAGTATATCTATACCGTGAGTAATCATCAATAAAAGTGATGAAATACTTCTCACCACTCCATGACGGAGCATCTATAGGGCCACAAATATTTGTGTGTATTAACTCTAAGAGTTCACTACTTCTTGTGGCTTGTTCCTTTTTGATGTGTTTGGTTTGCTTTCCTTTAATGCATTCTATACACACATCCAAATCACTAAAATCCAATGGAGGTAATAATTCTTTCTTTATTAACCTCACCATCCGTTCTTTGGATATGTGACCTAATCTTTTATGCCACAAAAAATGCTGAGTTTTCACTAGTTGCACTACGTTTAATTCCTTGATTCTCAACATAAAACAAAGATTCAGAAAAACTTTTATCAAGATTAAACCTGTACAGTGAATCAACCAAAGTACCATTACCATAAAAGTAGTCTTTTCGTTACAAAGAAAATACACCATGTCCAATCTTAAATTCAAAACCTAAGTCGTCCAACCTACTTACTGAAACAAGATTTCTAGCACATTCGGGTACATAAACACAATTTTCAAGATCTATAAAACAACCAGTTTAAAGATCAATATTTACGTCCCAATGCCTTCTATCTGTGCCTTCATCCTATTTCCCATGAACAATTACCTTTCTGTTTCTTTTAAAGGCTGGATCGAACTGAATCCCTGTTCAATATGAGATACATGAGTAGAAGCTCCAGAATTAAGCCACCAAGTATTTCTAGGCACTTCTACAAGATTCATTTCCGAACAAACATATAAATGTTCGTTACCTTTCTTGTCGAACCATGCCTTCCTCTTAGGACATTCTTTCTTTATGTGTCCCTCCTTCTTGCAGAAGAAACACTTGACCACTTTATGGATTTTACTTTCAGGAGTCTTGAAGACCGCCTTATCCTTCCTTTTGCCCTTGCTTGGTTTCTTGGAGCTGCTCATGGCACTATTTAGTCCAGCAATGAGTGCAATGTTGTCCTTCTATTTCTTTAATCTCGCCTCCTCCTAAACGAGCATGACCTTTAATTCCTGAAAGTTCCACTTATCCTTAATGGTGTTGTAATTCACCTGGAGCTGACCATACTCTTTAGGCAGAGAGTTCATAATGAACTGTACCAAGAAGGACTCATGCACTTCCATCCCCATGGACGTTAACTTTGATGCCAAGTTTGACATGTGAGTGACATGATCATGGATTGTCTGAGACCAATCGAACCTTTTCGTAGTTAGCTCACTCATGAGACTACCTACAATCGATTTGTTAGCGACATCCGATTTGGATTGTTCTTTGATTTTCAGGATGAATTCCCTTGCAAAATTTTATATATGCTTACCATTAGTGCTTTGAGACTTTAATAGATTCATCGACAACAAATAATCTAAACACTTTCATTTGTATGTATTCAAGCAACCTTTGGGCAATACTTTAAACACATACACTTAAATTGATGCTTGTTTAGATTTTTTTTAATAATTAATCAATCCATAGTTACAGTTGATAGCAATGCTACCTTTGGGTATACACACCATCAACCGCAGTATGGGTGATTAATACTTTAGTTGTTATTTAATACACCCAATGATCCACCTTTGGGTGATCTCCTAGGATATACTAAGTAAGCAATTGATCAATCAATAAAGTTTTTATGTCATTTAGTATCCTTTAATCATGATCAATTATGAATCTTTACTTTACCGTCACATTAAATATAACCAGACCACTTTGGTGATTAACAAGTTATACGTAATATGAACTCTTTTCTTATAGACTTTTATTAAAAGGTTTTATATGTTTGTATTAATATTTCATAATACAATAGCCTTTCACATTTCAGAAAGCAGCGGAAACGGTTTACAGTTTAAATTTTTTTTTTTTCTTTCAGGACATGGACCGGCCGGTCCAACACATGGACCGACCGGTCCATATTCCAGAGACCCTATGCTGCTCACGGACCGACCGGTCTGGATTCCAGAGCCCTTTCTGCGCCTTATGGACCGACCGGTCCAACACATGGACCGATCGGTCCGGTCTCTAGAAACCTTTTTTTTTTTTTTAACGGCACTGTTCATCGCGGTACTGTTCATTGCGATTACTGTTCATCACGATTACTGTTCACCATGATTAATGTTCATCGCAAATACTATTCACTGCGATTACTGTTCTTCACGATTACTGTTCACCGTCCTTGAAAAACAAATTAGTTTTAAAACTTTAAAATCCCATAACTTTTGATTTACTTGATGGATTTTAATGAATTTTATACCGTTGGATATATAATTTCATCCTCTTCACATTGATATAACTTTTAGACCATTTTAAGATTCAATGCATTGATGAATTTCTTGAAGAGAAAAAACGAGTTTTTCGGTTTTATCCATCAATATGCTTTAAAGTGAAACAAATGTTTCTAGGATGGCTCTGCTACCACATTTAAGATTATCCTTATGATTACAAACTTTTAATCCATCCCATTATCGCCACTAGAACAAATGAATCAACAATTTCATATTGATGGAGTTTTCGGTTATGAGAAGGAAGAATACCTAACCTTGATCCATTGCATTGTTAGGCATGATGATGATTCCTTGATGATTGTTTGATCTCCTCCTTCCCTTCCTTACTGCGATCTCCCCTTCGACGGAGCCGGGGTTTTCGGATTCCGATCACTATCTAATCTCTCTTTTCTGTTTTATGTGTTCTCTCTTCTTGTCTCAATTCTGAACAACCTTGTGACTGCAACAACTTCCTCCCCTTCTCTTTTATATGAGGCCCACGTGATTCTCATTAAGGGGGAGGAGTTGTGCCTTTTAATGAGACACCCCTTCATTAAAATATGACACATAAACTATACTTTAATACATATACATTTATATAAGTTAACCATTATATATAAATGTATATGAACCTTAGATTAGATTCTTTATTTGGGCGGAGTAAGAGGGTTGACATCAAACCCGTTCCGGTATCTTTTTTTTTATTTGGTCCATCACCGTATCCCGTTATATACCGGAAACCTTAAGCCGTACATTAAACTTAGACTATAATAGTTGAACCGTTAATACTTCGGCCACACTAACGGAAATATTCTTACATGAAATTAATATGTGACACATGTCACATCCTTCGATTTCATTGGTCCGTTGTTAACTAATTGGTAACTCCACTGAATCTATTTTGACTTGAGAGTCAATTTTTTAAAAAAAAATTAGTTTCTGGAAGTTATCTGCCCCAAAGTTTATCTATCTTCTTTGGTAAATGATACTATTTGAGAATTTACAGTTAAAAAAATATTTCTGACCATAACAATTATCCAAACAACAACGATAAAAACTATCATGGTTGGAGGATTGATTGACAAAAGTTTATCTATCTTCTTTGGTAAAAAAATATTTTTGATTAGTCTAAGAGCAATTATCGGTTAATTATTGGTATATAAAAAGCAATCATGGTTTAATTGAATCTTGGTAATTTCGAATAATAAAAAAGACTAGGGAAGTTTATGAAGAACTATACTTTCCAAGGGGGGAAATTGAAGCGGTCCAAAGTATGGGGGAAAATGGATCGGAACAAGCAAATTGAGGGGGCTTAGAGCAGTCGGCTTTATTATTATAAATCATAATAGTACTCTGCTTAGAAAAACGCTCAAACATTTCTATTCTATAACCACAACATCTACATATTCCAACAACGATTATATACGCATTTCATACTTTATACTATAGATAAAATTCCCCATATGTATCAAAATATGTTTATATTTATAAACAAAACATACAAGAAACTTTAAATAGGAGTGTAATTATAAGGTATGATGATTGACTTCTTGTTTTGCAGCTGCAAGCAACTCTGGCGGTATGAGATCTTCCCATCCTTTACCGGGACCCGCAGCCGCGGTTAAACCGCTTTCCCAACCAATGTGTGATACATGTTTTACGTTTGTTGGAACTCCTATCTCCATTCCTGATGTCTCGACTTCTTCACCTCCTTCCTCTTTGTATGCTACAATAGAAAAATGTTTAGAAGAAACATATTATACATTATGTATGTCATGTCATTCTTTTTGTTTCATATATTTAATTTATTCAGTTATTATTTAAACTAGGCACGGAACCCGCGCGCGGAAATTCGGATTGAATACAATAGTCTAAATTGAACTGTAATTTAGTATTTGGAAATTGATTGTACAATATATTTATTTGAACAATAAATTAAAAATATTAGTGATGTTTTTTATAAGAAGGGAAAATTGTTATATTGGACTTTTCGATTGATATGAATATCCAATAAATATTTTTTTTGTATTTTAGTTATTAACTAACTCTGAGATTATAATTTTTTTTTTGGTATGGTACTTTGAGATGATAATAGAAGATGGGGTTAGACGATTAGAAAATATAATCTTGTATGGTGGACAATATAGTCAGTTGTTTAATTTTGAACATCATTGGAAACATAATACACATATAAACAATATATTAATTCAAACACTAAAACTGATTATTATATATCATAGTGTAGTTAACTAAAATTTAAATGTTATATATATATATGTTTAAGTGTTACAATTTGAAGAGTTGCAAATTTTCGATTATTAAATAGTTATTTTGATGAAGAGTGGCTTTTGAAAAGACATGTAACTTTGTAATTAGTACATCTAAAACTGTTTGAAATATTAATTAGATCATTAAAATATATTATTTTTTATTAAATTATAGAGTTAACTAACATCTAAATGTTATATACATGTTGAAATGTTATAACATAATTGGAAAATTATAATATATATATATATTGCTTAAACAATATATAGAAAATAATTGTTATAAAATAATGAAAAGTTACAATTTGAAGAGTTGTAAATTTTTAATTAGTAAGTAGTTAATTTCTGAAGAGTTACCTATCAAAAGACTTGTAATTTTTTAATTAGCATAATGATATTTTATATATTAATTCAAACACTAAAACTGATTATTATATATCAAATCATAGTCAGCTATTATTTAATGTTTTATACTATATGTTTAAATGTTACAATTTGAAAAGTTGCAATTTTTGGATTGTTAAGTAGTTATTTTGATGAAGAGTTACCTTTTAAAAGACTTATAACTTTTTAATTAGTACACCTAAAGCTATTTGAAAAATTAATTAAATCATTAACATAGACTATTTTATATTAAATTATAGTTAACAAACATTTAAATATAATAATATAATTATCATTTTAAATAGTTATCCTATTCGTACATCTTGGCGAGACCGTCATAATGAAAAGCAAAACTTTTGAAAACAACTACTAAAATGATATTTTTAGGAAAAGTCACAAACCCAAAATGAAAACAGATAACAACAACTATATATAAACGGAAATAACAAAAAAATACAACTTTAGCAATAAAATGTGCATTATCTAAAAATTTTTAAATTCATACAATTCGAAATTCTTAAGCCAAATCTTAACATCTGTATGGTCATAAGAATCCCAAAATTTTCACACAATCAAGAATTTCATGAACTTACATTTTTTTAGTTTGTTTTAAAGAATTATACGACGTTTTCTATCATTACCGTACTTGGAAGAATTATATAAAAGTTACTACTCAAAAGGTATCACTTGGAAACACATAACTAAACAGAACAACCATAAAGTGGTTATTTTCCAAAAGACACGACCTTACAAATTTGAAATGACACAACCCTTCATAACAACCATAATACAAATTTTTTGAAATAATGTGACTCTATGAATACACGATCCCACAAATTCCTAAGGACATAACTTTTTAAAAAAATATATAAAAAACAATTTTTTTGGAAAAGACGTGATTCTACAAAATCTCTTCAAAAACACACAATCCTCTTCGAAGTTTTGTATAATTATCATGCTTTAAAAAAACTTAAAACTTGATCTATAGATAAATAAAAAATAAAACAAAAGAAGTATATAGAAGATTTTTTTCCGAAAAGTCACAACTCAAAAGTTACCACCCAAAAAGATACAACTCTACAAAATAACCATAAAACAGTTATTTTAAAAGAGGTGGGACTTTAAAAAATTGAAGGATACAACCCTACAAAATAATCATAATCCGGTTTTTGAAAAACAAATACGACTTTAGAAATTAATTCAAGCATACATGACCTTACTAATTTCAAATGACACAACTTTTCAAACTAATTGTAAAGTAATTTTTTGGAAAAAAATACGACATTAAAAAATATTTTCAAAAATACATGATCCTACATTGTCTACATTGAAATTTTTGGATAATTTAACAAAATAATCCAAAATTCTTTAAACAAACTAAGGGTTATATGAACTTCTAGAATGATGAAAAGATCAAAACTTTTAAATAATTTAAAAAAAAATAGAAAGGCATTTTTGACGATTATTGTTTTTAAAGTTAGTTATAAATTTGAAGCCATGATTAAGAATACATAGAACAATTAGTAAGACATATATATATTTATATATAAGACATAATGGTTTTTTTATGAAAGGTCGCAACCATTAAAAAAGTATTAAAACGATTAATTACAAAAGACACATCTTTGAAAAAAAAAATATAGCGGTTTTGTAAACGAAAAGTCACATTTTAAAAATAACTATAAAACGGTTATCTTTTTGGAGCTCTTGACGGAAAAATATAATGTTAACAGTTATTTTTACGAAAAGTCACAACCAAAATAAATCAAAATGTAAAACCAACTCACCTAAATAACTACCAAACAGTTAATGAAAAGCTGCAGCCTAAATGATCTAGATGAGTTTTTTAAACGAGAAGTTAAACTCAAATGATTAAAAGTAATCATAATAAACTTGTTATTTTGTTCACACCTCTTGACAAAACAATCATAATGAAATGACGCAACTTAATAAATAACTACTAAACGGTTATTTTATGAAAAATTGCAACCCAAATGAAAAGACACAACCTTATGAAAAGTTGCAACCCAAATGAAAAGACACAACCTCACGAAAAGTTGCAACCCAAATGAAAAGATACAACCTTACGAAAAGTTGCAACCCAAATGAAAAGACGCAACCTTTAGAAATAACCACTATAAATAAACCAAAAAATCTAAAAAAATATTCATTTGTTTGGGTTTGCTATTATATATAAGATTATAATAATTTTTAAAAGTAACTAGAAAGTTTTGTTTTAAAATTTTATGATTTGAATGTGTTAGCTATCCAAATACAAGCTAAATTTTGCACTATAGAAAACCTTAATAAAAATTATATAGTTTGGCTATTCGAATTATATAAAATCGTATAACTATATTTGGAAATTATCTTTCACCAATTTATTAATGTTAAAGCCATGCACATGCACTGATCATATGTATGTGATGCAACCATTTGATAATTTCGACAATATATGTATGTTCTAATGGTATTCTTCCGTAAAAGATGGACAAACAAATGGGAAAATTATTAGATAACATTTACCAAAGAGTTGAGAGATTGTCTTGAAGCTTTTGAAAAGCTTGTTAATACCGGTAGAAATCTCCGGTTTAGAAACTGCTAGGAATTTGAATACATTCTTCATGTTTTCTTCCTCTTCTTGATCACGAATCTCTTTTGAAAACACATCAAGAGATCACATACAAGATAAATGCATGAGAAATCATTTGAATATATACAAAGATATATAAATATTTATATATAGAGAGAACCTTGGGGAGAGTGATGATGATGATGAGGCTTAGAGAGAGGAGATAAAACAGCAACACTTGAGTCGGAGATACATCCGACGGAGAAAGGAAGTACCACAAGTCTCTCCATTCTATCTCTCATTTTCTACCAAGCCTTACCTTTTAAAATACTTGTATATTTATATATATATATAAGAGTATGAGTGTATGTATAAATATATATATATATACACACGTATATATACGATGAAAATCACAACCCACCAAATGTTTTTAATGTAATCCTTTTTTGTTTGTTTGTAATCTTTGTTCGAATAAAATTTGGTGGTGGTCGTGTTTATATGTTTAACTGACTTTGTTGTGAAGTTACAATGATGTTTACGTGTGTATGTGAAGTTGCGGTTCCCTAGAGAAGAAAGAAAGTGGTAGCTTTAACATTTTTAATTTTATTTTTTTGGGCTCAACTACTGTTTGGTAGACTGTTTCCTTTGGTGACGTATCATTCCACTATATACTGTTGTTATTAAAAAACCAGAATATGGTGAATCCTAATTGTCATTTGTATATATGCATTTTTTTTTTTTTCCATCTGGTCAATTTGTATTCATAGGCCCCAACCCAACAACCAACACATACAAACTAAGAGGGTTGCAAAACCCTAAACCATGATAAAAGGACATTACTACTATGGCTTAAAAAAGCCAAACCGAAAGGAGCAGGAGGAAAAAACACTCCCGTTAAAGACCAGAGACAACAACTACACTCTCAATGCAAAAGAGGTCATTAAGCCAAGAAGGATGTCCTGAAGCAACATAAGACTGATCCCTATTGTCCCGAATGACGCTATGTGCAATGAGACATGCGCCTCTGTTCCTTGAGCCTTGTTCTACCTGCAATCTCCATTGCCCAAAATTTTTTAACCTATTTACAATTGATTCCACATGTGGCACAAAAGATGGCCAAGCTCTAGGTCTTAAAATGGCTCCATTTGTATATATGCATTATATATAAGAATTTTGTTGCGACTGTGAAAATGACTTAATATCTATATAACCCCATAAATAAATAATTTCCATACAGAATGGTTTATTAGATGGAGACATGGAGTATATAATGAATACTCAACAACTTTATAATGTATGTATAATGATGGCTTGAATTATTGGAATGTACATTAATTGTAACATCCCCTTGGAATCAAAGCAATCTATTATTAATTTTCTTAAACATTTTCTTTTATAGAATGTAATCATCAGATAATACAAATGATATGATGCAAATTGCGAACGCGAAGGCCTTGCCTTCTTTTCTGTTATTCAATAAGACACACATCTCGTGTGAAATAATAATCCAAAGCAAAAATATATCCAAACTCTAAAAGAGTCTAATGAGATAACTAACGAAACAGAAAAAATGAAAGAACTCGTAAATATTTTATTAGATGCAATGAAGAGAAATAAGAGGAAAGTTTAGATGAAAAACGCTAAGATTAAAGTGTTTTTAACTAAGTAGTAAAAAGATTTCAAAAAAATAAGTAAACTCTTCTAACTTGAGTTCAGTTTTTCATGTGAACATTTTTTATCTCTATTTGGTCAATCAAAATGGTGTTATGTTAGGCATATTAAAAAAAAGGTGAGTGGACTACTTCTAACATTATTGTAGTATTCTTGTATAACTATAAGTGATATACTTGTAACATTGATTTCTAAGAATTTTATTGAAGCATAAAATAACAATGGAAAACAAATGGTTAGATAATAAATTGTAAACATTTTCTTCCTAACATGTAGTATTCGAGATATATACATAGAAATTTGTTTTTAAGTTTCATATTTCTCAAAAGAAATGAAGACATTATGTATATTTAGATTTATATGACAATTGGGTTGTTTCAAAACAAAAAGTTGAAACATTTTCTCTTGTTGCAAAATGTGTTGAAAGATGACTTTCTTGATCCACTCGACTTCTGAGAAAACTCTTGAAAATGATTCAATCTTGATCAGAAGAAGTGTGTTCTTCTTCCTCTGTTTCGATCCGATACAAAGACGACGAACCACCACTTTCCTCGTCGGCATCATCATCTGAATAAACACTTTGGTCTTCAGATTTTGAGCTATGAATGTGCTCAGGCCGAGTTTCATGCTTCTCTTCCTCATCAGAATCATGAGCAAGACTATTGATTCGCCTGCTCGTGATCCTCGGCAAATCATCCCGGTCTCTATCGCTGTCATACCACAAAGAAAAGCTTTCATCGTCTGATTTACAGCTGCTTTTACTACTTAGCCTCTCGTTGTTATCTTCTTCCTCAGGGCTATAACTATACTTAATCTTCAAGCTCTGCGCGGTTGCGTTTGTTTCATCAATGGACCTTCTTTTCCCACTTCCATAGTCAGAGGAGCTGCTACTAGAGCTTTTTGGTTTCTCTTTTAAATGAAAATGCTCCTCTTTTCGACCCTTTTCGGAGTTTAAATCAGATTCATCATCCGAATCTGTAGCGGTACCTTCCTCTTCTTGCTTCATCTGACTTCTTGATTCTTCTTCTTTTTCTTCCGAGTCCGATGAAGCACTTGATTTGTCATCTTCCTCTTTCCGAGGAAGAGAGAATGGAGTTACCGAACAAGAACCGTGTCTGCTTAAAGCAATCGACATACTCTTGTCCCTAAACGATAAAATAGGAACCGTGGTTGGAATACCGTCTTCCGTAGACATCGAAAGGAAGCTAAGCGCGACCATTACATCGCTTATCAAAGGACGAGCAGTTGGTTCCTCTTGTAGACACATTGATGTTATTGCCACTGCTTGATTTAGCCCTCTCTCAGAAAAATTCTTCTTCAAGAGAGGATCTGCCATATCCGGGTATTGTTTGGGGTCTCTAAATATCGGTTGTGCCCAAGCAACTAGGTTTTGTTCATCATTAGGCTTAGTTGTGTCAACAGCTCTTCTACCGGTGATGAGTTCGAGCAAGACAACTCCAAAGCTATAAACATCTGATTTCACCGTGAGATCGTCACCGTGAGTGTACTCAGGCGCGGAATAACCATAAGTGTCCATAACCCGAGAAGCAAGAAACAAGCTATCACCCGTCCCGGGTTCTAAATTATGCAAACCAAAATCACAAAGCTTAGGGTAAAACTCCTCGTCTAACAAAATGTTAGAAGCTTTCAAATCTCGGTATATCACTGGCGGATTCACTTTATCGTGTAAGTAATCCAATCCTTGCGCTGCACCAAACGCAATCTTCATCCTCGTTATCCAATCCATCGGCGTTTGGTTCGGCTTTTGTTCTGCATATTTCAAGTCCATTATATCATTAGGCCTCTAAATAATAACACTAAGTGGAAAATGTTTTGAAAGCTAAATGTTACCGTAAAGATGGTCTTGAAGGGAACCTCCAGAGACATATTCAAAGACTAAAAGCCGCTGATCTCCATCCGCGCAGTATCCCATAAGCTTAACAAGATTCGGGTGCTCGAGTTTCGCTAATGACAAAACTTCGGCTTGAAACTCTTTGTTACCATGTAGTCCATGCTTGTCTAGCTGCTTAATTGCTACCAACTACACTCACAAAGCAATAGAAACAACTTCAACGTAAAATCATCTTATAAACACATGCAAAAATATTTTGGTAACAAACCTGGCCAGTAGATTGAAGGGTTCCTTTGTAAACCCTACCGAATCCACCTTCACCTAAAAGACATTCTTGCCGGAAATTCTTCGTCGCCGTAGCTAATTCCCGGAAATTAAACGTTTTCACCGGCGAATGCTCTGTTTCTTCAGGCGGCTTCGTCGTCGCCACTAAAACCAAACAAAAAATCCCACATTTTTTACACACAAATCATAATCAATCCAAGAAAGTTAACATCTTTTTGCAAAATGGGACAACTTGAAAATGTTTTTATTACCAGGTGGTTGTCGGAATTCGTGTTCATCGTTTTCGTTAGGCTCGCTGTTCTTATTACAAGGAGAGTTTTTGCTCCTTTGAGAAGAAAAACAAGGAAAACAATTCATGATTTTTATTCAAATCAATTTTTTCGTGTGAAAGAAATAAAAAAAAAGACCATTAACAATGGCGGGGTCCTTCAATCTCTTGAAGGACCCGCGTTAAAGAGTAAAAATATTTTGGGAGATTGTAATGAAAACAAAAGAGAGGAGGAAGAAAGCGAAAGGAGAGAGAAAGAAAGAAGAATTATTTTGAAGCCAATCAAGAAATTACATGAAGAACAATTAATTATCTTCTCCGATGATCCATGCGAGAAGAAAGGGAAAAGGTTTTTGTTTTTGTTTTTGTTCTTTACGACCAAATTCTATTTTTTGTTTTTAGCTACTTTGTTTCAAATCCCTAAAGCATGGAGAGCCATTCTTATTACCATTGTTTTGAAAAATCTAATTTTAAATCTAGTTTTAGTTTGTTATAAAATTGAATCCTCCAAATGCATTTGTTTATTGTTTCAAATATTATCAAGTCTAAATTTGTGAAATTTTTATCCTATAGAAATATCTTGAATCTTAATAAGGTTAGAGAGTCGTTGAATTTTGAATGTTTTTGCACTGCATAAGAGCATCCTTATTGCACTGTTTTAGATGTCTTAGAGCACATGCATCCATGATATATGTGAGTATCATAAGATAAAAAAATAATAAATCTCCTCTTTTTACTCAATTTTACTCAAAAAATACTTTTTCTCTTCATTTTACTCAACTTTTATTAATTTTATATTTAAAAACACTCACTTCCTCCTATTGATACCCACTTTTGATACCAACCCATTGATACTCTCTCTCCAATAATATCAACAATCTCCTCTTTTTACTCAAATTTTATTAATTTTATATTTAAAAACACCTCATCTTTTTACTAAAAAACATTCTCTTTCCTCCTATTCCTCAAATTTTAATAATTTTATCATATGATACTCACAAAGTATCACCGCTGCACGTGCTCTTAATATGATGTCTAATGAATAAAAATGGATATAAAATTATTAAAATGGTTGTAAAAGGAAGAAATAGAGTGTTTTTGTGGGGTATATTGAAATATAGTATTAATAAAATTTGAGTAAAGAGAGTAGAGAGTGTTTAAAAGGAATAGAGAGTGTTTAAAATTAGATTTTTTGGAGAGTGTTTTTAAAAGGAAGAGAGAATGTTTAAATATAAAATTAATAAAAGTTGAGTAAAAGGATAAAAAAGAAGGTGTGTGTTTTTAATAATTTTATATGGTCTTTAGACCCTCTTGGGTCTCTAATGAGGATGCCCTAAGGGCATCTACAAAGGGGGTCTCTTCCTCCATCTCTTAATAATAAAAAGAAAACAAAAAATACTTTAAAAGCATGAAAGAGAAGAGAAACGTCTCTATAATCTCTATATTTAGAGACGTCTCTTCGAATTTTCAGAGACTTAATGTCCAGATGTCAACATTTCATTGGTCATCATTTATTTACTAATTTAATAACACATTTAAGAGACTTTGATATGTATACAACGTTAATCATGCCCTAAGGCGACTACGTCACATACAATTCAGATCTCATAAGTAAATATAGTATCACTATCCAAGCATCCCTAATGTATTCATTAGTTAAAAAGTTATCTAGGAAAATATGGTTTATTCTTAAGGTTACAAAAAAATACGATTTGTTAGATTTTAGCTATGAAAAAAGATTTGATACAAAAACAAGAGATGAACACTTTTTTTTTTTTACATGAGAGGATAAATACTTGTATATAAAAAAAAAAAAACTAAAGTTACATCTCACCATATTAAACTTGACACGTGGCAGAATCTATAGTTAACCTCCCACTCTCTCATCTCTTCTTTCTTTCTCTTTCATTTCTTGTGTCGCCGTCTGCAATTTATCCCCGAAGCTGAGAAAACCTAACGCCTTCAAATTATGGAGCCTTAACCCCGAGTTTGGTCGGAAACTTCCAAAACCACGTGATTCGGTCGCTACCACTGTCACTAGCGGAACCCAAACGAAGAACCCCGCAATTTTCCCATTTCTGGAAAGGTGGTTTTAGCTTTGCTCTGCGTTAATTTCCTATAATCTTTGTCTGAAATCTTTGGAATGTTATTGATTTGGAAATGGGTCTCTCTTAATGTCCTAAAGTATCATCCTTTTGTTAAATTGAGCTCATGATCCAAGTTTGGAATTAGGGTTTTATGTGTTCCGATTTAAGTTTTCACTCTGAGATTTTTTCCTCTTTGTGTTTCTCCTAGTAGGTGTCCAAGTGATGATGATAAGTGTTTCACATTGAAATCAAGAAGAAGAAGAAGAAGAAGAAGAAGAAGAAGAAGAAACCCTTTTTCCAGATGCAATGCCTAATGGCTGATGGAGCTTTAGTTAATCTAGATTCAGTAGATATTTTGGCAGCCGAACAAACTTTACAAATCGGTAAAGAGTTTCCCGATGTCGAAACTTGCAGAAGAACTCTGAAAGATTTGGCTATAGCTCTGCATTTCGATCTCCGTATTGTGAAATCAGACCGTAGTCGATTCATCGCTAAATGCTCCAAAGAAGGTTGTCCGTGGCGTATCCATGCCGCCAAATGTCCTGGTTTGTCGACATTTTCTGTTAGGACGCTTAACGGCGAGCATACTTGTGAAGGTGTCCGTGATCTCCATCATCAGCAAGCGTCGGTTGGTTGGGTTGCGAGATCGGTAGAAGCGAGGATTAGAGATAATCCGCAGTATAAACCAAAGGAGATATTGCAGGATATACGCGATGAGCACGGGGTTGCGGTTTCTTATATGCAGGCGTGGCGCGGGAAAGAGCGGAGTATGGCTGCGCTTCACGGGACTTACGAGGAAGGGTATCGGTATCTTCCTGCGTACTGTGAGCAGATTAAACTAGTTAATCCCGGGAGTTTCGCTTCTGTTTCTGCTTCGGGACCGGAGAATTGTTTCCAACGGTTGTTTATTGCGTATCGAGCTTGTATCTCTGGGTTTTTCAGTGCTTGTAGACCTCTTCTTGAATTGGATAGAGCACACCTTAAAGGGAAGTACTTGGGTGCGATCCTCTGCGCCGCGGCGGTTGATGCGGACGACGGTTTGTTTCCTTTAGCGATTGCGATTGTCGATAACGAAAGCGATGAGAATTGGTTGTGGTTTCTCTCGGAGCTGAGGAAGCTCCTCGGGATGAATACCGATAGCATGCCGAGGCTGACGATACTATCGGAGAGACATAGCGGGATCGTGGAAGCTGTTGAAACGCATTTCCCTAGTGCTTTCCACGGGTTTTGTCTCCGTTACGTTAGCGACAATTTCCGAGATACGTTTAAGAACACGAAGCTGGTTAATATATTTTGGAACGCGGTTTACGCGCTTACGACTGCGGAATTCGATTCGAAGATAAACGAAATGGCTGAGATATCGCAAGATGTTTATTCGTGGTTCGAAGTCTTTCCTCCGCATCTCTGGGCTGTTGCGTCTTTCCAAGGCGTGCGATACGGACATTTCGGTTTAGGGATCACAGAGGTGTTATACAATTGGGCTCTCGAATGCCATGAGCTCCCAATCATACAGATGATGGAACACATCCGCCATCAGTTATCGTCTTGGTTCGACGCCCGCCGTGATATGAGCATGAGATGGAACACGTTACTCGTGCCTTCGGCAGAGAGACGGATAACAGAAGCGGTTTCGGATGCTCGGTGTTACCAAGTGCTGCGAGCGAACGAGGTCGAGTTCGAAATCGTCTCAACGGAGAGAACCAACATTGTGGATATACGGACACGTGTTTGCTCGTGTAGACGCTGGCAGCTATACGGATTACCGTGCGCCCACGCGGCTGCGGCGCTGATCTCGTGCGGTCGGGATGTGCATTTGTTTGCGGAACCGTGTTTTACGGTGTCGAGTTATCAGCAGACGTATTCGCAGATGATAGGGGAGATTCCGGATAGGAGTTTGTGGAAGGAAGTAAGTGAAGAGGTTGCAAGCTTGAGGAGGATATGGCCGCCGAAAACGAGGAGACCACCGGGTAGACCGAAGAAGAAAGTGGTTCGAGTTGAGAATTTGAAGAGACCGAAGAGGATTGTGCAATGTGGAAGGTGTCATTTGCTTGGACATTCTCAGAAAAAATGCACTCAGCCCATTTGATCAAGAACTTAATAACCTTTTTCGTCATTTTCTTGTTTTGATGTAACTTGTAATGTTTATTTAAGTTTGTCTTTTAGAAGACTCTTCTTCAATGGAAAAGGTGATGCTTGACTTAACCGGGTAGTATTTGTTCCGGTCCGAGACTTGATTTTGAAATTGATGTCGAATTCTCGTTAGGATAGGTTTGGTATTTGAGGTTAGATACAGGGTTTGACTTTTGAGTCTACGATAAATGATCCGGTTCTTGATCTGACTTTTTTGGTTTAGAATTTGTTAAGATACCAATCGGTTAAGATTCGGTTTGGGTTGATTAGAAGCGAGTCTTTGGACACTTAAACGCACGATCGAAGAGGAAACTGCGGGACGAAGCAGCAAATGCGCGAGACGTTTTTGGACCAATTCTATATAATTCTACACACGATTTGTGTTTTATCTCTCTCAAACAAAGAAAACAACCTCGGATCTGCTGCATTTCTCTCTGAAGCTCGAGTCTCAGGTCAATCTCTCACAAAATGAAAACCTTTATTTTTCCGTCTCTGATTCGCTTTTTAAATCGTCGATTTTGATTGAACTTGTTCTGGGTTTTGCTTTGTTTGATCTGCCGATTCGTTTTTTCTTTCTGGGTATCGCTTAATCTAAACAAAATTTGAGTTTTTTTTTCTGTGTGGTGATTTTGTTGTTCCGTTGATATGAGGATCTTAATAGATTGTTATATTCCGATTATTGATCTTAATTCTGGAGTGTACTATTCATGCGATCATGAGTTAACTGAGAAGTAGATCGGGTCTAATCATTACTGATGAGTGATTCGATCTAAAAATGCTGATGTTTTTTTTCCCTTAACTTGTTTTGATATTTGATCCTGTAAAAATTTGGTACACATTGATCTTCCTACTAGTGTTTACTAGTTTGATTCAAGCTTAAAATATAGGACTTTTGGAGGGTTTTTAATAAAGTTCGAGTTTTGATGTATCTGCAGAAGAAGATTTACCTTTGGAGCTTTACTAGTTGGAAGATTGTCGAATATCAAAAATGTCGGAGACCGAGATAAACAAGAACGAGGTCGACATTGTCATTGGGGCTCTTAATGCTGACCTAACACAATTCTTGAGCAGCTGGAGATCTTTCTTCTCCGGATTCCATCTCATTGTTGTCAAAGACCCTGAGCTTAAGGAGGAACTCAACATACCAGAAGGCTTTGATGTAGATGTCTACACAAAGACTGACATGGAGAAAGTTTTGGGCTCAACCAATTCCACGATGTTCTCGGGATATTCTTGCAGATATTTTGGTTATCTTATGTCGAAAAAGAAGTACATTGTCTCGATCGATGATGATTGTGTCCCGGCTAAAGATCCAAAGGGGTTCCTAGTGGATGCTGTTTCTCAGCACGTGATCAACCTCGAAACACCGGCCACACCTCTCTTCTTCAATACCCTTTACGATCCTTATTGTGAGGGAGCGGATTTTGTCCGTGGATATCCTTTCAGCCTCAGAAGTGGTGTCCCTTGTGCTGCATCTTGTGGACTTTGGCTGAATCTAGCTGATCTTGATGCTCCAACACAAGCTCTCAAGACAGAGCAAAGGAACACTGCATATGTTGATGCGGTTATGACTGTTCCAGCCAAGGCTATGCTACCGATTAGCGGAATCAACATTGCTTTTAACCGTGAATTGATTGGTCCAGCTTTGGTGCCTGCACTTAGATTGGCTGGTGAAGGGAAAGTGAGATGGGAAACACTTGAAGATGTTTGGTGTGGGATGTGTCTGAAACATATCGTTGATCATTTGGGTTACGGTGTGAAAACAGGTAAGCCTTACGTGTGGAGAAACGAGAGAGGAGATGCAGTGGAGAGCTTGAGGAAGAAATGGGAAGGAATGAAGCTGATGGAAACAAGTGTTCCCTTTTTCGAGTCATTGAAATTGCCCGAGAGTGCGCTTAAAGTTGAAGATTGTGTGATTGAGCTTGCTAAAGCAGTGAAAGAGCAGTTGGGTTCAGATGATCCTGCCTTCACACAAGCTGCTGATGCCATGGTTAAATGGGTCCAGCTCTGGAATTCTGTTAACTCTAGCGGTTAAACCTGAACTTATGAATCTATCTATCTATCTATGGAGGTTAGGTTCCTTTAATCGCTACTAAGAATATTATCATGTCTCAGAGATTTACCAAACTTGTTTTCCTTTTTGGTATCATCATATGTTTATCTTCTCCTTTTTTATCTAATTAAGCATGTGTTTTAGACTTTCAATAATGTAAACCATTTGGTTCGAATTCCATGATGATTTCCATTGCTTAGTTTTTTCTTCTAGTTCTTGCTCGATTCCTCTGGTTTTAATCTTTGTAGAATCATATAAGCATAAATTTGCTATACTAGCAATTTGGTATATTCACAGAGATACAACAAGCATTAGTCGTTCCTTTTGTTCTATAAATGTGGAAATTACAAAGAGAGTAGAAAGAATACATGTTAGGCAACCTCATGGGTTCTAGGCTCCGTGTTCCGTGGTTGAAGATGAGGATGCTTTAGGTGCCAAAGCATTGAGTAAAGACTGAGTGTCTATAAGTTTTTCCCTAAGCAATACGTTGTAGTCATAGAGAAGTTGAAATTTCTTCTTGATGTCGATTGCGTCCACTTCTGAACCAGAAGACTCTTCACTGAACTCTGCAATAGCAACAGTACCAGTCCGAGGTTTCAGGTTTGAGAACATAATTATTATTACAAACCAAAGAATTTGAACTAGATACATCTATTTCACTTCTACTTCTAAAAACCTATACCATATGAGTAACACATGGTATCTCTTAATTGCTCTGAGTATACGACATAGCTACTACTACCGAGTCAAGATCAATAGGAACAATGTGGATGTTAAAATATAAACAAGACAAGAGTATAAATGTAAGCCATACCCATGGGAGGAGGTGGAGGGATTATATCGTCGTTATCACTACGAGAAAGTGAATGGCTTTGGGGAGAGCAGTTTATACTCTTCTTATTTGAAACATCATCTCGATGAGCCAAAGAAGAAGCCGAATCAAAAGATCCCATTTCTAGGCTTGCAGGTTGTGGAATTACGTTCTGGGAAAGAAAAAATAAGACGATAAAGAACTCTTACGGGATAGAAACGGAAAAGGGAAAACCAAAAGTAAATAAAATAATTAGTTACCTTCTCAATACTTATGGCAGGTTTCTTGCTTGACATAATCAAATGCTGCATTTTTCTTCTTGATGATTCATGTTCCGAATTAGAGATATCAGCAGAGGTTGAAGACCTCATTAAACCACAGAATGCTGACATATTTCTCGTTTTGATGGCATCATCGACCAATTTGCTGCAATCCCATGTGTATGCAACATATCTTCTCAGCTAAATGATGAGTATTCTATGAGCAACTTACAATAAGAAAAGAGGACATTGCAAGAAGAAAAAATGAAAACAAAAAGAAGAAGAAAAGGGGAAATTAATTACTTTATCCCAGTGGTCAAGAGCTTTACGACGATTTCGTATCCTCCTGAATCTGGTATCTTCATTTCGCAGGTTCTTGATCCTGTACTCACACTATTAAAAAAGCCGAGTTACCACCATCCAGAATATGCTCATAAAGGACTAAAATTTCCTTAAGATTTTCAATACTATATCTACACACTCGCTAAGTTTAATGTTTATATCAAATAGTCAGTAAGTAAAGAAGAAGGAAAGGCTTAAACCTGCACTAGTAGGTAGAAAAATATGCCAATACTGATGCAATACAAACCACCAAGATCGGCAAGGAAGCTAACTGTAAAACAGCAAACAGAAAATTTTGTTTAGTTATAACTTCTGCTGCTCTAGTATTCTCTTATTGCACATACTAAATCAAGAAACTAAGACAACGACACATATGCCTGCATTTATATACAAGTTTATAAACAAATAACGAATGTTACTTACCAGGACCGAGTATATTTTCATGGTCGATCTCAACAATATAAGCAGACAGATAGTTGATGAACAATGTGGTGTTGAGTATGCCATCACTTGACCTCCCCATTGAAGCTTGAAGCTGAGCAGTGTCTCGGTAAACCGAGCCAGCGATAAACTCGTGGAACAGAGGCTGGATTAGCTTTAGATCATGCAAATGATGGTAAATACGCGGAAACAGATTAAACTTCAATATATTCCCTTCGGTTCCACGGAAAGTAACAGGCCGTTCATCGAGGACACTTCCGTTTCTCAGAGTTCCACTAACAAAACTCATGTGCTTCTTGTTATCTCCATTCTTAGAAGTGAAGTTAAACTGAAATCCAACAGCAGAGGCAGGCGAACCAGGAAGATCAACGAAATGCCACGAGATATACATGTAATCATGTGTGAGACGACATTCCGTACACTTGAAATTCACAGTGGGACCTGAACTTGTATTCTTACAAGCATAGTTTCCGAAACTGGAAAGAGACGCAACTTTGAAATCGCTGAATCCGGGATTACCAGTGACCACGTTCCCGATACCGCGTAAATTCGAGCAACTCATATCGGAAACTGCAGTGATGTTAAACTCCAAATCGTTTTCGAACGATATCAAATCCGGAGAACCAGTAGCTCTCACATTGTGAACTTCAATAGTTCTCTTGGTTATGATTTGGTAAAGCAACCTGTGAAGAAACTGAAACGCAAGTCAATTTCTAGATTTCACTAAACATGGAAGAAATTTTGAAAGTTTTTCAAAAACTCACGCAGCGAATAATCCTATGAACACAATCCAGCTCGCTACAGAAAATGTTCCTCCTAATTCGGTTTTCCTTTTCTTAACAATACTCTGATCATCCTGCGAATTTCAAAAAACCCTAATTGGTAACTCATGAAATCAAAAACCAATGAAAATCAATGGATCAAAGCACTAACGAGCCAATGGCGAGTGGAGAAGAAGACATCGAGACGAGTAATCCACCAACGGAGATTGAACCAGATATTACGACCGTCGCCGAGATTGGTGAATCTGAGGAAGAAGCAAAAGAGTAGCCATGAGAGAAGCATCACGAGAGTTGCTTCGAGGAACACAGCTTGAGACTGTGTAAACTTCCGGATCCTATCGAAGGCGAAAAATGTCTCGGCGAAGGATACTCCGGTGTAGCTGACGTCTTTGTCCGTCGTGATCGTCGACGGCCAGCCGAAGATCTCGCAGCTACCGGAGTTTCGGTTTAGCAGCTGGCCTATACCGCACGCGCAGCGCGTGGCGTTGTATGTAATGGAGTTTATAGGACACGCCATCTCTCGGAGCTTGGAAACTCGACGAGAAACGAAGACGAGTAGGAGAGAGAAGAGAAGAACCGAAGGGGCAAGAAAGGAAATTCAAATTTGTTTCTTTTATCTTCCTTTTTAATTGTTTACTAAAAAATTTTTTGTCCAGCGTCAAAGAATCAGACCACGGAGAAAAGCACCTGCCTGTAACTAGGGGTGGGCAAACGGGATTCGGGACGAGAATTTTTGGAAACGGAAACGGGATGGGTATTTGGGAATCAAAATATTTGTCTTATTTATGTCCCATATATTATTATGGAACGGAACAGGATCGGGACGGAACGGGAATTCCCGAAAAAACATGACAAAAGAAAATTTCAAAAAAAAATCTCAAAACAATAGCAAAATGAAATATCATAAACTAAAATCATAAAAAATCTCAATAAATTAAAATAACTTTTAAACTTCAGTTTCATAGTACTACCAAAATGCAATTGAACAAACTCAAATCTTATTAAATAAAATAAATTTTGAAGTAGACCAACACTTGCAACTTAATAAACTAAAGTCTTACTAAAATAAAATAAAATTCTAAGTAAAGCAACACTCTCAAATCTCAACAGGTAAAATAATTTTCGGATCAATCCTTTCTTGCAAATGATTTGTAGCATACAAAAAAAATTACTCACATAGTAACATATATGAAAAACTAAGAAACTCATATCTACTAAGCTATATTTTATACAAGTAAATATTTACTTCGGGACAATGGGACTTCGAGAATTCCCGTTCCCGTCCCGTCCTGTCCCATTCCCAAACGGGAATCACTCACTTGTATCATTTGGGAATATAATTCAATATAGAACGGGAATATAGGGTCGAAAATGGAACGGAACGGGACGGTTCGGTACGGAACGGGAATTATGTCCACCCCTACCTGTAAGTAAACGAGATTTCGTCAAGGACCGACAAAATTGAAAACCGGCTTGGTTTGACTAGTCACCATCGAGTTAAAACGTCAAAATTTGTTGCATGTAGAAATAAACAGCCAAACCGACCTATCCCATTCGGATTTCACGTCCTCACCGAGTCTCTTCCCAATTATCTCTTTATTCTGAAATAAAGATTTTTTTATTTTCGCGAACAAATAAGATAAGTTTATCCGAGTCTCAAATAAATTCATTTCCATAGATTCTTTAATGTCTCGAAAGTCATAAATGATAATGTGTTCAACGGAAAAACAATATATCCACGATATACTATTCGAACAACGACCCTCGAAATATAGAGTTGGAGTATTCCAAATCAAAAGGATGAGGAAGAAGAAGCAGAAAATTTACGCCAACAAGATGACTCGCATGATCTCCCTCTCTAGAACCCCCAAATCTCGACATACCAAATCGATGCATCTTGGATTGATCATGGACCGGCCTAAACTAGAGTGGTGACTAAGAAACTATACGACCTCCTTACTTTCGGTATGAGATGATGTAGACGAAGCATCTCGGCACTTCATGCTGAGTTTGAAGGGCTACTTTAGGGAAGGAGTGCCTAAGAGAGAAGAGACTCTTCTCAGTAAGGATTGAGATGGAGTGTGCAACTCTGATTTCTATGACTACGCATCCACTAGATTAGCCATCTTTCAGTGCAGAACTTGACTGGATCACTAACACCTTCTATCTTTTAGTTTAGTTTAAATTCCACAGAGTGATATGTGTGGACCAACTTCCTTGCATAAAGAGCTCGGGCATGAAGTTATATATCCCATGTAAATTATATATATATATCTAATTTACATGGGATATATAACTTATATATATATATATATAATTTACATGGGATATATAACTTATATATATATATATATATATATATATATATATTGGGATTATCCAGAAAGAAACCATCCAACCAATATCCAACCAATAGCACTTGATTTAGTATATGGTGATTGTTAACAAATAAAATAAAATAAACCGCTAAAATCAATCTCAAATCGTTTTAGCTTTTTCTTACTTTTTATGGGTCCGATTGGTAACCTAGTTTTTTTAAAATCTGGAGCGGTAAACTTTATAGCATAGTGCAAAGCTGTATAGATAAAGATTTGAGATAAAGCTGTATAAATAAATATTAGTGTAATAGTGTTGGTAAAGCTTTTGATAGAGTTTTCGTGATTGGTACAATCTAAAATGGTACAAACTAAAAAGTGGAATAAAGATTATAAAGATTATAAAGATTTTCACCAATCTAACCCTATATCTCTAATTCAAGTCGAATTTTCCATCTAATAATGTCATTGTCGTCTTGAGACCAATCATGATTTGGTTTTGTGTCTTCTGATCAAATTGAGTTAGAAATAACATTTTCTTATTTCTTTGTGACACTGATTACACTCTCATACATTTTCTGAAAAAGGGAAAGTGATTTGGTAGCTTAATACTATTGTACAGTTTTGTGATGTTCTATTTGTTTAACGTCTCTCAAATCTTCTTCACTACATGTAGAGGCGAGTGTCCTATACTCCTAGTGGTAAGTATGATCCATCATGATATTAAATACCATTCCAGTCTTCTAGCAAACTAAGTAAACGGTGTCCTATACTCCTAGTGATAAGTATGATCCATCGAAAGGAAGCGTAGTCGAGATTACTAGTTCAAACCTTTAGGGACAAGACTATTTATCTTTAAATTTAAATACTAGTTCAGGGCAAGGAAAGATTAAGCTTTAAGTTTAAATTCTTACTAAATTAGGTCCATCCAAAAAATAATAAAAAAAGAGAAAAAAAGCAAATCTTTTAGCAACTTGTTCTTGTAGTAAGTTACAAGCAAAATGATTTTTAAGTAATATTGTTTCCATATTTTTTCTTAGAGCATGTGCAATGGAGACCCTTTTGGAGGGTTCCTAAAACTTTTTTGAATTAAATATATTAAATTTTAGGATTTTTGAGTATCTAAAACCAGAAAAATCCAATATTTTGGACACCCTCCAAGGGGTCTCCATTGCACATGATCTTAGAGCATCCTTATTCCAAACCCCTTGGGGTCTAAAATTAAAAAAAATTATTAAAACACACACTCTCTCTTCCTTTTACTCAACTTTATATCTTCTCTTTCATCCTTTTACTCAACTTTTATTAATTTTATATTTAAACACTCTCTTTTACTTTTAAACACACTCTCCAAAAGATCCAATATTAGATCCCTCTCTCTCCCTTTTACTCAACTTTTATTAATTTTATATTTAAACAAACTCTCTTTTTTCCTTTTACTCAAATTTTATATTTCAGTATACCCCATAAAAACACACTCTTTCTTCCTTTTACTCAAATTTTAATAATTTTATAAACACTTTAGACCCTATTGGGTCTCCAATAATGATGCTCTTAGGGCATGTATAATGGAAACACTGTAATAAGTGTCTAAAAACTTTTTAGAATTAAATATATTAAATTTAGGATTCTTGAATGTCTAAAACCGGAAAAAAAATCCAATATTAGATTTTTTCCAGTTTTAGATACTAAAAGATCCTAAATTTAATATATTTAATTCTAAAAAAAATTTAGACCCTTATTACAGTGTCTCCGTTATGTCCTTCGTGCTTAATCTTTTTACATGTTCTTATATTAGAATAGGGGCGGATGCAACAGAGAGGGAATGGGTGCATGTGCACCCACTTAGTTTGTTTGTTTTTTTTTGGGTAAGGTAAAATCAGAACATATCAACTATTTAATATTATTTTTCTTATTTTGTAAGGTAAAATGCACCAATAAATTAATTTATTTATTTTGTACAATCACTAAAATTTATCTTTAGATCCGTCTCTGATCATATTCTCTTGCCTGAAAGAAAAATGAGAAGAACAATTTGCTGGTAAATTCTTATATTAGGCCATCTACAACTGTAGCTCTTAAAGTGATCTTAATTTTGTGATCTTAACAATTTTTTATATTAAATTTTCCTAGAGCAGGTTAAGAGCAGATCTAAAAGTTCCTAAATAAGAATAGATCTTAACAATTTCATTATTAATCAGTTTTTTTTTTAATTTTTTTTACTTAAGATCTGCTTTAAGATCACCTTAAGAGCTACCGTTGTGGATGCTCTTAGGAGCAATGATCAAAGAAATATGTCTAAAGAATTTCTTTTCCCCTAAGTTTTCTTGTTCTCAAGTTCACTTAACCTCGGAGAATTTATACGGAAAAATACTTTTAGTACCAACAACCAAAAGCTTTTGGTCCTTGATCTCATCAGTTGTTTCATGTATTGTAGTGGTACCCTCCGAGTTGTCGAGTTAATTAACTTAAAATGTTTAGGGTAATTCTCAAAAATACCATTAAAAAAGTTTTTTTTTCAAAATTACCACCAATTTTCAAAAGTTCCAAAAATACAACTTTTTCTAAAAGTTTCAAAAATACCACAAAATTAACATTAACTTTAAATATTCAAAACTAAAACCCTAAACCCCAAACCTAAACCCTACCCCCTAAAATTATACTCTAATTGTACATTAGTTAACCCAAACCCAAAAATTTAAATTCTAAGCTATTGAAAATTAATTTGAGGTTGTGGTATTTTTGGAACTTTCGAAAATTAATGGTATTTTTGGAACTTTTAGTGGTATTTATGGAACTTTTGAAAATTGGTTGTATTTTTGGAAGAAAAAAAAAAAATTTGGTGGTATTTTAGGGAATTTCTCAAACGTTTAACAAAAAAAAAAAAACTTAAAACTTAACGAATAACTATTTGCTGGTAATTTAGACTTATATTCATATCAAAGAATCTTGGTGGGTCTCATACTTTTCAGGATTTTATGCTTGATACAATTAATTCTCCATGCTTAATGAAGACTTCTTCTTTTTTCTTTCCTCTTCTGAAAAACGAATTTTCCCAGAATAAGAACATAATGTGTAGCAGAGTAGTACAAGTAAGTGTTGTGGCATATATTGAGGGATGAATCATGAAGGATTCAGGTTATTTTGAACCACAAAGATATTAAAAAAAATAGACAGAAGTGAAGTCGTTTCAAACAGAGGATTATTCCACCTGCACTTGGAGTTTTTTTTTTTTTTTTGCAAGTCTAAAGAATAAATGCTTTTAAGAAATTCTGTGATTTTCTTTTTTGATATGGAATTGTAAGAGAGATTAGTGTGTGGATATTAATAGTCATATTAACAAAATAATGGGATTATGGGAGATCTCTGAGAAAGATTAGTGTGTGGATATTAATAGTCATATTAAAAATTATGGGATTTAACTATTTATCTCATATCTATTTTAATCTTTAATGAATGGAAACTTGAAAGTAAACATCATTTCGACTAATATCAAAATACCTTCTCCTCTAATTTGTTATTCTTCTGATTTGATTTGTCACTTTTAAGTTTTATCTATAGTTTCGTTTCTATTTCACTAAGTTCGATTCATTTAATATAGACTCATTTATTCAAACAGCCAAGTTAAGTTTGGCTAGTTATTTGGAGAAAGAATTATTTTTAGAAATGAAAAGTATTGGTTCTTGCATTTGTTGATCTAACGGCTTTAACGACCGTAATTCGGAATGACCAATTTCGAGTGGTGTCGATCGACATCATTGGGATGTGTCGATCGACACTAAAGCTACAGAACTGATTTGTTTTGATTTAAACCGCGATTTTCACGCGGTTTGGGTTGAGGAAAACCCTAGAGATCGTGGCTTTTAAGTTATGGGTTGCGCAGTCGTGAAAGAGGATCAAATTTGAGTGTTAGAAATCGTGAAGAAAGGAGAAGAGAGCGATTTTGAGCGTGAATCGTTGCGTTGTCTCGAGTTTTCGTTCGTTTGCTTCCTTGGATCGTTCGTGGTGCGAGTTAGTGCGATTTTCCAGCGAGAATCAGTGAGGCTAGGCGTTGCAGAGGCAGCAACCGGTTCATTTCCGTGATCAAATCCCTCGTTCATCCTCGTTTCGCGAGGTGAGTGCGTGATCGTGGAGTTTATTCATTTGATTAGCGTTTATCCGTTTATAGTTGTGTGATTCGTGTTTATTGGTTGTTTTCCGTGATGTTTGATGTTCATTGATGTTGATTAATCTTGTATTGTGATCGCATTCGTCGTTTGTATCGATTCTGGGTCGAGTCGTGAGAGGAGAGACTCGGCTCTGGTTTCTGAATCGAGGTGTCGATCGACACCTAGTGGTAGTGTCGATCGACACCACCTTAAATTTGATACTCGATGGTTGCGAGTGTCGATCGACACCTAGTGGTAGTGTCGATCGACACTCAGTGCAGTTTTCTGTACTCGAGTAAATTGTGGCGATCGACACCGCTGTGGTGTGTTGATCGATGCCTGGCTTAATTTTTAAGAAACTTGAATTTTGCAAAAAATAAATTGTGAAAATGGAATTGTGGTTAAATATGTGTGATAAATTGGTAAATGATAATTTATGTTTAATCTTTTGCGGGATGACCGCTTCACTGAGTATTTATGATAATACTCACGCAACTCCCGGTTTCTTTTGAGTTGCAGGTAAAGAAAAGATGTGATTGTGGAATCGAGACGAGGACAGGGGATGATAGGGTGTCTTTTATTTTATGTTGTTGGATTTTTAGTAGCCTGTTAGGTTGCTAGTGATTATGGAATTTGTTAGTCTTGATAATTCCTGAATTTGGTATTTGTTGGATTATTGGTTATTTATTATTGGAATTGGATTTGAATATTCTGTTGGTTACTTTCCGCTTGTTGTTCACCTGATTTAATAATGTTTAATTATTTATATAAAAAAAAAATGCGGGTGTTACATTTTGGTATCAGAGCCTATACGGATTTAGGACGTAGATTGTGTGATCTGAGACTATGTGATTTGCTGTGTTAGTATAGAGTCTTAGATCATCCTCCCGAGCCTCCAGTGTGATTCCACGGTATGTTCTGTTTTTTATTTTTTCTGTGTGACTTCTAGTATCTTAGCCTGTGTTTTTGGGAAATGCTATGCAGTATGGTTCCTAGAGCTAGAGGTCGTGGCAGAGCTGGTGCCTGGGGTGGCAGAGTTGGTGGTCGTGGAGGCCAAGGTTGTGGTCGCGGACCAGTAGGCGAGTCATCTTCGAGTGCTACGCATGCGTCAGGGACTCTTACGCATCAGACGGGTTCGGTGAGCGATACCAGTGTTAGAGCTAGCGTGAGTGTTGTGGGTGCCGGGAGAGGCGCCGGGTTGGCTGGTGGAGGAGTGGACCCAGGTGTGGGTGCTGCTCCGGCTCAGGATCGTTGGGATCGTATGGAGGGTATTCTGGCGCAGTTGATGGAGCAGTTTTCGGCGGCGGTTCTGGTTCCGACACCTGTAGTGCCTCCTGTGGCGGAGGTGCAATCGAGGGCTACGATGGTTGAGGTGCGTCCGACTTACCTAGAGATGATGGGTCAGATGCGATAAATGAGTACTGCTTTCTTTGCGGGCGGTGTTGGGCCAGAGGAGGCACACGAGTGGCGCATGCGCATGGAGCGCAACTTCCGTTCGGTTCGATGTCCGGAGGATTATCGTGTTGAGATAGTTATCCACTATCTGGCTGGAGATGCTCATTTAGGGTGGAGAGCGGTTGAGGCCAGGAGGCCTGGTGCTGCTTGGACCTGGGGAGAGTTCGTGGCTGAGTTCAACGTCAAGTACTTTGCGAGAGTATGATGCCGAGTTCAGCAGGTTGGTTGTCTATGTGGATCGTGGCATGGAGGACGAGCGAACGCATGTTCAGAGGTTCCTGAGTGGTCTTCGTGCAGATTTGAGGATTCGCTGCAGGGTTTCGGAGTACGCCTCGAGGGCGAAGCTGGTTGAGATGGCTGCAGGCATTAAGGAGGATCTGAGAGGTCAGTTAGTGGTAGCCGTTCCAGCGGCCGTACCCGTGTCGGTTGTTCCTGCTGTTCAGCTGAGGAGACAACAGTAGCAGTAGAGTAGTTCCGGCAAAGGCGGCAAGCCTGCGCAGGGCCAGAAACAGAAATGGGATGATGCTTCTAGGTCCAGTCAGAGGGGCGGAGCCTGATATGGATGTGGGAGTCTGGAGCATTGTTTGTCGAGTTGCCCCCGCAAGAGCGACCACCAGCAGGTTTTGCAGCAGCAGCCGCAGTCCCAGCCGCAGTCGCATCAGCAGGATTTGAGAGTGTGTTTCCATTATAGGGAGCCAGGGCATATCCGGACGATATGTCCCAGATTGCAGCCGATGACTGTAGCCGCGATTCAGCCAGTTGAGGTGCAGTCGAGGGGTCAGATGGCGGTAGTTCAGCAGCCGATTGGCCAGATCGGGCCGGCACCGAGAGTGTTTTCGCCAGCAGAGTTTGGCCAGAACAGTAACGCCGGGCAGATCACAGGTAAAAATTCTAGACCCAACTTCTTAAATTCCCAGCGGTAGAGTTTTATTGTTGTTGTGTGGTGTTCTTTTATTTTACTTGTGGTCGAGTCGTCAGGGTTCTCAACGCATATAAAATTGTGTAGGGACCTTGTTAGTGGGCGGTTTTGAGTCCCACGTGATGTTTGATTCGGGAGCATCACACTGCTATATTACTCCTGAGTGTGCCAAGAGCAGTGGCATTCGTAGCAGCGCTGGTGAGCGCGCAGGCATGGTCAAGGTGGCTGGAGGAGGTTTCCTGGCTACTTTGGGCCGTGCTAGAGCAGTAGATGTTCAGATCACGTGGCATTCGATGCCAGCGGACTTGGTGATTAGTCCAGTATCACTGTATGATGTGATTCTTGGTATGGACTGGTTGTCTTTCTACCGGGTTCACTTGGATTGTTATCGGGGCAGAGTGGTCTTCGAGCGTGCTGGAGAGAAGTTGGTGTTTCAGGGCTTGAGACCGACTTGCAGTAGCCTAGTGATTTCGGCTATTCAGGCGGAGCAGATGCTAGAGCAAGGTTGCAAGGCGTATTTGGCGACGATCGTGGTTTCAGAGGGCAGTAGTGAGGTTGCTTTTGAGGATATCTGATTTGTTCAGGACTTCGAGGACGTTTTTCGATTGTTGAAGGGATTACCTCCATTTATGTCCGATCCTTTCACGATTGAGTTAAAGCCTGGGACAGCTCCGATATCTAAGGCTCTTTACAGGATGGCTCCAGCAGAGTTAGCGGAGTTGAAGAAGCAGTTAGAGGACCTTCTGGAGAAGGGTTTTATTCGTCCGAGTGTTTCGCCGTGGGGAGCGCCAGTGTGGTTCGTAAAGAAGAACGATGGGAGTTTCCGGTTGTGCATCGATTATCGGGGACTTAACCGAGTCACTGTGAAGAACAGGTACCCTCTCTTGAGGATTGATGAGTTGTTGGATCAGTTGAGGGGTGCGACCTGGTTCTCCAAGATAGACTTGGCTTCAGGGTATCATCAGATTCCGATTGATGAGGCAGATGTTCGCAAGACGGCATTCAGGACGAGGTATGGGCATTTCGAGTTCGTGGTTATGCCTTTTGGTTTGACGAATGCGCCTGCGGCATTCATGAGATTGACGAACGACGTGTTTAAGGAGTATTTGGACGTGTTCGTGATCATTTTTATTGATGATATCTTGGTTTACTCGAGGAGTTCCGAGGAGCACGAGGCTCATTTGCGGTTGGTTTTAGAGAATCTTCGGGAGCAGAAGCTTTACGCAAAGTTGAGCAAGTGTAGTTTTTGGCAGAGGCAGATGGGATTTCTGGGTCATATTGTGTTTGCAGAGGGAGTTTCTGTGGATCCGGCTAAGATTGAGGATCTTGTAGGCGAGATCAGCACGTTGCGTCTTTGTGCTATTTCGCAAGAGCCTTTGGGCTTAGAGGCAGTCGATCAGGCAGATCTTCTCAGTAGGATCAGAGTGGCTCAGCAGAGTGATCAGGGCTTGTTGGGTATATCGCGAGCAGTGGATTCCGAGTATGTGGTCTCTCCAAATGGGACAGTTTTGATTCGTGGTCGAGTTTATGTTCCTTGAGATGAGGTATTGAGGCAGGAGATTCTGAGTGAGGCTCATTCGAGCAAGTTCTCGATTTATCCGGGTGCGACTAAGATGTATCGGGACCTTAAACGGTATTATCACTGGGTCGGGATGAAGAGAGATATGGCGACTTTTGTTTCTAAGTGCAATACATATTTGTTGGTTAAGGCCGAGCATGGAGTTCCGAGTGGTCTTCAACAGAGTTTACCCATCCCTGAGTGAAAGTGGGATATGATTACGATGGATTTCGTGGTTGGGTTCCCTACTTCGCGGACATATGATGCTATCTAGGTAGTCGTGGATCGGTTGACTAAGTTAGCGCACTTTTTGGCCATTAAGAAGATCGATGGAGCGACTAAGTTGGCTAAGAGGTTCATGAAGGAGATAGTGAGGCTGCATGGAGTGCCAGCTAGTATTGTTTGTGATCAGGATCTCAGGTTTGCATCGGAGTTCTAGGGAGCATTTCAGGCAGAGATGGGCACTAAGGTGCATATGAGTACAACTTATCATCCGCAGACTGATGGGCAGTCAGAGAGGACTATTCAGACTATGGAGGATTTGCTAAGGATGTGTGTTTTGGATTGGGGTGGTTATTGGGCGGATTATTTGGGTTTGGTCGAGTTCGCGTACAATAACAGTTTTCAGGCGAGTATCGGTATGGCTCCTTTTGAGGCTTTGTATGGGAGGCCATGTCGGACGCCGTTATGCTAGACCCAAGTGGGGGAGCACAGTATTCATGGAGCTACTTATGTTCAAGAAACGACGGAGAAGATCCGGGTCGTTAGATTGAACATGAATGAAGCTCAGGATCGTCAGAGGAGCTACGCTGATAAGCGGAGGCGAGAGCTTGAGTTCGCGATTAGAGATCGTGTGTATCTCTAGATGGCTATGTTGCGGGGACCTAACCATTAGGGAGAACAAGCTGAGTCTGCGGTTTATGGGTCTATTTCTTGTGGTGGAGCGTGCTGGACCGGTTGCGTATCGACTAGAGTTACCTTCGATCATGAAGGCATTTCATATGGTTTTTCATGTTTCGATGTTGCGGAAGTGCCTGCATGAGTCGGAGGAGTTAGTGCTTGAGATCCCTGTGGATCTTCAGCCAGATTTGATGGTTTCAGCGGTTCCTGTGAGGATTCTGGAGAGAGGAGTCAAGGAGCTGCGTCGGAAGAAGATTCCATTGCTGAGGATTTTGTGGGATTGTGGCGGTTGCCAGGAGGAGACTTGGGAGCTATAGGCGAAGATGAAATTAAAGTTCAGGAAGTGGTTCGACAAGCAGGTCGCGGCATGAGCTTTATTTCTCTTTGTGGTCCTAGTTTCGATTGTTAGCATGTTGATGCTTTTGTATCGAGTATTTTCGTTTATGTTGTAACGATTTTACGTTTTGAGGTTAATAAGATGGAGTTGTTCCTTATTTATCTCTTTGTTGTTATAAGATGAGTTTTCTTATATGTGTTACGTGGTGATATTCTGGGATTTGGGAGTATCGATTTGGCTACGCGAGGTAGTTTGGGGTCGATAGATGTTGATAGACGTTTTAGAATTTATTACTCTAGGGGTTGCGGCTCCGAATAACTCATTCATTTTATCTTGAGATGATTAGTTCTTCAGCGAGGATGATTAGTTCCTCGGAGGAGATGATTAGTTCTCCTGTTTACTCTTTGGGATGATTAGTTTCCATTACGAGTATCGAGGGATGATTAGTTCTCTCGAGGGGATGATTAGTTCCCCTGTGTACCCGGAGCTCAAAGGATGCGTCCTGAGAGTGGAAGGGACACGAGACACCGATAGCTCAAGGGATGCGTCCTGCGAGTGGGAGTGGTGTGGAATGAGTTAAGAGTAATAGATGTCTAGAAACGGGCGTATAAACATGAGACTGAACTAGAGCCTCGGAGATCGAGTTTTATGATCTTAGATTGTTTCGGCCGGTTTGGGGTCGGGTTTGGAGTTGTGGCCAATAGTTGGTGGTTTTGTCGGGATTCGAGGACGAATCCAGGGTTAGTGGGGGAGAATTGTAACGACCGTAACTCGGAATGACCAATTTCGAGTGGTGTCGATCGACACCATTGGGAGGTGTCGATCGACACTAAAGCTGTAGAACCGATTTGTTTTGATTTAAACCGTAATTTTCACGCGGTTTGGGTTGAGGAAAATCCTAGAGATCGTGGCTTTTAAGTTATGGGTTGCGCAGTCGTGAAAGGGGATCGAATTTGAGTGTTAGAAATCGTGAAGAAAGGAGAAGAGAGTGATTTTGAGCGTGAATCGTTGCGTTGTCTCGAGTTTTCGTTTGTTTGCTTCCTTGGATCGTTCGTGGTGCGAGTTAGTGCGGTTTTCCTGAGAGAACCAGTGAGGCTAGGCGTTGCAGAGGCAGCAACCGGTTCATTTCCGTGATCAAATCCCTCGTTCATCCTCGTTTCGCGAGGTGAGTGCGTGATCGCGGAGTTTATTCATTTGATTAGCGTTTATCCGTTTAAAGTTGTGTGATTCGTGTTTATTGGTTGTTTTCCGTGATGTTTGATGTCGATTGATGTTGATTAATCGTGTATTGTGATCGCATTCGGCGTTTGTATCGATTCTGGGTCGAGTCGTGAGAGGAGAGACTCGGCTTTGGTTTCTGAATCAAGGTGTCGATCGACACCTAGTGGTAGTGTCGATCGACACCACCTTAAATTTGATACTCGATGGTTGCGAGTGTCGATCGACACCTAGTGGTAGTGTCGATCGACACTCATTGCAGTTTTCTGTACTCGAGTAAATTGTGGCGATCGACACCGTTGTGGTGTGTCGATCGACGCCTGGCTTAATTTTTAAGAAACTTGAATTTTGTAAAAAATAAATTGTGAAAATGGAATTGTGGTTAAATATGTGTGATAAATTGGTAAATGATAATTTATGTTTAATCTTTTGCGGGATGACCGCTTCACTGAGTATTTATGATAATACTCAAGCAACTCCCGATTTCTTTTGAGTTGCAGGTAAAGGAAAGATGTGATTGTGGAATCGAGGCGAGGACGGGGGATGATAGGATGTCTTTTATTTTATGTTGTGGGATTTTTAGTAGCCTGTTAGGTTGCTAGTGATTATGGAATTTGTTAGTCTTGATAATTTCTGAATTTGGTATTTGTTGGATTATTGGTTATTTATTATTGGAATTGGATTTGAATATTCTGTTGGTTATTTTCCGCTTGTTGTTCACCTGATTTAATAATGTTTAATTATTTAAAAAAAAAATGCGGGTATTACAATGGCTTTCTCGCACACACAATCTTCGAAGAACACAATCGCACAATTAAATAAAATAGAGTTCGCGAGAAAAAAGAAGTCTAGGTATGTGCCGTGCGAAGACTTTTTGAAGTTCGAGGCGAATGAAAAAATGGGACATTTTTAATAATAAAAATTGTTTTAAAAAATGATAAAGAAAATCTTAAAACCAAAAAAATATGATGTAAAATGTTAACAAACACAAAATTTAGGGTTAATAAATTAGGGCCTTAGAGTTTAAATAAAAAAAAAATAGTAGAGTTGGAGAAAAAAACTTTTGAAGTAAATGGTTTTGTTCAAACCATGTTATGGTTTTGTTCAAACCATGTTGTGGATTTGAGGTGACTTAATAAAAATATCTATAAATAGTTTCAAAAAAAAAAATTACCTAGACTATCTTTATAATATTTTAAGGTTGTCAACAACCAACTTTCTCTGACAAGACGACATGTGTCACTTCTTTCTTTACAAATCTTTATTTAATAAAAAGTTTAAAATGTTTCTTTTAGGTTTCGAACCCAGCAAACCTCAGTCATTTAAATGGAGAAGAACCACTAGACTACTAAAGACACTTGTATATATTACGGAAAAAAACATATCTAAGCCACTACTAAATTTTTTCCTAAAAGGCATTCACAATAGTAGAAAATATTTTGAAATGCCAATTACTTTTTTTTTCATGTAATGTGGAATCTATTTAATTAATTTTTATCTTTATTTATCAATTATAATTCAACATTAAATCTTAAAACGCCCATCTAACGTTTTCATTATTTAAATTCAACAAATTATTAATTAATTTACCATCAAATTGATTCTCCCATTAATTGGTCCCATCCAAATTCAACGTCCACATTTACTTATTACCATAAACTTACAAAATCCAATCAATTAATTATTGAAGATAATTAGGAAATATGAACATTTTATCTTTGTAGGAATCAATTTATTTATAATATATCAATACTGAAATAGCTGAGAATTACCTTACCTTTATATGTTCATGCAATATAAATAAGAAAAACCACTAATTTAATTTCAAATCAATTACAAAAAAATTGGTTGTTTTTGTCAAACATAAATAATTAAATAAAACATATTGTTTGTCTTTACATTTAGTAAAAATTTAAAACAATAAAATTTGTAGGAATATTTCTTAAATATCACTTATATTCAATAATATAAATTTAAAATTTATGTAAATAATTTTTCCTCGTGGACTTTTTCTAGTAACATATATTTGAAAACTTGGCGACTCCCGCATATTAGGTGACTCCCGCATCTTATGACATATATAGGCACGGGCATGTAGGTAAGAGAATTATACAAGTTCACATTCTTGAGAAACATTACGTCTTC
The DNA here is from genome assembly GCA_963576765.1 of Draba incana. Lineage (NCBI taxonomy): Eukaryota > Viridiplantae > Streptophyta > Magnoliopsida > Brassicales > Brassicaceae > Draba > Draba incana. Next base: position 40,814,034 of record OY755203.1, on the reverse strand, counting down.
GCCCACTTACTAGTTTTGATCCATGTTCATAGAGAAAACTAAGCTTCTATCTCTTTATTAAATTTTATAGATTTTCAGCTCAAATTAATTGACAGTAGATTAATCCGTATTTCAAAGATATTAATCTAGGTAACATCAAACTTCCGATATCGGATTCAGGTCCTAACAAAATTTGTAATGCTTAAACCAAATTTTGAACGGAGTCTGAAACAAACCAATCTCAATCAAACATTCGATTTAGTGATATCAAACCAAACCATACCAATTCTTGCATTTGTTAATTTTTGCTAATAGAACCAACAATATATCACTATACATTCTTGAATTCAAACTCCAATTTACAAAGATGATTAATTACGTACAAACATACAAGGGTTTATGGTCTGAGAAGATAATATTGTAAGCATGAATCAAAAACTTTACAATTTCGGTTTTATGAAAAAATCATGACGTCAAAAAGGCCAAATATTTACATGGCTTTGGAATAAACTTTCAAATCTTGTTAGCTATTTCGATGTAATTGAAGAAGCATAAAGAAAATATGGATGGTAAATGAATGAATAAAAATAAAACCTTTTCTGATATTAACACGATTGTATTATTTTCAACATACCAAAAGGGGAAATTGAAAGCATATAATAGCTTACAGTGATCAAGTGCTAAAAAGAACTTATTCTAATAGCATCAGTTATTATTACATTTTATATATGGGATCCATCAACTTCACCACTGAAGATGCATCCTCCACGTTCTCCCATATTTCTAATCGACCAATTATAATTTGTGTTCCATCACAAAGCCCTTTCTACGTTTTAGTCCGACACTACATATATACCCGATAATGTTTGTATTTATATTTATATTTATATTTATATTTATATTTATATTTTTGTTTGTTCCAGATCTTTGGAAATGATAGGTATTTTTTTCTCATTCCAAAACCATGAAATGTTATTATGCTTTCCAGACCATTTTATGCCTATGCATGATTCTTTAGTAATTACGTTAAATCAATCTTCTTAAGTTCTTATCATCATGATTTTATGTCATCGAAACGACTTCGTAGTGATTGATATATAGGGTCATAAAAGAAAACATATAACTTACCCAAGTGGTAATGGTCTACTAATAAAAAAGTTCAGGGAAGAAAGATTAAGCCCTTTCAACATGGATTCGATTTCCTCTGAGAACTCTTTCATCTCTATTTGGCTTGTCAAAATGGTGCCACGTTTTAGGCCCATTAGAAAATCCGATGAATGGGCTATTCGACGGCTACATTAATCCTAGCGGATTAGTCGGATGGTAAAAAATCGGATTATCCATAATTATCAAAAAAACAAGAAAAAAAAAACATATAACTGAATTAAGTGGTTCAAAACTGCAAATATCTTGATGTTGCATCTAGTAAAACGTAGTGATGTATATTTAAATTTGGTTTGGCCACAAACTCCAAAACTGAAAGCCATTTTGAACAAATCTTACTTTGTCGGATATGAAATGGGTTGCTATCGCCAGGTACGTAGGGCACACTGCACAGATACTCAATTCGTATTTGTATTTTGAACTATTGCATGCACTTTTACTTATTTTACATGCAATAGCATATGCTGCTCACATTTATGAAAGTTAATACACAAATCATTAAATCCTTTTTCTTTTAATTTTTTCTGTTTCTTCTTCTTTCCTCCTCTCACCACCGCCGACTACATTTCTCTTCTTCCATTTTTATTTTTATTTTTTTTAGTTCCTTCTTCTTTTCCTCCTCCTTCTCCTTCTCCTCCTTCTCCTATTTATTCTTTAATTTTGCAATTCACTTCTTGTTCTTATTCTCTCCCAATTACTTTTCTTAACTCATAGTCATGGATCTAGCTAATTCTCCAGTCGTACACTAAGATGGTATTTTTTTTCTTCTATTAAACTCTCCATCATCATCCATCTTAATCAAATTGAGTGGCCACTGAATATCGACATAGTTAACTATATTCGAATCGAAAATCAATATAATAGATAACTAGGTTTATGATAATAGTTTATTGTGTGTGTTATTTTTTCATTATAGCACACAATTTAAGCTGCAATAGTCAACTACTAAAAAATTAATATATATTTATAGTTCAATATAATATTAAAAAGTTCTAGATAAATATGTCTAGTTAACTATGTATGTATACCATTCAGATAGTGAACTATAACATAATATTATAATACACTGAAAACAATGACCAACTGTTATAGTGCACTACAATGCTTTATATATACTAGAATAATTAACTTTTTAGTGTACTACAACTCTTAACAATGCCCAACTATTATAGTCTACTACATCGCTTCATATTCTTTTTTGCCACCAAATAGTTGGTTACCGTAGTTAATATTAAACCTCAACAGTAACAGAAAAATGCAACGCGAATAGTCAACTATAATAACCTCCCTTTTACAACAGAAGATATTAAAAACCAATAAGATAAAGACAAATTATGATTCTTGATCAATCAGTTATAGTCATGAGAATAAATCAATATCAATCATTTTGATTGACTGATTTTTTTTAACTATTTTTCTTTTGTAACAAAATTAAGGGCATGATTGTCCAAATGGTTAAACAATTTGATATACACCTAATTTTTATTTACCTCATGTCAATCACCTAATTATATGAGTAAAACCTAATAGTTACCTAATTCACCCTTAAAAATATATAGTACGTCACAGACAAATATTGAGGAGACAACTGGAGTAGAATCATATGCTACGGCATGGTCTGGTCAATTATATTGATTATGATAACTCTCTCTTTTTCTCAATCAAGATAATGGCTAAAATAAAATATGAGACTAATTTAAAAGTTTTTGTTATTTAATTATAGATACCCAAAATTAAATGTTTGCAACTATTTTCTAGAACTGATGCCATATTATACTAGTTATGAATACGTGTAACCATCATCAGTGAAATTTAATACTATTTTATTTTTGTTTAAACAATAAAATTAAGGCAAGTAGCTATCAGTATCTCATATAATATAGCTATGGCTAAAAAAAAAAAAAAAAATCAAAACGTAACTATATATACGAATATGTTAGGTTCTACGTCTCACCACATTTACTATCTACAAAAGAGCTCAACAAGCTTCATTTTCTTTCCTTTTGTTTGCAAACTCCTTTTTAAGTCCACCGAAAAAACCATGATAAGTTGGGGAGATGTTTACAAAGTAATCGAAGCAATGGTTCCTCTCTATGTAGCCTTAATCTTAGGCTATGGTTCGGTGAAATGGTGGAAGATTTTTACTCGTGATCAATGCGATGCCATAAACCGGCTAGTCTGCTATTTTACCCTACCTCTCTTCACCATCGAGTTCACGGCTCATGTTGATCCATTCAACATGAATTACCGGTTCATCGCTGCGGATGTTCTCTCTAAGATCATCATAGTCACGGTCTTAGCAGTTTGGGCCAAATTTAGCAACAAAGGAAGCTATTGTTGGTCCATTACTAGTTTCTCTCTATGCACTCTTACTAACTCTCTTGTAGTGGGTGTGCCATTAGCTAAGGCAATGTACGGACAAAAGGCTGTTGATCTTGTGGTTCAAACCTCGGTGTTTCAAGCCATCGTGTGGCTCACACTCTTGTTGTTTGTCTTAGAGTTTAGAAGAGCCGGAATTAGTAGTATTAGTAAGGAAGATAACATCAATATCGAAGGTGGGGGAAGAGAAACTACGGTCATAGTTGTTGCGGGAGAAAAGAAGTCTTTCCTTGACGTCATGTCCGTCGTTTGGTTGAAGCTTGCAACAAATCCGAATTGCTATTCTTGTATCCTTGGGATCGCATGGGCTTTTATTTCTAACCGGTAACAATTAATCGTTGAAGTATATATTAGGTTTTTGAAATGTTTTATAAAGTGTTGTGTGATCGAGATACACTAAAATCGACGTATAACATCTAAACAACCGTTTAAACTGCGTAAAAACATCTTAGATTTATTGTTTCGTCGACGATCTCACGGAACATAATTGTTTCTTTGTGTTTTGTGTTTCCATGTTGTAGTGACTAGCTAAGACACTACAGCATGGTAATTAACGTAATTCATATACACAACCATAGCCATATAGTCTATAGTGTTAAACCAATTTTTATAAACAATATTTTTGAACTAGTATAAGCTATGATGAACATGATATGTAAAAGAAGACTTAAATTTTTGAATAATTGATGAGGATAGGTGGCATATTGAGATGCCGGGCATAGTGGAGGGGTCGATTCTTATACTGTCAAGAGCAGGAACGGGAACTGCCATGTTCAATATGGGTACGTACGTTTATTTATTATGTTGATGCAAAATCTATACATTACCTACCAATTTTTGAGATAATATTGAGTCAATATACGCAGGGATTTTCATGGCACTTCAAGGGAAGTTGATAGTATGTGGAACACGCTTGACTTTGATTGGGATGCTCTTCAAGTTTTTAGCCGGACCCGCGGCCATGGCCGCTGGTTCCTTCGCCCTTGGCCTCCACGGAGATGTCCTCCGCGTCGCCATCATTCAGGTCATGATCATTTTCTTGTATTTTTATCAAATCAAGTTTTGGTTTTTTTTTTCTAATTCAGATTTTGAAATAGAAATCAAATATTATGATTGGTTAGAGATAGTTTCGGTTTCAGTTTGATATATATATATAGATTTTATCATAATCTATATTTAATTTGGAAAAGAAATGAAACTTTAACGTTTGTTATCAATTTTGGATATTGCAAGATTCAAATAAATACATGTGAGTCTGTGACATGTCAATCAGATTATAACAAAATTCATTTGGGAAACTGCGTTACTATAAATTACTTCCTTTCATCGACTAGGATACACACTTTCTGTTTTTGAGTTTGATGAATAATTATTTGTGAATTACAGGCTGCTGTGCCACAATCAATCACTTCATTCATTTTTGCTAAGGAGTATGGATTACATGCAGATGTTCTGAGCACCGCGTAAGTCCAATTTATAAAGTAAACTAGTCTAGTTTTCTTTTTGTGGGTATATATATAATAATTAAATGATAATTGTTGTAAATATAGGGTAATATTCGGGATGCTGGTCTCCTTACCTGTGCTCGTCGCCTACTACGTAGCTCTGGAATTTATTCATTAATAAATTCCGTTTATATATCAATGGTCTTCTCTTGCCTTTGATCAACTTTCACAACTTTTTTTTCCTAAAAAACTCTGATTTTGTTTGTTTCCTTTAAAGGGGATTTTGAAGTATATTCGAGATATGGAAAACCGTGAATTGCTACTTTACATAGTTTCTAAAGTCCTTTTCCGTTATTATATGTAAACTATTGTTAACATCTAAATTAACCAATGCAATATCAAAATTCTAGTAGAGTTCAAATAGAAGTAATTACAACGGTTTTTTGTTTAATACGACGTGAACTAAAAAATGAGGGTCGACTTGGTTTCAACTCTCTAAGCAATTTTAACACAGATTTCCTAGTGAAATGTTTCGGCGTATATTTCATTTCCCAAATTATATGGCTGCGAAAGTACGCAAGGAAGATATTACATGAATGTGCATTCTTTGAAAGTGAAGAAGCCGTATTCTCCATCTTTTGGATAAAAAAGTCTTTATTTGGCAAAACAAAAAACATAACGGTTCAAAATTATTGCATGAGTTTGGGACCGGGTGCTACTAAATCTGTTTGGACTGCTCGTTGAATTTTGGACAAAGCACTCGAGTAGGAGAAGCTCGAGAGAAGTACAACAAAAACTCGATAAATCAATAAATTACTCCGGTCCTAATTTAGTGTTTTGCATATCGAATTGGTTGTTATGATTAAAAAAATCCCTTTTTTCGCTTAGGCCTCTCTAAGTCTATTAGAGGGTTTGCTATTTCCTTTTAAAATATCCTATCTCCCCTCTTTATGGTGGAACCTTCAAATCCGGCTTCTTGCTTAGAGAGTTGAAACCAAGTCGACCTGCTAATTAGCACAAAAGTTTCCTTTCCCTACCTCGGAGTGTCAATCAAGTCAATTACCTCAATGATTTCCCAAAAAATCGTCTCCGAATATTGCGTCATTAAATGCATATATTCCATCTCTTCCATCGACCTTCTCCCTCAACTCACCTTCTATCGCCCGAAAACTTATCCGATCCGTGCCCTCTCTCTTTATCAATCTCTATGGCTCAAAATCTTCACATAGCAATCAAAGGAATGTCGATTGAAGATGATGAACCGCTCACTCTTCCAGATAGCCCGAGATTCAGGGTCTCTTAGTATATTGGGTAAACTACTCAACCCAGACAGCCAACCAATGGGAAGAATGATAGACGACATGCCTAGAGTATGGCGCCTTCAAGGACGTGTACGTGGAATAGCTCTATCATGGGAAAAGTTCCAATTCATCTTTCAAAGAGAAGAAGATCTCCTCAACATCTTGAAGGATCGTCCATGGTCTTACAATCAATGGACCATGGTGATGGAACGATGGGCACCAGAGCTTCCAGAGGATTTCCTATCCTCCCTTGAGGTATGGGTCAGGATCCGTAACATACCGGCAAATCATTATACTCTAGAGACAATGGATAAAGTCGCCTCGGTTATTGGGAAGGTCGAGGTAATTGCATACGACCCAAAAGTTTCACAACGTACGGATTATGTTAGAGTCTTGGTAAGCTTGAAAGTTGATAACCCGGCGCGCAAGACAAAGAAATTGGATTTACCAGTAGGGGGATCTGTCATCATAGAGTATGAGTATGAAAAGTTACGGAAGAGATGCTTTCATTGTCTCAGGCTGACTCACGAACAGCCTAAATACCCGTGGCTTCAAGCGACAAAACAGAGCATGAAACTTATAGATAAGCCCTCGGAGGTCCACGGTTTGAATGCCCCGATAATGACACTGCCAATTGCCCTTCCTGGCCCTCTTGGTTTCCCTGCAATCTTGTTTCACTAAAGAAATGCGTAATGCGGCCCTCCAATACGTTCCACACTCGGATCCAACAGAGAAGCATGCTTGAATCCAACGTGTTCAACAATCCTTAGAGGAACACTCCGCAGAATCAATGCCAAGGATCACCTCCAATGTGAACCAAGGAAAAGGTCATGTTTTCGTCTTCGGCGAAGATAGCTTACCTAGTCAAAGGAAAATCAACAGAGATGGTAAACCTTCTAACTCGGAACCAACTCAGCAAGCAAATCCTTGTTATGATGGAGAAGTTACATCAACTCTAAGTCTCTCATCCTCCAATATTGCTCGGAGCCCCACGGATTTTCGTATGGGTCTCTCTTCAAGAGAACCAGTAACCGGAAGCTCCGCCGCAAAGAAGAGAGGATGACCTCCTGCTTGGAAAAGAAAGATCCGACAATCAACTGCAGCTACAGTAACACCGGCTCAGCTAGTCAATCAGCCCAGCGATATAGCTCTTCAAAGCAAACGCAAAGCATCAGAAAGTGTAATGGCATCAACCTCAAAATCTCCAAGAACCTTGGACCCTACGGTGGCTTCCGCTTTGAAGCCGCTGCCATTCCAATGAGTGTATTGAGCTGGAACTGTCAATGTGCAGGAAGCACTGAGACAGTTCAGAGGATTCGGGGAATACGTAGGAAGTATTTTCCCGATATATTGTTTTTGATGGAGACTAAACAAAAAATTTCTTATATTTCAAAATTTTCGAAAAGTTTGGGTTATGATAAGGTTGTAACGGTGGATCCGATAGGATTATGTGGTGGTTTGGCTATAATATGGAAAAAGAGTTTTGATGTGGAGATCATATCAAAGAATAGAAGAATAATCGATATGAGGATCCAGATGGGCTCCTTGCAATTTTACTTGTCGTGCGTATACGAGGATCCGGTAAGAGCCCGGAGACAAGAGGTATGGAACCAACTCGAAGCTATTGGTTTACACAGAAATGAGCCTTGGATGCTCACGGGCGATTTTAACGAATTAATGTCCAATGATGAGAAGCTTGGAGGTGATGTGCATCGAGACTCCACGTTCTGGGGTTTTCGCAATATGGCACAAAACTGTAAACCCAGAAGTCGTGGTCATTCTTTCTCTTGGGGTGGATGGCGTGAAGGAATTTGGATCCATTGCCGTCTTGACCATAGTTTCGGCAATGATCAATGGTTTCAATTGTTTCCTAGAACAAACGTTGAATACATGAACTTATGGGCCTCAGATCATAGACCCATTAGAACCTGTTTTGCTCTGGAAGCGGAGGAACCAGACAGGGGTCGGTTTTATTTCGACAAAAGAATGACCAAAAAAGAGGGCTTTGAAGACGTGGTACGGCGAGGCTGGGGCGAGTCATAATTGTCTAATCTCTCAGTGATGGATAGAATCATCAAATGCCGCAGCGAGATATCAAGATGGAAGAAAACCTCCGATCTCAATTCCCGTGATAAGATTATCCGTCTTGAAGCTTGGCTGGAACAAGAAGTAGTAAAGATGCAGCCGAACCATAGTTTAATGCAAAAACTAAAAAAGGAGCTAGCACAAGTTTTTAAAGAAGAGGAACTCTATTGGAGGCAAAAGAGCCGTGAACAGTGGCTTAAAGCCGGTGACTTAAAAGAAGATTCAAAACAAGATTCTCATGTTGCTGGATAATGAGAATCATGAACAATTCTCGGAGGGTTCAAAAGGAAGCTTAGCAGTGGAGTATTTTAGGGAATTGTTCACCAGTACAAATCCCCATGATCTGGAAACGTTATTTCAAGGAATGGAGAGCCGTATATCGCCGGAAACAAACACTGTTTTGACTGGCCCGGTAACTTCCGAGGAGATTAAAAAAGTTGCCTTTGCCGTGAAAGGTAGTAGTGCTCCGGGAGAAGATGGTCTCACCGGCATCTTTTACCAAAAATATTGGAGCATCGTTGGGCCAGCTCTCACGGCAGAGGTGAAAAAATTCTTTGAATCCTCAATTTTGCCACAAGGATGGAACCATACCCAGCTCTGCCTTATTCCCAAAATAGTAAACCCAACTCATATGAAAGACATGAGACCGATTAGCCTATGCTCAGTCCAATACAAGATCATCGCGAACATTCTATGTAATCGCCTTAAACCGTTTCTTCCATCCGTAATCTCCAATACTCAAGGGGCTTTTGTTTCGGGACGTCTGATTACCGACAATATTATTATCGCCCATGAAATGGTTCATGCTCTCGTGACGAATTCGGAAGTTTCCAATGATTTTATGGCGGTCAAAACTAATATGTCCAAAGCATATGACCGCGTAGAATGGAATTTCTTGGAAATCTTGTTGGAGAAAATGGGTTTTGATTGAGTATGGATAAGTTGGCTTATGTCGTGTGTTAGTACAGTTTCATACTCCGTCCTCATGAATGGCAGATCTCATGGCTTCATAAAACCGGAACGCGGTATACGTCAAGGGGATCCGTTATCCCCTTTCTTATTCATATTATGTGCTGAAGCTTTGGTTAGCTGCCTTAATCAAGCCGAAAGTATAGGCAACATATCAGGCATCAAACTTACGCCTTCGGGCCCAGCAGTACACCACCTTCTCTTCGCCGACGATAGCCTCCTTATGTGTAGAGCTACGGTGTTGGAGGCATCTGCGTTATCTAATTGTCTACATCTTTATGGTATGGCTTCTGGGCAAGAGATTAATCACACCAAATCATCGATCATCTTTGGGAAGAAAGTGGATATCCACATTCAGGAGCAGGTAAAAGCAGTAATAGGAATTGATAAGATGGGCGGTGAAGGATTTTACCTTGGCCTCCCAGAGTGTTTTAGCGGCTCCAAGCGAAATCTTTTGAGTTTTATCAAAGAAAAATTGCAAGGAAGACTTAATGGGTGGTTTGCCAAAGCTTTGTCAAAAGGCGGTAAGGAAGTGCTTTTAAAAGCAATAGGCCTCGCACTTCCGGTCTATGCGATGTCCGTGTTTAAGCTTCCAAAAGAGGTTTGCAAAAAGTTGACTAGTGCTATGACGGAGTATTGGTGGAGTAGCGGCGAAGCAAAAAAAAAGATTCCATGGGTGGCTTGGGAGAAACTGTGTAACCCAAAGGAGTACGACGTAAGATGCGTCATGTGCCAACAGATGAAACCTGAAACGATTTGCCATGTCTTGCCCTTTGGCGCAAGACACATGGAAACTAACAACCATTCCACTACCGCCGTCAGGTTTCTCCCAAAATTCTGTGTTCCTAAACACCCATCACTTGCTGGCCCAATCTCGGAAACAAACTCTTCTGCCAGAGACGCGTATGTGCTTTCCATGGGTTCTTTGGTTTTTATGGAAATCTCGTAACGCTCTAGTCTTTGAAAAAACCCGGTATGATCCAGCTGCTATTTGGTCTAAAGCTCAAGAGGAATCAAAGCTATGGCTTAAGATTAATGCTCCATCTTCTTCCCGGTTTGGAATAAACGCTCATCCTCACTCAAGCGAATCTTCCTCACCTCCATGGATCAAACCCCCTCCCGCAATTTCTAAATGTAATATTGGAGCTAAATGGTGTGAGACAAGTTCTAATGGAGGAGTAGCCTGGATATCCCGAGACCATCAAGGTAAAGCTCTGTTTCATACTAGGAGATCTTATAGTAATATGTCGTCTTCTCTAGAAACAGAGCTTTGGAGTTTCTTATGGGCGATTGAATCCATGGTGGATCTTAAGTATAATCGGGTGATATTCGAATCGCACTTCTCTCAAGCTCGAGTAGCATTGACAAACCCCAACATCTTTCCGATGTATCGCGGTTTAACTAATCACATCTTCCAGCGGCTTAATTCCCTCGAATACTGGAGTTTGGTAGAGTCTCCTGAATCTAGCAACCGGATTGCGCAATATGTGGCCGAGAGTGTAATCTCGGAGGGTCGTCATCAATCATACATTGCCCGAGAAGGCCCACGTTGGCTCCAACACATCATCCGGTCTGAAGAAGGCTAGCTATTAGCAGGTCGTCGTCGTCAAATGGTGGGTTGAATAAGGCAGAAACCCTAAGTCTCTGCTCAGCTCACATTAGTTTCTTTTGGAGGTCTTGGAGTTTTACTCTGCTTCCCTCGTTTTCAAGAGGTCCTTTGAACTTTTCCTCTTGTTTCTTTTATTTGCCTCTGAAAGGCTTGTGTTTCCCCTGTTTCCTCTCTTTGAATTCAACTCAGTGTAAAAAAAAAAAAATTTGTGTTTTGGTATATTTAATATCTTCATAAATTAATAATCCTATACATTAATAAATTATCGTTCACTCAAACAATATTAATTTATAGAGTTTTCACTGTAAACTGTATCGCTAGTTCAAAGCTAACCATTTAATCAATTTACTAACTAAAGCTTACCTTCCATGACTTAAAATAATTTGGGCCAACGGATATCCAACTAATGAGAAGCCCAAATAATAAACCATAATGAATAATAATAATAAGAACATTTAGCCACTCGCATGTGTAGCGCGTTGATTACACGCAGTTGATGTTTATCTTCGCCGTCTATTTGGGGTCTCAGGCCACGTCGGTGGTTACTAAAGACCTGTTCATATTTTTGTCCGCCATTAAAAATCCCAACTTTTCTTTTTTTTTTTACTCATCAAATCCTAAATCCGATCGAAACAAGTGCTTGTTACATTTTCGATATCCCACGGAACAATCTGAGAAAAAATGGCGCAAGATCATGTCGATACAGACAAGAAATCCTTCGCCGACGCAGCTTCTGTCGGTGGCGGTGGCGATGGCGATGATGTCGGGGAAATCTTGAACGGAGGGAATACAACGATCAATGGTCCCCATAAAACGGAATATGAGAAACCGAAGGAGGAAGAAGATGATTTGAAGAGTCTCTACTCTTTGCTCTGCATCACGATCGGTTCGGTTTTGTTTCCCGATTCGAAAACCGGTGATGCCTCTTCTTCTTCTTTGGTTCAACGGATTCGAAACTCCGTCGCGGAGAACGGTCCGAAGCTTCGAGAAGCTTTTGGAAGAACCGGACACGAGATTCTCTTATGGACTCGTAAAGGCAGCTCGCTTCGTGCACTCCTTGTCATCACTGTAAGCTGATTTCGATTTGGACCTCGATTTTGATTCTCTCTTGAAGTAAATGTTGAAATTGGTTTGGTTTTGAACCTAATTAGAGTTTCAATTTCCAAATTTCCCCCAAAGTTGACATTTTGTGCCCTAAATCGTTTATCTTGGTACTGTAACTATTGCTATTGATGAAAAGTTTGGTACTTTAGTGAAACCCATTTGATGAGATCAGATTTCTTGTTGCAGATGGGAACAATAGTTCTGCTTACAACAATGGCTATGCTTGTCTTCACGCTCTTCTTTGTAGCTGCAACGGTTAATGCAATTATAATATCTCTTCTTGTTTCACTTGCTATTGCTGGTGGCTTCTTGGCTCTCTTCTTTCTATGCTTGGCTGGTATTTACATCGGAGCTTTGTCGGTTGCTGCATTCGTCATCTCTACCGCTACGGTTTCAGCTGTTGTTTCTGTGTTGATAGCTTCAGGTTTATATACTTTCCTCTGATTCTTGTTTTGGAATTCTTGGAAACAAGTAGGATCTCTTATGTATTGATTGACCTTTGGCATTGAACAGGTTGGATTGGGTTTTTCTATGTTGTGTGGTTGGGAACAAGAGGAAGCCTACGCTTGGCGAAGCAATCGGTTTCAGTGATGGGATTAGCCCTTACGGGTAATACTTTCAGTCGTCACCAAGACCGGGAGGTAAATATCGAATCATCCAACTGAGAATCCGTCTCTTTCGCCCTTTTAAAAAAAAAAGACTCTACCGAGTTTGTAGATATATTCCGAGTTTTGGTTTGAGTGTTGTGTTAATGGAAGTTTGATACATATGTTATCCCCTTGAGTTTGTTGTGAAGAAGCAGAACAAGAAGAAATCTCTTAAAAACAGATCTTGAACATTTTCATGCAGTTTATATTTGGTATTGAATCGTGATCAATGTCTGCGTTTGGATTAGGATTTCAGATCTGTGTATGCATACATTTGTGTTTTATGTACTTAAGAATGATCAGTATATACATATGCAATCTTAATTCAGATCTCTCTTTCTCTCTCGCTCTCTACATATTAGCTGCGGGGGAAAAAAAAACCAAAGATACTTGAAAACCCTCTAATCACAAAGAGGCTTTCACAAAAAAAAAAAAAAAAATCCAATCTTTCACCAATTTTTGATGATTTTGAAGTTATAACTTATGATCAGACCAAAATCAACCTCAGAAAACTAAAAAAACCCAACAACAACAAAAAAACTCATACATTGATAACCCAAATTTATAATCAAATCATCAATGGAACTTGAGAAGAAGAACCTCCAAATTTCTTCCTTTCTGAAGTGATTGTCTCTCTGCAAAAATCAATACTCTTGAGCTGCTTGTCTCTCTATGCTAATAAATTTCATCATCACAACGATAACTGCATACATTTTCTGAGTATATATATATTCAAATCCAAAATAAGACCAAGAAAGTCATTTCTCATGCCAATCTGGTCTGCCTAATGTGAACTCTAAACTTGGATTGTTACAACTAACATCTCCACACCTCTTTGCTTGATCGTTCGACCTTTGATCCTGCAAGTTCATTTCTATTAGTTTTTTTTGGTTTCATAATCACTTTCTTAGATTTTAAGAAAAGAACAAACAATATTTTATACATTGTTATACAAGAATTTAAAGAACCTGATCTTGAAGGCTGGATCTTTGATGATGAGAGATCATTGATGTTGATGAAGATCTCATTGCATCTATATCGCTTGAGCAGTTACTTAATGGCCATGTCTCTCTGTTATATGATTAAGAAAACAATTATATTCAAAAATAAGATAACAGATTAGTCATATTATAAAATTATATTCAAAAATTGTGTTGATGTTTTCATCATCCGGTTTCAAATGCATATTGTTGACAGAACAAACAAACAAAAATGAGATTTGCCCATCAATTTGTTTTGCCTGAAATATTAAATATAGTTAACTAAATCAGTAACATGCATGGATAATATATAGTTTTTTTTCTCAATCCAAAAAAAAGGATAACTACTTGACACAATTTATATTAAAAAAAATAGCTGGAAAATTAATTTTTTTAATTGATAAACTAGAATATTTTTGGTCAGAAAATGTCATTGTTGAATGTTACTATTTGATCCCACAATCTAGATGTAACACATGTGAACACAACTCTTATATTTTTGGGAACACAACTCATTTGCCCAAAAAGATGACCTAAACCAAATACTCTCTCTATATCATATTATTTGATGTTTTAGAATGTTATACACAAATTAAGAAACCTCATTAATAATATAAACTAGAGATTGTCCACGCGTTGCGGGGGTTTCAAAATTAATATGGTAAATATGCAATAATTTTTAGCTTACTGAATAATTAATCATAATTATTACACAAATTTGATGTTTATAGTAATAACTAGAAAATAACCCGCGTTATACGCGGGATAAAATGATTATCGAATAAATCAATAGTTTTAGTTAAAAAAAGATTATGAAGAATAATTATACATAACCTAAGACCTAATTTATATATTTGGATTTTGCAATTATTTTGCATACAAATTTATTCCACCCGTGAAATAATTAAACTAATAAATTTCATTAATAATTATGTTTTTACTTGTACGAAGGTGCATTTATGAAAAATTAAAAATATTTACTTGTCAAACAAAATAACATATGTAAAAACATATTTTTACATGCTCATATATTTTCAAAATATAATTAATAGTTTTATTTTATTTTAAATCAATTTTTTAGTATATATGTTAAATTTTTGTTCACATTTAATTCTATGATTTAAATCTATAATTTCGAAATATTTTAATTTTAGCAAGTTGAAAATTTCAAAATATTTTAATTTTGGCAAGTTTATGAAGATTCAATGTGTTTGACAATTAGAGTTATAGTAATCAAAAAAAAGTATGTTTGGAATTAAATGTGTTTATTAATGAGTATAAGAGAATGAAATAAAAAAATAAAAATAAAGAGGAGAAAAATTGTGGTAATAACACCTAAGCAAAGTGCTCCCAAAATGCTTCTCAAATAATATATAGGATTATCTAGGTTAGATGACTAAACACTTGTAGTAAATTGTTGAACATATACAATGTTGTATGGAAAAAAAATAGATCGTTCATAAAATTAAAGCATATAAGATATCTAATTTGACACAAATCCCTAACTTGTATGTCTTTATCAATATTCACCATGATTTTCTAAAAAAAATGATTGATCGTCTTTTTTTCTTGCGTGAAACACATTTGTAAAAAAAATTTATTGATAAAGAAAATTGTAATATGCTTTTACTATCGAGACACATACATCATCTCAACAAACATGTTGAATGCATCTTTGTATATTTTTATTATAACCTTGAATCGTAGTAAGAGAATAATTGATGTTTTATTGTATTTTTGTCTCATTTTCTTTATTGTTTGTTGTAATTTTTTAATAATCAACATAATAAAATATGCAATAGTTTCTACCTTCTAAAATAAGATATTACATAAATATTGTGTTTATATAAATAATTATATAGGTTAGAAGACTAAACATTTGTAATAAATCTTTAGATATATACAATAATTTTATTTATGAAAATATTTTGGTGTTAATTATTTAATTTACAATTAATATTACCATTACAGAATCAATTCAAATACCATTACCATGGTAAAATTACAATTTTAATATTACCATGAAAATAATCTTTAGATATTTACAATAATTTTATTTTAAAGAATCAATTCAAAAATCACAAAATTTAAGGGGCAAATGTCAAAAGATATAAAATTAAAATTATAAAGTTATAAATAAAAGAAATGACACGTGTCATCTTTTCAGAGAGTGTTGGCTTTTGACAACTTTAACATATTATATAGATATTTGTGAAGTTTCACATAAAACAATCATTTATTGTTTACCAAAAAAAAATTCAATCAATCACAAAAAGTACTGCATAATTCAAATGGTCACAAAAGACTAAAAATATTAAATTTTTACATTGAAAAGTGGAAACATCACCTATAATTTGATACAAAATTATTTCTCTAAAACATCATCTAATATGATACGGAGAAAATAATAATTAGAACATTGTACATATAATTAAAGCATCAGCCGGAAACCCTATATCCTAAAACAATTACATGGCATTGTAACCAAAACCACTACTTTAATTGGTTCACTCAAATTGAACGTATGACGGTAAATATCATCACAAAAATATTTATTTCCTAAATGAAAATAGATATATATGGGTTAAACCGTAGTAATGAACTTGGTAAGAAGTAGGAGAAAGTTGGTGAGATAACCCTAGACCCTATCTGGAATTTCGTCAATCTCACTTAAATTGGGGAAAATGAAATTCATGTATATATATAGTATACGTATTGTGTGTGTGTGATACATACATGACACATGCATGTATAATAAGAGAAATTGTAAATACGTAAACGTACCGTGAAGAGTTACTCCAACGAGGTTGTGTGGAAGGGAAGTCAATTTCTTGATGAAGAGAAGTATCATCAGATTGTGCCCTTTGATCTGTCGATGATTGATGATGAATTTCATTTCCATTTATACCCATTTCTTCTTCTCCTGACCCATCTGAAATCAATTTTAACTTTTTATCAAGTTTCCTCTCAATTATTTTTACCCTTTAAGGGTTTGTGTTTCAAATTTAACAATTATTGTAAGCTTTTGGTAAAAAGACAACGTAGTGAAGAAATTGATTTTCTTTTAACGTTTTTCCAGATTTTGACTTGACCGCAATCTAACATATGCAAGCAAAAAATATTTTTGTGAAAACTTGGAAATTGTGCCAAATATGAAAGAAAATGCTTTTTCCGTAAATAAAAATCCATATGAATATAAAGAAGTGATTTATTTCTTGTTTATGAACATTAATTTGGATATATTGTTACATATTAATCTTTTACTTGTTTTTCGTTTTTTACGAGGATGCCTATATTGGCGATGAATGTTTGGTTGGTTTGCTTTGAACATTGACCACTTATTAAATTTAGGGTTTCAATCAAAGAAGAGATAAAGCCTTGAGCTTGACCAATATTTTAGGGTATGTTCTTTAAGAGCATGTTCATTGGTAATCCCTTGGGATCTAAATGTGTTGTTTTTATAATATAAAATTATTAAAATGGTTGTAAAAGGAAAAAAGAGAGTGTTTTTGTGGGGTATATTGAAATATAAAATTAATAAAATTTGAGTAAAAAGAGTAGAGAATGTTTAAAAAGAAGAGAGAGTGTTTAAAATTAGATTTTTTGGAGAGTGTTTTTAAAAGGAAGAGAGAGTGTTTAAATATAAAATTAATAAAAGTTGAGTAAAAGGATGAAAGAAAATGTATAAAGTTGAGTAAAAGGAAGAAAAAGTGTGTGTGTTTTAATAATTTTATATGGCCTTAAGACACGATGGTGTCACCAATGCACATGGCCTAATTATCTTAGGGTAAAGGGAACAGTATAAATAGTGGAGCTAAATAGTAGAATCAAATAGTAATAACAATAGAAATAGATTTACGTTAAAATACTACTACAAATATATATACAAATAGTTTTTTTTATCAAAAAAAATATATATATATATATACAAATAGTACGTTAAAATATATACAAATAATTCAAGTTATAATTCAAAATATCTGTGTACGTTAATCATGCACAGATTCAAATTATAATTCAAAACAAATTGCTTGCAAACTAGCATATTAATCAATAAACCTACCGTAACAATTATAATGGACTTCAATTCTAATTGGAAATTTGTTTGCGAATCCTATAAGCTTTATTAATATTGACTTCTTTTACTATAAACGGCCATTTCTTTAGCATATATAAAGCTGGAAAAAGCTATGCTAGAGAAATGTGAATATGCATAACATCATATATATGCACATATATTATATATAGTAAATGTATATATAAAGTCGGGTCCAATTGTTTGGAATAATATGTACCTGATGAAGCAGCAGGCTTGTTAGTGGTCTTAACAGTTCGATACATCTGCACAAAAATTAAAAAGACATGAGAGCTCTAAAATTAAATAAAATAATCAAAGCATAAATCTGATTACGGATTACAGAAACACCAAAATAAAACGGGCAAAAGATCCTCATAAAAAAATATATATATATTTCGTATCTATGATACAGATGACAAAACTGGAGACATATATGCAGACACATATGAACTTTATATATTTAAATAAATAATATAAACACACATTTGTGTGGTTTTCTGGGTTTGTCTTGGAACTAGTGTTGTATATATTTTTAATTATTTATTGGTAATTTTAAGACCACGAGGTTGATGTCTGAAAGAAGGTTGAGTAATTGAAAGATTGTATTATTATCATTGAGTAATGATGACTACTTTTGTCCCCTCTTCCTAATTTATTTTTTTAAATAAGAATTGTACTCAAAATAAAATTCTATCATCTCAAAATTTTCAATGTTTAATAATTCTCTGAAAGGTTTCAGTCTCTTAAAGCTTATAACCACTCTCTCTTTAAATTTATTCAACTGCTTCAATTTTCTTGGCATTTGTGCATATCTCTTCAAAGCAAATGACTAGATTTAAAGCAAAGACAAAACAAGTAAATAAAAAACAAGACATTAGAATTGGATCACAAGCTTTAAAAACTTAACACTATTCATTGCTCTGATGATATATATGTACACAAAAATCTTGTTTCTTGATTCAGCTAACTATTTTCGTGCAAGGCAAAAGAAGAGGAGAGAGAGATACGGTGATGAAAACTATGAAATACCCCTAATTAGGAATCTTGATAGTTAAAGAACTAACTTAATTAGACTCATGAGAAAGGAAAGGAAAGAATAAGAAGATGAAAGACAAAACAAAATTAACAAACAAAAAGAAAAGTTTGATTCTTTCATGTTTATATATAAACACAATAACACTTTTGGTGGTTTAAATAAATTCCAAGTATAGAGTGTAGATTTTACCTGCAAATGACTCTTCACATGAGCTAAAGTTAAGTCTTTTACATCCATGAGCTCAAGAACTGACTTTGGAGTTGCTCCTATAACCACAACACAAAAAAACATTCAAATTTTGAGAAAAAAAAGGAAAGATCCTTAGAAGATACAAATGCAAGTGTATAAATGTATACTTTCATGGCCGCCTAGAAGCTCTACCGCGTGGACAAACCGAGCATGGAGGCTACTAGTCCACCGCATCCTTGGAGCTCTCATGCTCCTCTTTGTTGGCATCTTAGGCAAGAATCTTGATCTGATCATACCATGATGATGATGGCTATGATGATGAGAATCTGAAGATCCCACAACTCCATATTGATTATGATGATGGTGATGATGCAAAGGAACACCTTTAAGCCTAGGGGAAGTTTGTAATGATCGGTAAGCATTGTTATAGGCAGAAGATGAGTTCAAGATTGAGATTTGATCCAAATCTCCTCCTCCTCCAAGAGAAGGCAAAGAAGAAGGTGAGGTTTGTTGGTGAAATGGGAATGAACGGTTGTGATAGACAGGGATGCCTCTAATCGGACGGTGGAGATTACTAATCTCAGATTCATCTATTCTTCCACCATTGTTGATGGGATTGTTGTAATGTTGCTGATGAAGAGGGTTAAGGTTTCTTCTATCAGGACAATGGAAGATTCTTGATGTTGGATTTAAACTAGGGTGGTTGTTATGATGAGATAAAGAGAGTTCGAAGTTTGATGATCTGTTGAAGAGATTGTTGTTGTTGTTGGCTTGGGATGATCTTTGAGAAGGTTCTTTAATGGAAGATTGATCATTGTGATGATGATGATGAATATCTGGGAGACTTATGTGGAGAGATAGATCAGGGAGAGTAGTAGTAGTAGTTGTGTTTGATTTTGGTTTCTCTAGAAAAACTCCTTCCATGGACATAATTATAATCAAAACCTTAACGAAAACCTCTCTTGCTACTGATGATGATGATGATGGTGATGATGATGATGATGATGATGATGATGATGATGATGATTGTGATGATGATGATGATGGGTGATGACTTTTTCTTTTGTTTTTTTTCTTTCACTTGAGGGTTTGGTTCAGAATTTAAAATGATTTTCTCTAAGGAAAAAGATGGATTCTTTGGGAAAATTAAAGAAGTCAAAAGGATGTCTGAAAGATTTGGTTTTTTCTTTCTCTCTCTATATCTCAAAAAGAAAAGAGAAAGTGATAGGGATGAAGTTAAAGAGGAGTTTTGATGAGGAATAAGAAGGAGAAGCTAGGAGAGAGAGAGAAGTTGAGTAATATTGATCTTCTTGAAGAAACAAACATGCTCAAAGTAAAACGCAGAGAGATAGAGAGATAAAGGAGGGGAGAGAGAGAGAGAGGGTATGTGTTGTGAAGCAAAGGCAAAAGAGAAAAAAGGAATAAAACTAAATCCAGGAAAATTAGAACAGGTAAGAGAGAGAGAAATATGAGATGTACGTATGTGTGTATGTATGAGATGTTCCTCGAGAGTATATCTTGGAAAACGATAGTTGAGAAAGGATAAAATTGTAATTCGGTAATACCCCCCCAAGTATTGTATGCTTTCTTATTTTATTTTGGGATGCTTATTTTAATTTCCTTTCTCATCTTTCACCAAGTAAACCCATATAAATATTGACACAAAAAATTTATTTATTTATTTATTCTGCTAAGATTAATTGATTTTATTTCCATTTATTGGTTATGTTATATATATATATATATATATAATAGCTAAAGTATATTTCAAACTAAAATTTCTACTATATTTATGTGGATTGTCGCATTCTTATCATTTAAAACATTTACAATTTATAATTACAACAATACATCTAAAATTTTTTGTTAACCAAGTGATGGTAGTTTATTGGTAAAATATTTGGGATAAGAATAAATTTTCTTTTTTTGAATTTGATTTTTGTTGGGAATATTTTCACTCCCACTTAGCTAGACAAAATGTTGTAACACTTTAGATTAGTTAGAAAACACGATAAATGAATTATTCAACAAATTATATCATTTTGAAGATATTGATAGAGTTATGGAATTTTTTTATTATTAGAAGAAACAAAATAAATTGTTTTAATAAAAGAAGTTCAAATGTAAATAGACCAATTTGATAAAGAAAAAAACTACTTTTAAAAAATGTATGATCACCCATGGTCGAAAAGATATATCCAATAAAAATCTTGTTTCAGTAATAAAATAAAATCCGTTGAACCTTCGATTTACTTTTTATTTGATATTTTTGTCAATTTTAAAATGAAAATGTTTTCTAGTCAAAATTTACATTCAAATCGTATTCAAGTCTTAAAACGATATTAGTATTAAAAAGAGTAACTCTAAATTAATACTTATCGTAAACCCAAAAATAGTAACTAAAAATCACTATTATGATCATAGATGATCATGAAGAATGTTAATTAAAAATGTTACAGAAGAGTACAAGAGGAGAGAGAATAAAGGGTTGCTCTCTTCTGTCCTATCTAATCTATAGTCAAAGCAAAAGCCAAACTTAAATAAATAAATAAAAACCAAGAAGAAAAAAACAAACCCCCCGACCAAAAAAAAAAAAAGAAAAAAACAAACCCAAAACATATGAATAAACATTTATATAAAGAAATAAAAAAACTGAGTGCTTTGATTTTGGTACCCCGGAGACGACGGGATACATATGTTGAGAGAGAGAGAGAGAGAGAGGGAGAGACTGTTTTCTCTCTGACTTCTTTTCTTTTAATTTTCTCCCCCACTCTCTTCGCTTCTCACTTCACTCTTTCCTCACATCTTTTCATTTTTTATTTATTTAATATCTTATACGGTTTTGGAATCAAACAAATTCAAGTCTCGGACCGTAGATTGTTCAACTATACCTAAAGAGATAAATATACATTTAATATCAGTACGTTATTGAGTTTATGAATAGCCTGTATATATAGACTTTAATTTACCGAAAAATAGAATAGCTCGTATTTACATTTAGTTCATATAGGTATGTAGACTATAAAATCAAATGGTTACTTATTTGACTGATTTATGAAGTCGACGAGAGCTAAATCAACATGATCTACCACTTTAAACATTTTTTTAACTACTACATTTATTTAATTATTTTTTTACTTATGTATTTTTTTTGTATCTTTGACTTTTAATTATGTCGATATTTTATGCATTCTCTTGTTTGTATTGTCTTATAAAAGGTACATTTATATTTACATTCACAATTTTCTCAACATTTTTACCTATCTTTTGTGTTCGCATATAATTTTACTAGATAATATTAAATTTATTCTATTCTATGGAGCTTGTTAAATTTCTGTTTCATTCACAAACTCCACTTTGATAAATTTTGTCATTTTTTCCCACTTTTGATTGGAATATATATTTTGTTTAGGGTTGCCTGCGAAAGAATCCGTCGAAACGCTAACACTTGATTTAGTATATGATAATTGTTGACAAACAAAAATTACACTTTGTGTTTTGCCTTACAAATGCAGGGGAAAAAGTATTATCTTACAAAGTGTACCTTTCTCTTCGAATGACTATATACATGTCTGATACACATAGCTACATGCCTACATAGTTGCATACAATACAAGGCGCTCCGTATGTATACCATGTGACACAAAAACTACATCTACTATTGCAACCTATAAATAATTGAAAATATTCATATAGACCTCCGAAAATATTCAGCCACACAAAGTATATTTTGTTTGTTTCCTTGAGTAAACATAAACTAGTAAACCATAAGAACCTAAAGATTTGCTTCTAATTCCCTTTTCATTCTCCCAAATATTCCTTCTACTTTTTAATATTTCTTTGAATTGTCTTCTAAGAAAGAATTAACAATAGCTCCTCACGTGACCATCAATATAACATAATCCTTTCTTTATGTTGACCATTACGACAGGTTATAAATGCATGCAAAACACTAGTAATAAATTGTAAAATTCACCAAATTTAAAATGATTGGAGATTTTTTTTTGTTGATTAAGTATTATTTTTTCTTATAAGAATATAAATGTAAATATGAATAATGAAGCTTGTTATGTTTGCAATTTTAGACGTTTTTCCGTAAGCTAAATAAGATATTAAAGGTTCACATTTCAACCAAAAACATGAAATCACATTTCAAAAATATATTAGTAGTAGAATCTAGAAACCAGACTACATTATTTTCCCCCTTCAAATCTTTAGCTGATATAAAATCAAATTTTTTACAGTAATTCCTAATATCGTAGATTTTAAACCTAACAATTTATTTATTTTAAATTTCTGAACGAGCATTTGTCTCTTAACGAGCATTTATGCATAAGAAAAGGTTATTTAAAAACCCCTAAGCTCACCCAAAGGATTACATTAATTAATCAATGACGATGTTTAAACATCCGCATATTAAGTGATCCATTAATTCCTATATTGGGAACTAAAGCCTTTTTCTGTCTAACAAACTACAAATCTTTAATAAGAGAAATGATTCTAAGTAATTTAGTTAAATATATTCTGAATTTTTTCTTTTTCAAAAAAATTTTTTTTTATAGGAACATTGAAACTAGAGAGCAACGAAGCTTGATTTTTGGCTTAGTTATTAACGTTATACGGGATTCTGTGCCCCATTTATTTCACGAAGGACATAAGCTTTCCTTTTGCTCTTATGTTTTTCTCTTTGCTTTATAAAAATCTCAATGTGTAGAAAAATCCAAAAATATTCAATGTAGGCAGCGGATAAATAAGAACAATATTTAAAAAACTGAATGTTTCTCCTTACGGATTTATTTTTTTGAATGACTATGAGAGCATGTACATTGGAGACAATGTGGATGTGTCTCATAATATAAAATTATTAAAATTTGAGTAAAAGGAAGAAAGAGAGTGTTTTTTGTTGAAATAGTGTGGTGTATTGAAATATAAAATTAATAAAAGTTGAGTAAAGAGAGGAGATAGTGAGTTTAGTTGGAGAGATTGTGTCTTGGGGAAGACACAAGAGAGAGATAATTGGGGTGTGTTTAAATATAAAATTAATAAAAGTTGAGTAAAAGGATAAAAGAGAAGGTATAAAGTTGAGTAAAAAATGAAAAAGAAGATATAAAGTTGAGTAAAAAGAAGAGAGAATGTGTTTTTAATATTTTTATATTGTGAGACATTGGTAAAATGTCTCCAATGGTAATGGCCTCAGCCTAAGACAGTTAAAATAGTGCGGATATTATAATATAACATTATGAGCGCAGTAAAGGTAATTGTTAAGAAAGACATGTCTTTTAGTCTTTAGTTAAACTTTTTTTTTTTTTTTTACGTCAGTCTTTAGTTAAACAAGTTGTCAAAGTAAGGAGTTATACTTATTCCGTTTTAAAATATATTGTTTTAAAGGTTTTTAAAATAAAATATAAGTTATTATTACAGTTTAATATATTTTTTAACTTAATTGAATATTATGTGGTCACAAATATTCTACTGTCTTTTTTGATGATCGTTAACTAAGTTTCCAGAGTTGTTCTTTTGACATCGAAACACCTTTGGCGAATACGGTAGCTCGTGAGATTTTTAAGAGTGTTACAAGAGACGGTCGCTTGCAGTCTTATCTCGCGCTCGGAGGCCCGAGTTGGTTACATGAATTGATTGCACGGGAACCTTGTTGTTAGCATCTTTAGTTCCCTTGTCATTGGGTGTGATGCTTGTTTTTGCAAGTTTTTTCTTGTGTTTTGCTTCAAACTCTTGCTATTTCTTTGTTCTTGATTAATATCAATTCAGATGGTTACAAAAAAAAAACATTTACACTTTTCAAAATGGAGTATTATGCAAACGGTTTCTAGATAAATACATTTTTATGATCAAAACCTTAGAACTTTACAAAATTATTTAAACTTTCCAAAATGGTTCTTCCAAAATAATATAGGTCTTCGTGATCCTTCGAAGAAATGGGAACTTCTTGACTCGTTTCAAAATTGCTATGATACATTGGAAATCGACATGAAGATTCCATTGATCATTCTATCTTCCGTATAATTTCTATTTAGGCCATAAAGTCATATGCAATAAAGTTAAACGTTGGTATGCTCTGATTTTGCCAAACAAGTTTCCTTAAGAGATCAAGGACGAAATATTTGGTTGCGTTATAGTCTTTTGTAGCGGTTTAAGATTTGAATATGTACCACCAATGAACCAGTTGCCTCGCCTTCTCTAAGAGTTGCAAAGATAGCCTTACTTGGAGTTAGGATCGTGTTGCAATAAATTAAAGGCAATCAAGAGTTCAAAGGAACACCTAGATGCGAGTTTCATTTTTGTGGGGAGATATACCATTCTAAATCCTTTTTTGGAGATGTGCATATGTGTTTGATAACGTTCTTTGAAAGATAAAATACACCACGTACATCAAAACGAAATAAGTTCAAATGACAAAAGAAAGTAATTGTAGTTTCTTGAGAAACTCAAATGTTTTATGGAGGCCAAATATATTGGACCATTCGTTTTTAATGGAGATAGTTTTATAGTAGTAAATAAAATATGTGTTTGGATGTTGATACCAAGAGGAGAGATATTTTCAAACTGGCTCAAAACATATAATACCATTTAGTAGAGATAAGAGAAAACCATCAAAGGAGACTAGTAAATCATCAACGAAGCACAAATGGTTAACCTAAGCTAAAACCATTGCATTTTTTGCAATATCTAAGGGGATCTTGATCTCAATGACGATAATAAACAAGATGAGTGATAAAGTATCACATTTTTGCAGTCCATTGATTTTTTGGGATGATGAATACGTATACCCATAAAATGACAAAAATATTTTCATAAGTTTATGACGAATATTAAAAATATAATTGTCCATTTAGGAGTAACATTTTATGATGAATATGTCAATAGAAGGTAGAATCAAACTTTATTTATAATTTTCTAAAGCAACATTAAAAGCAAATACAAAACATATTAGTTTCCTACGAACAATAATACAAAAGTAGAGTAGACCGTCTAAGAAGAAGTTAAAACGAAATTCCTTATATAAAAGGGTATATATGTGCCAAATATTTGTATTACGTATATATGGAACTAGGCCACAATGAATGGCAGGAAAATGGCTTAGCTTAACTTTATTTAGAAAAACATCTATATTTTTATAATAGCAGGAACTCTATTATTTTCCTACCAAATTATGCCCACGTGTCTTCCATTCATTAGTTGCTAATTTTTGAGATAGAATTAATGTAGGTCCATCATATTGCATGTATGTCTTCATAAGTATATCTTTTTCCATATGCTTTTTGCTACGTGCATTTCGCATTAATTTAATGGTTTTGACTATTGTCAGTAGATTGGAATTTTTTTTTTGAAACTCGTAGATTGGAATTTAACGAAGATATTTTAATTTTTAGTAGCATCAACATTATAACAATTTTTTTGGGATAAAATATAATTACCGATATTTTCTCATGCCTTCTTAGTTTTTTTTATGACATTGTATACATGTTGCAGCGGGATAGTAACGTAAACGTCAAGAGAGCAAGATATCAACGGGACTCAAGCTTCTTGTCGTTCGAATTCTTGGTCTCAACAGGAGAGCAAGAAGATCTCAATCTCAACAGGAGAATAAGATATAGAGAAAGAGTTCTCAAAGGTTTTTATTAAATCAAAAGCTGTGTTACAAGAAACAAAGACGATCTTATTTATAACACCTCTATGGATAAGATCGATTCCTAAATATTAGGGGAAGAGATAAACACCAACAACACCAAATCCTAATCTCTTCTCCTCTAATTACGAAATAAATAGAAAATAAAGTAGCAACCTTAACGGTTATGTTTTATTTGAAAGAAGAATGAAAAACCAACACCATTGCAGAGTGTACGCTACATCAGGTCACCCGGGGTGAGAAAAATTCGACCTCGAATTTCTTCCATTGCTTTTGGTAGAAGACAATTGCGACGTAGCACTAACATCGTTCCCGTGTCACCTGTAAGCAACACATCCCCATCCTCTTGCTCCAAAAAATCCTTGTCATCATCATAAACCACATCATCTTCTGTTAGGAGACCACGCTTACCCAAGTTAGGACAAGATGCTTGGCGATGTCCTTGTTCTCCACATGAAAAACACTTAACCGCTACTGGACGACTAACTCGAGTGGTAGTCATGTTATCATTGTGATCGGATGGACGGGATGACGGTGATGATTCAATCTGACGAGAGAAGGTCGGCTCAGCTGAAGAAGAAACACGTGATTTGTTTCCCCATAAAGAAGAATCACGAATCTGTTGGTCTATGAGGAGAGCTTGTTGATGAGCTTCCGAAACCGATTTTGGAGAGAATTGTAACAGTGAACTTTGAATTTGAAGTCGAAGTCCTCCGATGAATCGCGAAACAGTCTGATCCTCTGTTTCCAATAACGAGTTCCAAGCCAACAACGAAAAAAATTCAGATGCGTATTCGTCCACAGATTTGGTACCTTGTCGAAGGTTTTGAAGACGAGTATACATGATCCGAGAGTAGTTGTAAGGTAGAAACGATTTCCTCAACAGACGCTTTAATTTTTCCTATGACGCAATTCGTTCCTTATTCTCACGTACTCTCTGTTCTTTCACTTGTTGCCACCAAGCTGATGCTCGTCCCTTAAACCTTGTGGCAACGAGGGGTACTCGCATCTCTTCGGGAACTTGTTTAAAGGTCAACAGTTCCTCAACAGAGCTGATCCAATCCAACAATTCCTCGGGTTGAAGGCTGCCATGAAAGTCTGGAAGGTCGAGTTTGAATCCAGATTCCCAGCGGCGATTCTCTTCCCTAGGAATGATGGCAGCGTGAGGTCGATGCTCATCAATCTGTTCATGAAGACGTGCAAAAGGGTTGTCATCGACAAAGTCTTCTTCATCTTCCTCTGCGAAAACTTGAGCGTGTTGACGAGGTGGGACTTGTAGTCGTTGTTGCACTTGCGCCTGCATCACAGTGTGAAGCGCTGTTTCAACAGAGGTCCGCAACACATCTCGCAGATCTTGCTGAAAATCGGCCAAAACAGATCTGAAAGCATCGGTTTGCTCGTCACGTAGTTGCTGTGCAGTTTTCTTTGCAGGCATGATTGGATCCTTCGTCTCTGATACCAACTGTTGCAGCGGGATAGTAACGTAAACGTCAAGAGAGCAAGATATCAACGGGACTCAAGCTTCTTGTCGTTCGAATTCTTGGTCTCAACAGGAGAGCAAGAAGATCTCAATCTCAACAGGAGAATAAGATATAGAGAAAGAATTCTCAAAGGTTTTTATTAAATCAAAAGCTGCGTTACAAGAAACAAAGACGATCTTATTTATAACACCTCTATGGATAAGATCGATTCCTAAATATTAGGGGAAGAGATAAACACCAACAACACCAAATCCTAATCTCTTCTCCTCTAGTTACGAAATAAATAGAAAATAAAGTAGCAACCTTAACGGTTATGTTTTATTTGAAAGAAGAATGAAAAACCAACACCATTGCAGAGTGTACGCTACATCAATACATGTATAAAAAAAAACAACTCATAATTACTTTGGTTATAAATATGGGAAATTGAGTGCAATAACCATGAAAAAAACGAAAACTTAAAAACTAGCAAATTAACCTAAATCTAAGGGTTCATAATTTGCCACATATGTCACATTTTGTTACTTCCTCAATTATTATTTTTTTCTTTGCTACTTAGCAAATTGACCCTATAAATATGTATTGTACAATCGTATACTTGCTAATTTTTTGTTTTAAACGTTGTAAAATGGTGAGGTCATTAATTGGGGAATTGTTGAACATATGTTACAGATAAAAATTAAGACCAACGAAATTACATAGTCATTCTATTGTTTTGTAGATTATTAGTCAGAGATAAATATTTGAATGCTCTTGTTAAGAATAAAATAAAAATGAATAACAAGGATGTCAAAAAAAGAAGAAGCATAAATGTAATTACTAATTTACTAAATCCGAATAAATTGCACAGTCGATGGATCTATAAACGTGTGATAATCAGCATGGACACAAAACGTACGTCGGTGAGTGAGATCCAATATGACAAGTAATTAAACAATAATTAATGCTGTTTTATCTGAATTTATCCTGTTTAATTTTTTTAAAAAATAAATAAATTATCACTGCACGCATTAAATGGATCCAACAGAACGTGAGGTTCCATGTTGTCTAAATTAATAATTTACACCTTTTTGGAATATATCGGAGAATGAAAGTCTCCGTTGATTCTACCAATCCGTTGACGTTCATATCTCTTTGTCACACATTCTATTCTTTTTTTTTAATCAGACTTTTTAGTAGAGGGATTACGTTTTGTATATAGAAATCGGCATCTTGTCTTAAATCATACCAACTTGTTCTACTTCAATTTGTAACTTTCCTTAATTAAGTGGATATGTAAGATTTACCTTTAATATAGGTTTGTTTGTTTGTTTGTAGAAGATATGAATTTGTTGCCAAAACAAAGAATCTTCGCAACAAACCAAATTGTTTTTGTCTTAAAATGGGGCCGTTATTTGCAATTTTTTCTACAACCAGTCCGTGACATCAATTTTAGAGAAATCAGGCATCACTAAGTCATTACAGTGCCAGTCAGAGCTCAACATTCGATTTAAGTACCTAAATCTATTAAGTCATTACAGTACCACCCATAATCAGAGCTCAATTTAAAATATAGTATTCATCACACAAACTACATCTAAAAATTCCAAAGAAATATCTACTATATATAAGAACACCAACACTCTTCATGACTTTGACACGTAACGGATTCTTTGGTTGATATATATCCTCTTTTTTTTTCTTTTTTTTTTTCTCAAATCATTAAAATATTATTTTATTGTATATTTTCTATTTACTTGTCATTTCGTAAATTAATTGACGATTAATTCGATTCGTCACAATCTTCAAAACCGTTTCGAAACATCCATAGTATAGTCTCCTCCAATTCCTCCTAACATCCCTTATAATTTGATCGAAGCTACAAGTCTGTGAAATGCAAGTTTTTTTTTTTTTTTGCGTGAAATGCTTCTCTTTGCAAGATTGTCTATCTGGTACGCAAAGAAAAAGTTCAGGGTTTTCTTCATTTTCTCGGTTTGTGAATTTTGTATATTTTTATCTAAATAGTGAGCAAAAGGGTTGTAGAGAGAGATAGGCATGGTAGTAGAAGAAAGTAATGGTTACAGTTATGTATTCAAAGAAAGCTCCAAAATATCTTTATTATAGACTTTGACTCAAGTTGTTCGATCAAATTAGGCTTTTGTTCTTCCTATAAATTATACAAGTAATCATCTTTCTCTTCCCAACTTTGTCTCTAATTCACAAGTGATCAAATTAGGCTTCAAGCTAACTTCTTAATTTTCAATGGTCCTCATTAGCGCGGAAGGAATAATTGACCAAGGTAGAGTTATTGTTAAGTGTAGATGTGGCTTACTATAGAAGTTACTTAAATGTGTTAAGGTAGAGTTTTTCTTAAGTTACTATAGAAGTTAAATTATTTGAGCCTCATTAGAGCATCATCATTGGAGACAGTTTTGGTGTGTCTCAGAATATAAAATTATTATAATTTGAGAAAAATGAAGAAAGAGAGTGTTTTTGGTTGAAATAATGGGGTGTACTGAAATATAAAATTAATAAAATGTGAGTAAAGAGAAGAAATAGTGAGAGATTGTGTCTCAGAGAAGACATAAGAGTGTATGTCTTTAAATATAAAATTAATAAAAGTTGAGTAAAATGATGAAAGAGAAGACATAAAGTTGAGTAAAAGGATGAAAGAATGTGTTAAAATGATGAGAAAGTGTGTTTTTAATATTTTTTTATTTGTGAGACATAACACTTTATCTGGAATGATGATGCTCTTAGCACGGATGTACATAAATGTGTTTGCAAATGCATGGTTTGTGATTCTTGACTATTTGGTTCCGTTATGTTCGTGTTTGATGCCTTTTCTCTTGTATAGTTTTTCAGTCTTTGATTTTTATTATTATAACTGATGTAATGTGTTTTCTGTTCAGGATGGTGTGGATATCAAAGACAAGAATTCACTTGTTGTAACAACACTTACATGACCAAATGTTTTCCATTCATTTTCCTATAACCAAACAAAAAGCTCATGGAAAGCATCTGCAAAATTGATATGCAATTTTCAAGTAAGCTCCTCTCTACCTACTATCAATTTTTAATTCCTATTCAACAAAGGCATAGTCACATTATAAAAAGGCCAACTTTTAAGAAACTTCCAAAATGTTGTGTTCATGTTACAAACAGATATGTTTTAAGTTGATGGAGTTTTACTATGGTGACTTTTAAAACTTAAGATTTAAGTGATCTTTTGTACATCAAAGCTTATATAATTTTCCACTGTAGTACATATACGAACACATCAGAAGCTATGGCTCACAACTATACGGTTATATTAATGTATGTGTTCATCAAAAGAAAACTCAATTTATACATTCTTGACGGAAAGTGCAATGATGAAAACAAATGCTTTTGTTTGTGTATGTGTTTTGACTTTTACCAGTTGGTCTATATTGTTCCATTTTTTAAAGCAAGAGTCTCAATAAAGTACAAGTTCAAGGACAAATACCATAGTTAAAAGATTGGATACAAACAAGAATAGGGCTCAATACATCAATGGGGTTCGCCAATATAGATATATTCTTGTGTGGTTGTTTTCTCTGGTTCTTTTATTGATCATATCGTAATGAGTCTCTTTGATCACACCACGCAACTGAGACGTGCAGAGAATGACTTTGTTTCTATCCTTTTTCCATTCTTCCAATGCAAATTAGTCCACAAATTTGAAGGTGTGTAAATGTTAATCATCTTCTTTCTGCACTGAAGAATTATGCCATGATAATGGATAAACATTTTCTTTCATCCTTCTCCCCCATAAACCATTAGCTCTCTCTTATTTGAATTAGTTTGTAAAGGTTTGTTCTGAACTTATTTTGTTGAGATTTAATATTACAATTATTTTGTTTAATCTCATCTATAGGGCAAAAAAATATGCTGCCGTATTATGTACGTGGTACAGGGACTTACCGATTGGGAAAGGTGTGAGATAAAGTTTAAGACAATGTATAAAGAGTGAAGACGAAGAGAAGAGAAGCAATGAAAGCTCCATAACCAAGTCTCTTATGGTCGTTTTTGCCAAACCTAAAAGCAAATATTGTATCGTAAAGAAGATCCTTCTATGTCATCTTCCTCTTCTCACTTCAGTAACTCAATAACATTAGTCTTTCATGTACTACAAGAAAACTCGACAAACAGAGCCTAATTCGCTAATGTAGATATACTAATGAATGAATGCGAGGGAGAGGATTGTGTGAAGTACCTAAGAACTTTGTTCTAAACGATTTTGGTCCTTTTCAATGATTGTTTTGTTTCTATAAATGTCGGGATTTAAAGATATGTTAAAGAAGATAGGTGGTGAAGATAACAAATATTTGAAAATAGTATTCGTGTATTATTAAAAGTAGAGGATTTCTATTAGTTTATGTGTTTGGGGATTGTTAGCAGTGGAGAGGGAGGATTTGTTAGTAAAGAACAAGTAATAATAAGCAGCTTATGAATGCTCACCCAGATTTTTTACTTGTAACCCTAATCAAGTCAAGAGAAAATGTAAATTTGTGAAATAAATGTCTAGCCTAGATTCATATTTCATAAAATAATATGCTATTATGCGAAAAAGAAATTAACTTTTACTATTTTCATTATTTGTAATGTTAAAAACAAATCTAAAAAAATTCGCGCGTATGCGCGGGTCTCTTCTAGTTATATATATTATTAATTATGAGAAAGAGAGAAACTAATTTGAATAATCAAGAATTTTACAATACAACTGAACTGAAACAAAATTTAAACGTAATTTATATGAAAATATCGCAAGAAAACATCAAATCAATTCTGTAACACCCGCATTTTTTTTTTTTTGAAATTAATACAAATTCTCAAGACTCATCAAAAGCAATACAATAACCAGCGGAAGACAATAAACCATTTACTTTCATTAACCGAATACTCAATTCAATTCCAGAATTCCAAGAACGGTTCTACTCCATTCTAACAACCTAGCAACAACTCTAGCAAACGGAACCCATAACAAAACATCCTAATCATCCCCTTCCTCTGCCATGATTCCGCGATCAAACATTCTTATACCTGCAACACAATTGGGAAAAACGAGTTGCATGAGTATTATCACAAATACTCAGTGAGGCGGTCATCCCGTCTACCGGATATATAATAGGAATTAAATTATCAATTCTACGCCAGTAATCAACAATATATCATCCATCAACATTCAACCAGTATTATCCAATTACCAATACTCAAATCCAGCAATAATCAATTAACGATAAACATCTTATCAAACAAGAACAACAACCAAAAATCAGCATTCCAGAAACTGGTGTCGATCGACACCTACTCAGAATTTCAACTTGGTGTCGATCGACACTACCACTATGTGTCGATCGACACCACATTCTCATAACACAAAAATCACGTTTTCAAGAGTGGGCGTCGATCGACACTACCTCTAGGTGTCGATCGACACCTCTCGCAGAAACCTAAACCGAGTCAAATCCTCTCGAGACTCAATTCCGTTTCATCGTACGAGATTACTCATGGCTCCATCCACACAGAACACAAGGACAAACACATAAACAATCCAAACCTCTCAATCAACAATCGATATCCTAACAATCTAATCCCCATATTCACGATCACGCACTCACCTCGGTTACGGATCAAAAACGGAGAAAACGACGATGAACGAGCAAAGAACGACGAACAGCGACGAACAACGACTCTTCTCCACTGGAAATCGCCGAGAGACACACCACACAGGATCCCACGAACCTCTCCACGAATCAACGACAAAGAATACGAAAAACGGATCGAGAATCCTTCGATTCACTCGAAAATTCTCTCAAAACTCTCTTTTTCTCTGTCCCCCCGCGGCCACGAACTGCAGGAACCTTTTATAGGCGATCCCTAGGGTTCCGCACCTTTAACCGAGCCAAACCGGACGAATTAAAATAAACCGGCCGAACCGACCAACATTGGTGTCGATCGACACCAACACCCGGTGTCGATCGACACCATCACCAAAAATCCATCATTTGGTTTTGGGTCGTTACAAATTCAATCAATAATATGTGTAGATTTTGATAATTATGTATTTATGAAATCAAAAGTTTTTTTTTTGGTCAACCAAGCATTAATTAAATGAAACTCTCCCGATTGGTTATCCAAAGAGGATGTTAGTTGTTTACATAAGAAAATGAAAAAGTCCGCGACCGAGCTGACCTAACTAGAGAATCTGCCTCAACATTAGATGTGCGAGGCATCACCGATAGTAAGAATAGAAGAAATTAGGCATGAAGGTCTTCAAATCTGCTTGCAAGGATAGCGAGGGCCGGCCAATCGTCTGTCACTTGGGAAAACTTTAGAAGGTCAAAATTTTTAAAATATATTTTTTAAAAATATAATTGATTAATGAGTTGGGTCATCTAAAACAATCTAAATGGGTGAAAAGTACTTTCATTTTTAAAATCATTTTAATAGCATAGAATCACCTAAAGTCATTTAAAGTCATTTTGAAATTTTTTGATCATCTACAGCTTATACTTCTTTTGTATCACAATATTTATTTTCTAAAAAATTTTCGTGTTTCCAGTTAGATGATTTTTCAGTTTTCAATACAAAATTAAATGTATTTTTATTTGATATGACTATTTGTATTATGCAATATAATTTTCTAGTGGTTGAATTATATTTAAATGCATGATAAATGATGTTTTAATAAGAGAAAATAGAAAATTTAATGTTTTATTAATTTATGTGTAAAATTCTTAAACATCAATTATTATAATATAGAGGGAGTATAATTTATTGAGCACTGTTGAATATACAACTTCTCAATATAATATATTCATCAAATACGTTTCTTAGATGTCTTGTAATATAAACACCAATTTATGGGGGTATTTTTATAAGAGTTTGTTGAATTCACAAAAAAATAAAAGATTTATTAAAAAGCTCAAGCATTTGAGAATATAATGACAATTCATGATACTAATATGAAAGTTGTGTGTGCCCTATGAATGAAGGTCTAGGCTGGTGTTTTAAAGACTCAAATTTGAAAGTCATATCTCAAGACTCAATAACTCGTCTAAAGGTAGTTTTGGACTTGATTGCGTAGGCTTTAGCTTTAAAAGTTGCTCTAATAGCAGCTACAAACAAGGGTTTTAAAGTTATTAATTGATTCTCGGATTCCCTCTCGCTAGTCACTGTAACATTCGCAAACCAAATTATCGAGTTTGGTACGGGGTGTCGATCGACACCATGGGTAGTATCGATCGACACCAATGTTAAAAAACTGGTTTTGGTTCGATTTTATCCCTCAGTTTGGCTCGGTTTAGGGAATCGAACCTAGGGCTCACCTATTTAAGCTCTTTCTGTTCGTGGCCGTCGTGTTGGAGGGGAGAAAACAGAAATTGAGTGAGGGAATTCGTGTTCTTGTGGACTGTTGCAAAGAAATCCATAGAAATGTTTTCAGAAGGTTTTAGAGGCGTAGGTTTCATCCGTTCTTCGTAGTTTCGTGGAGAATCCCTCGTGTCAGTGAGTCCTTGTGGTTAGAAGGTCTGATTTCGTGATTCACTGTTGTCTCATCGTTGTCTCGATCCTTTTCGATTTTAGGCAAAGGTGAGTGCATGATCGTGGATATGGAATTAGATTATTAGGATATTGGTTATTTGATTGAGTTGTTTTGATTGTTTCATGTGATGTTTCTGTGTGATAATATGTGGTTGAGCCGTGATTGATCTCGTATGAGGAAACAGAACCGAGCCGCGAGAGGAATTGACTCGGTTTAAGTTTTCTACGAGATGTGTCGATCGACACCTACTGGCAGTGTCGATCGACACCACTCTTTTTAGTCCTGGGATTTCGGGTAAGCGGGTAGGGTCGGGTCGGGTATTTCGGGTTTTGGGTAATTCGGGTATAGGTGTTTACAACCCATTAGGGTATTTGAATATTTCGGGTCGGGTAGGTTCGGGTTCGGGTCGGGTTTGAGTTTAAAAATAGGATCTATTAGGGTAATTTTTATCCTAAATACTATAAAATATACTATTTTTTAGATTTACCCTAATTTTTTTTTGGATTTACTATGTTTTAGTTATTTTTATACGATATTTTCCAAAAAAAACTCCGAAAATGACTAAAATTCTATAAAAGTACCCGATTTTTTTTATGTTTCGGGTAAGTTCGGTTTCCGGTCGGGTTTTTTGGGTATAGAGTTTAGGATCCATTAGGGTATTTGAAAATTTCGGGTCGGGTTCGGGTCGGGTATTTTCGGGTCGGGTCGGGTCGGGTACGTCGGGTTCGGGTTTAATCCCAGGACTACTTTTTTTTATCATGAGGTTCGTGTGTGATAATACAGTGTCGATCGACACCATGTGGGAGTGTCGATTGACACCACCTGTTTTAATATCGTTTGCAATTGTTGTTGATTGTTGTTTGAACGCGTAGCAATTGATAATCTATTTTCTTATTATGTATTCGGTAGATGGGATGACCACTTTACTGTGTATTTATGATGATACTCACGCAACTCTTAATTTCATGTGTTGCAGGTTAAGTAAATGTGATTGCGGAATCATGGCAGTAGGGAGAAGATGATAGGATTTCATGTTATTGTTTAATCTAGTGAACCTGGTGTTTAGGTTGTGTAACGCCCGTGAACCAAAAATGTGATTTCTGGTAAGTGTCGATCGACACAGTGGGTATCTGTCAATCGACACAGGCTGTTGCTTCTTCGAAGTTTTGGCAGAGAAGTCTCTGTCGATCGACACAGGTTTAGTGTGTCGATCGACAGGCGTTAAAAATCAGACTTGGGCTTTGATTTCGGTTCGTTTTAGTTAATGGGCCGGTTTGGGAACTTAGGGTTCCGTATATAAGGTTGGAAAAACGCGTTTTCCTTCACTATTGGCCGAAAAATCAGATCTAAAGGGGGATTTTGAGAGAGAAAGAGAGTTGTGAGGATTGGAGAAGTTTGAAGGAAATTCTTGTGGATTTGTCCTTGATTCTCCACCCTATAGTGTGTGATTCCGTGGGAGAGGCTTTGGGAGGCTGATTTGGTGCGAAAATCAGTGTTAGAAGATCCGTGTTCTCTGTGTTCTTCGTGCTCTTCGCGTTCTTCGTTCTTCCTTCTTCCTCTTCAGATCTAAGGTGAGTGCGTGACCATAGGTCTTTAGATTGAGGAATGGATGATATGCGGTTGCTTGTTGTGTGTTTTTGGTGGATTGCGATTGTATGAACAAGTTTTGGGTTTGAGAAGTGTGGAGATTCGACCATGAGAGGATAGGTCGGATTCCAGCAGCAGCTCGCCTGTCGATCGACAGGATTGTTTCCGTGTCGATCGACACGGATTTTAAAGTGTCCGTAGATCGACAGGATTGCTTCCCGTCGATCGACATGGTTGTTGTTGTTCCTGTTTTGTGCCGTTTGCTTGTTCTGTGCATTGTTTGATAATCCTGGTATTTCATGTGTTCCTTTATCTGAGTAATTGGCCTGTAGATGGGAGGACCGTCTCACTAAGTATTTCTTAAATGCTTACGCAACTCGTTTTTCCTAATTGTGTTGCAGGTAAAGGGAAATCGTGATCGCGGAATCATGGCCAGAAGAGGGGATGATAGGATCTTTTGTGTTGACGTTAGTCTTTTGTGTTGACGTCTAGTCTAGTGAACCCGGTGTTAGGTTGCGAGTTTTGTATGAGCATTTCTGGATTTAATGTTGATTATAATCGTTGGATGATTGTTATGAGATTTTATTATGGATTTAATTGTTGAGTTTATTCTGCAGTAGAATTAATTTAGCAAAAAAAAACCGGGTGTTACAGGTTGCTAGAGTTTATTTATTTGGTATTCTGGATTTGAATTGAAATTAATTAATTTAATGGAATTATTTTTATTGGATTTTATTATTTTGTGTTTTCCGCTAATTGTTAGTATTTGCTGAATTGGCCGTTGAGGATTAATAATTATGAGATTATTAATTCGGGTTAAAAAAAAAGCTTGGTTGTTTCAGTCATGCTACTCAATTCAAACAGAGTGACAAACGAGTTGAAGTCTATTCCACTTGACATTTGTTGTCTTAGAAAAGTATTCAGTTCTATCAGATTTACTTTTATTTCACGCTTGGAAAATGTATTAGCCGATGTTTTAGCTAAACTTAGACGTGTATCGATGTACTATCCCTCCTAGTTGGAGTTTCTCAAGTTAATTAGAATCGGTTTTCTACTACCATTTCGCGTAACAAACAAGCTTAAGAGTGCTGTTTCCACATTCTGGTGGAGGAAAAAATAAGATAGCAGAGGACTCCATTGGATTGCATGGGAAAAAATTTGTATTCCTCAAAAATTGGGTGGCTTGGGATTTCGTGATCTTGATGATTTTAATCTAGCTCTCCTTGCGAATCAACTATGGCGCCTTATCCAATACCCTTCATCCCTTTTAGCTCAGGTCTTGAAGGGAAGATATTTTAGATTTACTGATCCATTGGCAAATAAGGAGGCCCATTTCCCATTGTTTGGTTAAAGTATCATGGCGGCCACACAACTATTAAAGCAAGGCTTTAGGAAAACCATTGCCTCGGGATCCTCCACATTAGTTTGGAATAATCCTTGGATCCCAGACATTCTGGCTCGCCTCGCGAGAGCACTCCCGGGAGTTAATAATCATGATCCGCTACTTAGGGTTCATTCTCTGATTATGGGAGACACAAGAGAATGGGATACACCTCTAATCAAAGAGTTAGTCCACTCCGAGGATATTCCTCTAATCCTAGAGATGAGGCCTAGATGTAATTCCATACTGGATGGGTATGCGTAGAGTTATACGCCCTTGGGAACC
Organism: Draba incana; assembly: GCA_963576765.1. Classification (NCBI taxonomy): domain Eukaryota; kingdom Viridiplantae; phylum Streptophyta; class Magnoliopsida; order Brassicales; family Brassicaceae; genus Draba; species Draba incana. Next base: position 40,775,141 of record OY755203.1, on the reverse strand, counting down.
TACACCGATAAAGTTAGAATATACACTTGCTAGCAAAATAAGATGCTCTAGAGAACCCACAATAGTTTATGAACCAAATATTACTTGTCTTTTGAGCCAAGTATGGAAAATCCGAACGTCGGGTAAGCTAAGACATTTTATGTGGCAAGCTATTTTTGGTTATGTTTCAACATACCAAAGACATACCTACAGACATATGGGAACAAACATGACATGCCCACGATGTGGTTCTCCAAAAAAAAAACGCTTAATCATCTACTCTTTGAATGTCCACCAGCTTTACAAGTTTCGGCACTTTTGGACTTTCCGTCCTCTCCGGGTCTCTTCCCGAGTACCTCTTTATTTCGAAATATGGACTTCCTATTTTGGAGAACAAACGAGATCGGTATATTTGAGTCTCAATGAGATTTGTTCCCCTGGATCTTCTGGTATATTTGGAAGGCCATAAATGACAAGGTTTTCAAGTGGAAAATAATATCCCCATAATATATTCTTCAGACAACGACCCTCAAAGCGAAGAGTTGGAGCATTGCAAACCAAATAGAAGAGGACGAAGAAGCGAAGGATCTACAACAACATAATGTCTCACATAACCCCACACCTCAGGACCCCTAACTCTCGATATGTCAAATCGATGCATCTTGGGTTGATCATAGGTCGGTCAGTGGACTTAGGTGGTGCCTAAGAGACTACACAAGCCTTATCACTTAAGGTATGAGAGGATGTAGACGAAGCATCTCGGTACTTCATGCTGAGTTCGATGGATTACTTTGGGTGATAGAATGCATGAACGGGTGAAGACTATCCGCATTGAGGATCGAGACAAATTGTGTAAGTTTGATTTTCATGACTACGCATCCACTAGATTGGCCATCTTTCAGTGTAGAGCTTGACTCGTTTAAGATGTTAAAACAACACTTTGTATCTTAGTTCATAGGCCACGTAGTGGTAGTGTCCGTGCCGACTCCCTTGCAAAAGGAGGTCGAGCACAAGGTTATATATTTTCCCATGTAAGTCAGATATTTTTGTTTGGGGTTACCCACGAGTAAAATAATCTAAATACTAACACCTAATAAATATATAGTGATTGTTGAAAAAAAAAAAAAAAACTAGAATCAGTCTGCTCAAGAAAAAAATGATCTCTTGGTTATTAAAAATCGAGGAAAATAGAGAAATATTGACGAGTGTGTATTTAGTGAAAATTATTCAAAGTAGGGCAAAAGCAAAATTCATAGCTGCCTAATAAACCAGCTGTCGTCCTCTGTCTATATGTATGTTGAATATTAATTTAACTTTTTTTAATGGACCCACATGTTTCTTGCATTCTGTTACCATTATGGAAGTATTGTCCTACACATTCGAGAAAAAAAAAATTGGACTAAAAACTATTATTTGCATATTTTTCTTATTGTGAGAGGGAAATGGATGTTGATTAAGGAATGTAAAAGAATAAATCGACCCCATTGGAGCGTCTTGGAAAAGTTGTTTCTTGAGTGTTATCTCAAATTTTAGTAAACATACTAATTTTTTAGTATTGATTATTTTTTTACCTATAATAAAAAAAAATTTAGAATATAAATACAGAAAAAGAATCCTAATTTATCATTGCGGGAATTACAAACATGCTATATTTTTTGTAAAAAGAATATAAATTAACATGCTACATTTTATTAAAAAAAACAAAATTATTAAATTTTTTCTCTTTCTCAAAACCCAAATCCTAAACTTTACCCCCAAAAACTTTCTTAAATAAAAAATAGTTCAAACCCCAAAAATATAAAAGTTAAGTTAAAAAAAAATGACATTCTAGCAAAAAAATTCAATGGCAAAACTGTAAAGTGGCATGCCAAAATTGGCATATCTTGAAAATTCACTATATTATTTATTATATATAAAAATGATCATATGTATTCAAATATTTATTATTATTATTATTATTATCAATAAAGTATTTAGATAGGATTGAGTATATTATTTGATAGTAGAACTTTTTTTTTTTGCTAATGGATAGGATAACTTCTTACAAAAAAATTTGTGTAAAAAAGTAATAATCTATATATATATATATATATATATATATTAAGAAACTTTTTTTCTCTTCTCATAACGCCACCTTATCATCCACATGTATATTTAGTTATATTTTTAATTATTTTTGTATAATTTCACATTTAATACTTTGGTTGTAACGTTATGAAAAGAATTTAAAAAGTCATTATTCATATTTTAATATAAACATGAAACCTCAAAACCTAAATGAATATAGCTTACTACAATAATAAAAAGTTTAATAAATTTGGTTATACTAATATATATCACACTATAAATATTTAATTAGATAAAGTTGTATCGCACATATCATCAAATATCAAACAAGTCCTACAACTAAATTCATAAAACTAAATATAAATTTATAAGTATTACATCAAATAAAGAGAAAGTAAATTAAATTTAGTAATTTAAGAGAATTATTGCAATTATCTATATATATATATAAAGTGAAAATAAGAGAAGAAGACAATTATTGCAATTTTACACCAAATATAATATAACATTAAAAAATTAAATATTATACTATTTTATGATTTTAAGAAAATTTTGAATGTAACTATAGGAGGAGGAGAACATAAAAGTTCTAAACTATTAAATATTTGATATTACATCTATCATGTGATGTTAGTGCAAATAATATCTTGAGGATAATACCAGATGAAATTTCAAAGTTTGATATGTCACATAATATATGCATTTATAACCTTTTGTATTTTTAGTTTTAAACAATGAAGTTTTTAACTTAATTAAAAATCATCAAACGTCATAGTAAATATATCGAAAAAGAAAATTATCCAATTATACATAACTAAAGTGCAAAAAATAATAAGAGAAAATATTTTTTTAAGAAAAAAATTATAAATATTTATAAAAAATAATAATATATGCTTAAAAGATTCTTGTGTTTTATTATTTTATTTTAATCCAAAAAGATATTTTAATTGTAACTATAACATGAAGAGAAAATAAAAGTGTTAAATTATTAAGCAAATGATATAATATACATCATGTTATATAAGTGTAGTTAATATCTTGGAAACAATACGAGAGGAATTTCAAAGTCAATATGTGACAAAAAGAGATTAATTTCTTAATCTTACAAGTACTTTGTATTTTTAGTTTTAAATAATTAAGTTTTCTATTCATCCAATAGCTAGTTTCATATTAGCAACGTTACAAAGCAAAAATCATAATAATCAACAAAGTTTTAAACAAACATATATATTTTCAAATAGTGATCATCAATATTCAAAAATGGTTAAGAATCACTTCATCTTTTCATGCTCATGCAGTTTAGATAAGCAAAAAAACTAATTCATTTCAAGCTAATTAGTATTTTTAGTTTTGAAAGGATTAGTTATTTATTAAACTATTTTTCTATAAAAGAAATTGCAATAATTGTAAAAGATTGATAAAACTCTATAAAAAACACTCTCGCACAGCGCGAATAAATTCTAGTAGTATATAAAAAAAAACCAAATAATGTATGGCTTCACATTCTAGATATTGTTTTTCAAAGTATTAACGATTAGACTAGTTTGATGAAATGCATGGCGATAAAAAATTATTGTCTTATGCGTCAAGCTTTTCAATCCTTTTTTCTTTCAATTTGGGCATTAATTGGTTGTTGGTATTTACATAGGCATAGCCCAACATGATTTATTCATCATTGTCTCATTAACAATGATTTATAATATGCTTTTTCACTCTCATTTTTTTCTTTCCTTTCACTTTCACCGTGCAAAAATATCCCTCTCAACTCCCAAGTGGCCATTGTAGTTGGAGAATAACGCGATCTTCCATATTTTTGTTTAAAGAAACACCCAAAAATACTTTTAAGCTTTACGTATTTTGAAATATAATCTTAGGGTTATTTTGGACCCACCATTTTATGATATGCAAATAGCAAAATTTCTAGAGTTGTGAATTGAATTATCTCATTCCCTTCCAATCTCAAAAAGAAGGAAACAAAGAAAAAGGTTGACATTATTATCCACTTTTAGATTTTGTAAAGTTATAGCTAAGAAGCTATATATATTTCCTATCACATAATGAAGTTGCACGGCTAAGCCGCGTGAGAAAAAATGAATATAAAGATACACTTAAATTAAAAAGATTTTTTCTCATGGTACTATTTCGGAGCAACATAAGATTTTGTGGCTTTGTGCTTTCAAGATGATTTCACTGAAAAGTTATCATAATTCATTGCAAAATAAAAAGTTTGATCACTTGCAAAATAAAAAGTTTGATCACTAGCTAGTAATCATACTACCAATGGTATATATCAAAACTGAATAAAATATAATAGTCCAATGTACACTCCGACAAAGATAATAAAAGAAAAGTTCCATTTTTTTTGGAACTAACATTCCAACAAAGATAACCAAAAATCACATTTATTTCATTAATTAATTTTTATCATATATTTATCGAAAACTAAGATATAACCGTATTGATTGCTCAATGATAAAAAAATTGAGGGTGGTTAAAAGAAATAAATCACTGAACCGGATCTAATCTAACCAATTTATAGTGTAATTTTGGGAACTTTTAAAACAGCTTAGTTAAATTTCCTTTTTTCATTCTTGGTTTTATTCAGTTAAAAACCACACAAAAATACGAACATGTTTTTTGTTTTAAAGTTAAATTTTGTAATTTATTTTTGTATTTTATCAACGAATTGTTTTTTTTTTTTTGTTAAAGTTTGTGAACGATTATTTTGTTAAAATTTAATAGTCCAATATACTCCATCAACGGTAATAAAAGAAAAGTTCCATTTTTTTTGGAATTAACTAACACTCCAACAAAGATAACTAAAAAGCACATTTATTTTGTCAATGATTATTCAAGTTTTATCCAATGTTTTCAGGTCCGGTCCATACCGCCCAGTCTGTCTGGTTGAACCGGGACCGATCAATAATACGGTTTGGGTTTGATGATAACACCGGCTACTTATAAACCAGTAAAAATCTGGAAAAACCTTCTATCAACCCACGAACCAGTTGGTTGAACCGGTGGTTTGAGTTTTGAAGGAACCCTAAAACTTGAATTATAGATTTGTCTAAACTGTATATAATGTTTGACTTAACAATATATGTGATATGTAATTTTTTAGATTTGATGATGAAAACTTCACTATGCCACCTGAAGAATTTGAAGGAGATGACGCTGATCGTAGATGTGACACCCCGGTTTCAGAGAATATGTGGTATATGCGGTATATGCGGATAGGCTTAAAAAAATTGATTTGGCAACCTATATCACCAAAGTGCACTTATCTTTTCGGGTACAGGTCTTGAAAGAATTCCAGAGTTAAGCGTGCTTGAACTGGAGTAATATCATGATGGGTGACCTACTGGGAAGTCATTTTCAGTATTGTGTGAGTGAAGATAAAAACACGGAAAAAATCGCGTGGTGATTTGCAGGGTCTGTAAACAAGACTTCCAAACCTTCCAGACTAACGCATCGACCGTCGGACATGGTGGGACCACGAGCCTGAGAGTAGATGGGGGGGGGGGGGGGGGGGGGGGGCATGGGAGGGGCGGTCGTTATAGTAGAAATTGGACTATAGCATTCGTGATTTACAATTATACTTCTTTTGGTTTAATTTAAGTTTTGAATATTCACTTATGGTTATTGTTAGACATCTCATACTCTTTGATATTAGTATAATTTTTTTTCACAAACTTTATAAGCAAAAGAGTTTTATTCGTTGGTATTTTAATCAAAGATGGAAAAGTATTAAAACTTTGTTGTATTTTATAATTAGGGTATGGTTTTAGTTTTTATATATTTACAAAACAAATATATATATAGATATAAAATTTTAATAATTTATTGACATGCGGTTGACCAAGTGATCCGGTGATCCAATAGATAATCCGGTTCGATATCTAGGTCGGGTTTAAAAACATTGGTTTTATCTTAAACGTCTCTTTGTTGATGCTTCTTTCATTTAAGAACCCTACGCTTCTGAAATTTTAATGTATAACTCTCAATTTTATCTTCCAGTTAATTGATTTTCTGTCGGCATCTCATTGATGTTTTGATAAGAAGTGCACTATTAAGTTATTTATAAACGTTCTAGTTTGCGTGCATTGAAATATGCTGCTATAAAGATATGAAAGAATTGCGGAAATATATAGTTAGACTGGGTTGCCGCTATCATTTTCTTCTTTTGATTGCTAGCTAGCTTATTTAAAGCGAAGCTTGAACATGCATTTTTCTATGAAGAAGCTCATTAGGCACTATTGTTATTTTATTGCTTTAATTTTGTTCTTTAATTTCACTCTAGATTCATGTCTCGTAAGATATGGTGTATTTACGTATCATGCCCACTTGTATCAATTTGTAGTTGATCAATTTGAAATCAGTATATCACAAATATGTTTGAACTCTAGCACACTTGAGTTTTAAACAATTCTAATGTATATAACATTTTTACTTTCTTAGACTGAAGGGATAAATGTGAATTGACTATTGTGGAAAACAAAATTGATAAAAAAGAAGAACTGTTATACTTTTGCAAAAACACCTTGTTGACCCAAAAAAAAAACACTCAGAAAGATAAAAAAATTCTCGGAAAAAAACGAAATAGATACGCCAAATTACACATAGTTGGTGAAGTGACCTTAGTCTAGTGGCAGAAGATAGGTCTACTGAGAGCAGATACCATCACATCGGATATCCGTACCGTCCAAATATTAACATATCCGCGGATATTCAGATCTGGATCTATAAAAACATTATAATTTTTTTTTTAAAGTATTAAAATAATTAAAAACTAATTTTTGTTGTTAAATTAATATAAATTTATTAAAAAAATAAATAAAGTATCTCGAAAATATTTTTTTCAATTTATTTTATGTATAAATTTTTAAGTTTTTTAAAAATATTAATAAAATAAAATTTTAAATATATTTAAAGGGTCTGGATCCGGATCCGGATATACATACTTGAAAATCAGGATATACGGATCCGGATCCGTAATTTTACTATTTGGATCCCTTTTTGATAGATCCGTGATTTTACTATCCGGATCCGAATCCAGCCCGTCGGATATCCGGATTTTCGGAGCGGATTCGGATCGGATCTCGGATTCCTGATAATAATCCCACCTCTACCTCTACCTACTTATTGTAGGAATTAGGTTAATGGGTTGACTAGTTGTAACCCATTGTTGACAATATATATATATATTGTCCGACGGGCTGGATTCGGTTGACCAAGTGATCCGGTGATCCAATAGATAATCCGGTTCGATATCTAGGTCGGGTTTAAAAACATTGGTTTTATCTTAAACGTCTCTTTGTTGATGCTTCTTTCATTTAAGAACCCTACGCTTCTGAAATTTTAATGTATAACTCTCAATTTTATCTTCCAGTTAATTGATTTTCTGTCGGCATCTCATTGATGTTTTGATAAGAAGTGCACTATTAAGTTATTTATAAACGTTCTAGTTTGCGTGCATTGAAATATGCTGCTATAAAGATATGAAAGAATTGCGGAAATATATAGTTAGACTGGGTTGCCGCTATCATTTTCTTCTTTTGATTGCTAGCTAGCTTATTTAAAGCGAAGCTTGAACATGCATTTTTCTATGAAGAAGCTCATTAGGCACTATTGTTATTTTATTGCTTTAATTTTGTTCTTTAATTTCACTCTAGATTCATGTCTCGTAAGATATGGTGTATTTACGTATCATGCCCACTTGTATCAATTTGTAGTTGATCAATTTGAAATCAGTATATCACAAATATGTTTGAACTCTAGCACACTTGAGTTTTAAACAATTCTAATGTATATAACATTTTTACTTTCTTAGACTGAAGGGATAAATGTGAATTGACTATTGTGGAAAACAAAATTGATAAAAAAGAAGAACTGTTATACTTTTGCAAAAACACCTTGTTGACCCAAAAAAAAAACACTCAGAAAGATAAAAAAATTCTCGGAAAAAAACGAAATAGATACGCCAAATTACACATAGTTGGTGAAGTGACCTTAGTCTAGTGGCAGAAGATAGGTCTACTGAGAGCAGATACCATCACATCGGATATCCGTACCGTCCAAATATTAACATATCCGCGGATATTCAGATCTGGATCTATAAAAACATTATAATTTTTTTTTTAAAGTATTAAAATAATTAAAAACTAATTTTTGTTGTTAAATTAATATAAATTTATTAAAAAAATAAATAAAGTATCTCGAAAATATTTTTTTCAATTTATTTTATGTATAAATTTTTAAGTTTTTTAAAAATATTAATAAAATAAAATTTTAAATATATTTAAAGGGTCTGGATCCGGATCCGGATATACATACTTGAAAATCAGGATATACGGATCCGGATCCGTAATTTTACTATTTGGATCCCTTTTTGATAGATCCGTGATTTTACTATCCGGATCCGAATCCAGCCCGTCGGATATCCGGATTTTCGGAGCGGATTCGGATCGGATCTCGGATTCCTGATAATAATCCCACCTCTACCTCTACCTACTTATTGTAGGAATTAGGTTAATGGGTTGACTAGTTGTAACCCATTGTTGACAATATATATATATATATATATATATATATATATATATATTTATATTACATATATAGTTTTATCTGGTTTTAGATTCTATAAAACCTATATAAAATCGTACTTGGAAATAAGAGTGAAACCAACCTAAACTTTGTATACATGATTTAATGTTTATAAAACTGATAAATCAAAAGCTATAAAACTGAATCGTTACAAAACCTTGAATGGACATGATGCAAAAAAAACTTCAAACCAAAATTTTGATAACATTTATGTAAAGTTTTCTTTGGATGTTTTTTCTGAATTAATATTTAAAAGAAGAAAATCCCTGTTATCTTATTAATTTCGCGTAGGATCGGCCACTCTATGCCAATTCTTTTCCATTCAATATGAATAAATTTAAAGAAGAGAAAGAAAAAAAGAAAAAGATGGGACCTAAGGAATTGGCAAATTGTACCATGGGTTGGGTCAAATGCAATGGACAAGACCGAAGATTGGGGAAGAATGAGATGTGGCATTAAGGTGTTGTAGTTGTCTCATTAACCAACAACAGTCATAGAGAGAGAGAGAGATGTGATGTACATTGTTCATGAAAAGGGTCCATATCTTTATATTTGAATTTGTTGAATATAATATATAACGTCAAATTCTTTATATATTGTGATTAATAAATAAAGTTTTAGAATATATGAGGGTGAAAGAGCACACAACACCAAAGAATGTACTGTTACACTCACCAACATCTTGTAACTATAATACATATATTGTACTTACTACTTACCATCCTATACCGACTAGATTCCAAACCATACCGGCCGGGTTTAACATATATATATATATATTTTTTTTATTTATAAATTTAACATTCATTATTGTCTCTCGATTTTTTTTTTTTATAATTCTTATTCAAATGGACTCATAGACATCCACGAAAATATAATTTTGTAGTAAAATAATTACAAAATAAATTCAACAATTCTTAAACTACCGTTATTTTTACCATAAAATTAGTGTTCTTATATATAAAGGAAACTTACATATTTTCAAAGCCTAAAATATGTATGCCAGAAAAACAACAAGACTTGAAAGAAAGAAAGTATACACTTGTAAGGGCTTTGAATTCTCCATGGTGGGTATACTCAACATTTTCAAAATCCTCTTTAAATTTTCTTGATTTTGGTATGATATTTTTCTGATCGAAAGTCTAGCATTCAATCGTAAAATTGAATCATGTGCTGCAAATTAAAGATTAAGAAAGGCGATAATAACAGCAAGAGTACACAATCTATGCACATCACATTTATGAGAGTTTTATAACAAACTTTATCTATAAACCAATCACACTAACTTATAGGTACGTTAGGTGTGAAATCTAAATGAGTTTTTTTTCGCAAGATGTTTAAAAGTGGAGACTAAAAAAATCGACATAAGTGTTGGAATATCTCAAATTCCTATATGCAAAGCCAGCATAAATGGATAAAAAAGCTTAATTAATTGATGTATGTTTAAGGTTGAGAGAGAGAAAGAGTGAGAAGTAATTCAATGAAAGAGTGATAAATGTGAAGAGACAGAAGGCACAGGACTTTTCTGCTCATTGCAGAAAAGATAGCCTGATGTGAGAGGTGATGAAATCATTTTGTAATCGATTGCTTTATGATTGCTCCTTTCTTTTTCTTTATATTTTCTTTTATTTTTAGAGAGATAGAGCAATTAATAACAAGTGGAAAAAGTTTATTATTGGGTTGGAATTTGTTATTTCTCTAAAGCTGTTAAAAAGTAAGAAGAGAAAAAGGTAAATATTCAATAAACAAAGTGCTTTTCCCAAAGCATTTTTTCCTCTATCTGTGTTCTCACTTATACAATAATGTATTATAATGTTTTCTGACAAATAAAAAAACAAAAATCAAATATATAAAGTCAAGGGAAGAAAGAAAGCAAAAGTGAAAAAGCTGCAAGATGATGAAGAAGGTATAATGACTAAATGATAATCGAATGCATGCATGTATTGCATTGTCCTATATACACACAACACATACCTCAGTAACTTTATACTAACTTTTGCTGACTTGGTTGTTTTCAACACTTCACAACCATTTACTTCTTCTTCTTCTCCTCCTTTTTTAGCCCTTACGCATTTACTTCACAAAGCTTCTTCCAACTATATTTACATAAGTTTATACATATGCACACATGCATGCATAAATAATAAGAAAAAAAATATATATATATATATACATATAAAACCAAGAAATTCGGACTTAGTCGGGTCGAGGACTAGAGCAGGTCGAATCAATCCCCGTTGTCAGTGCTCGAATTGTAGACCACCAACATCTCTCATTTTTTATGGAAGTAAATTCAACCATTTGTACTTTATTTAAACACCAAATAATTAACATGCATGTCATTTAACATGTACTGTAGACTGTAGTTTGCTTCTTAAAAAAATCTAAATTAATTAGCCAGTAAAGTGGAAAAAAAAAAATCAGTTAGCCTGTGGATTTACAATGAATGAGACTTATCTAGTATAACATTGGTCAACAATGCGAGTCTTCAACCACTGAATTTTAACTTAAAAGTTTTTTATTTGGACCGACCAACCCATCCCCAAGTAATTTAGAGCTGTAAAATTCGTTCGAATCGGGTCCTCAAAACTAAAAAACTATACACACACAAAAAGAATTGAGAAAAAGAAGAGCTAATGAAAAAAAAAAAAAAAGAACTAACCCAAGTATTTATATAATTCTGGTTGGATTTGGTCCGAGAAGTCCATGTTTTCTTTGACACAGAAAACCCAATCTTCGGCTTTTTGTTTGAAGCTAAGCTGGATTGGGCTTGGAACCCAACCTGAGCAACCAATTAGGCTTAAGTTGAATCAAATAATAACCAAAATAGTTTTGAATGTCTTAACTCAAACAAACAAAAAGGACCAACATTCAGAAGCTAAACTTTGTTCATAGTTCCTTTAGAGTTTAAAACCAAACATTTTTAAAACAAAGAACACATGAGAGCTGTTGCATAATGAGAAAGATACAATAGAAGAATGAACATGAACTAGAGATTCCTTGAAGTTTGAAGGGTTTCTACTTTCACGGTTTCCAAAGGATTGTGGATTCAGCAATCATGGAGGTCACAGTGTAAGGATCCATGTTCGAAGCCGGCCTACGATCTTCAAAGTATCCTTTTCCTTCCTTCTCAGTGTCCCTCCCAACCCGAATCGATGCTCCACGATTCGCCACACCCTGTATATAAACAGGTTTAATTAGATTTGCGGTTTAGGCTTATAAAAGTATAAATGATCATTGAAAATGTACAAAGTGATAATTGGTTTCCTAAGATTGTTCTTCTTACCCATAGGAAAGTGTTGATATCGGCAGTCTCGTGTTTTCCGGTGAGACGACGCTCGTTGCCTTCTCCGTAAGCAGCGATGTGTTCCTTGTGACGCAATCCAAGCTTCTCTATCGCTTTCTTTATCACCTCGTAGCCTCCAGCTTCTCTCATCGACTTCGTACTACATAAAAAGAACAAACAAAACCCATTCAGCGAAACAAAAATGACATAAAACAAAAGTAGAGAAGAATCTTGTACAAATCAAGAACCTGTAATTTGTGTGTGCTCCTGCACCATTCCAGTCTCCCTTTAGTAGACACAAAGAAAACAGAACCAAAAAGATTCTTATTATTCAATTTACATTTAAAAAAAAAAAATTTATAACGATTAGAATGTGATTTAGATTGTGAAAACGTACCGGAATTGGTTTAGGGTCAAGAGACAGAACAACTCCAGCCAATTCTGTGATTCTCTGTTTTCACATACACAAGAAACAAAGTCATTTAAAACATAGTAAGTAGAAAACTGTGACATATATGTATATATAATCGAAAAAAAATAATAATAATCACCATGAGTGTGTTTTATATATACCTCGAGGATGTAACCAGCGACCCAAACCTGATCGGCGGCAGCGATTCCGACGGTTGGACCGACTTGAAATTCCCACTAAAACCACATAAGAACAGTTTTTAAAGATCTGATATCTTGTTCTCAAAGCAATCAATACAATATTGATTATATCAAACCTGTCCCGGCATGACTTCGCCGTTAGTGCCACTGACATCGATTCCGGCGTAAAGACAGGCTTTGTAATGAGAATCTACTATGTCTCTTCCAAAGGCTTTCTCTGCTCCAACTCCACAGTAGTATGGTCCCTGTGTTTTTTGTTCACAAATTTGTTTTTTTTTTGGTTCTTGAGCACAATTTTGAATTTTGGATTGAAACTAAATAATGTGAATATATTCGCCGGAAATTGTTTTACCGACCTGGGAAGCCGCCCACCGGCCAACCAACCGGCCACTTGATATCCTTTTGCAGCAGAGTATACTCTTGCTCAATTCCGTACCTGAATTTCAATATAATTTTTTTTTTTAACAAAAGTTGATTAAATTTAAAACCAATATAACGCTTGTCTCTCTAGTCAAATGATCAAACAGTTGTAGCATTTAATTATAACGCATGTATAGCAAGTATATAGCGAAGTCAATTTTCAGGAACGTGAAAATTTGAACAATACCATGAATAAAAAATAGTTGAATAAAGGTTTTCAAGAAAAAGTTTACATACTATTCATCATCTTTAGTCTTGTGATTTTTTAAGTATAGTAGTTCCAGACACCAATAATCAAAAAGTTTTACTATTTATTCAGGACTATTTAAGTATTTAGACTACCATGTATTGACAGCTTTATTCTTATGATCAAATCTCTTATTTTTATAATCATATTTGGTAATAAGAAAATATATGAACTATCAACTATGCAATAACATAGCTTTCGCGCGACAATATTGAAACATTATTTTACTAAAAAATTCATTTTTAGATATTTACCATGTTTCTTCGGCGACAACGTTGGGGTCGCTAAAGATCTTGGCTGCCGCATGCCTTTTGTTAGTCGGAATCGGTTCACCGGCTGGTGTATACGCGTCACACATCACCTAATCCCCAAATCGATCCAGAACAAAAATAATTCAATGCTTTGAAAAACAAAAATTTAACATATTAAAAATTGGGGAAATTGGCAAAAATAACATAAAAAATAACTATAATTAAATCTCTAACCATTTAACCTAAATCCAATGGTCTATAATTGGCCACCTATGCTAGTTTTTGTTATTTTCTCAATTATTAAATTTTTTTTGGTTAGTTTGCAAATTGACCCAAAATTGAAAATATTTTTTGCCAAAAAAATTATCATTTAACCGAGTTATTACAAGGTTGTGAACAAAAAAAAAAGAAGGAAGTGAGTTATTACAAGGATGTTGTTGCCTCTTCTAAAGGGGTCTTTGAAGATAGCTTGAGGGCTACACAGACAAAAATATTATTAATCCACAATTTACACATACTAAATCAATTATCAAATAGATTTAGAAACATACTAGAGGATGACTTCACTGTCATCGCCGGGAGCTTGGCCGGTACTTGAACCGTCATAGTTCCATTTTGGTAACTCCGATGGATCCTTCACCGGTCCTGCCAAAGTCTGCAATAGTAATATGATTAATAATCATTTCGTAAATATATATTATAACCATTTATTAATTACCCATCGTTTATGCCCTACAAAAAGCTATATATTTTTCCATCACTAATTACCCTTGCTTTGCTTCTCACTAGGATTTTACCCGCGTCCTTGCGCGGGCATTACAATTTATAATAAATATTTTCTGATAATTTAAAATTTCTTATATATTTTTTTGTTGTATATACAACTACAATATACATTTTCAGGAAGATAAAAGAACTAAAAATGGTGGATAATGAACTATAAATGTTTAGTAATTATATTATATATAAATTTATATTTAATTATTATACAAAATCAAGGGTACTAAACCCTTATACATGAACCCAATCCCTCACAAATGTACTTACAATGGAATGATTTAAAAGAACAATTTGAATATATATTGATTTTAATCAGTTCAAATTGACCAAATATATGGATTTTAAATGGTACTAAATCCTAATATATGAGCTCAAAGCCTCCCAAATGTACTTACAATATGGAATGGTTTAAATAGATCTATTTTAATAAGTATATCAATTTTAATCGGTTCGAGTTGACGAAGTATGTGGATTTTAAGTTAATACTAAACCCTAATATGAGAGCCTAAACCCTCACAAATGTACTTATAGGATGAAATGGTTTAAACATATCGATTTGAATAAATATTTTAATTTTAATGAGTTCAAATTGACTAAGTTTATGGATTTTAAGTGGTAATAAACCCTAATATGGGAGGCTAAAACCCTCACAAATATATTTACAGTGTGGAATGGTTTAAACAAATCGATTTGAATTAATATAACGATTTCAGTCACCTCAAATTGACTAAAGATATGGATTTTTTTGTTATATTAAACCCTAATATGGGAGCCTCACTCCTCACAAGTGTACTTACAGTGTGGAATGGTTTAAACAGATCAATGTAAATAAATATATCACTTTTAGTTGGTTCGAATTGACTATAAATGTGGATTTTAAGTAATACTAAACTGTAATATGAGCCTAAACCCACACACATATACACAAAATATGGAATGATTTAAAACGATTGATCTAACTAAATCTATAGATTTTAAGGAATACTAAACAATAATTTGGGAGCCGAAACCCTGATATAAAGAACGGTACGACCAAAAATAGATATAACAAACACGATTATGGGTGTTGTTCTCCTGTTTTTCAAGTAAAAACGATAAACGAAAAG
This sequence comes from Draba incana, assembly GCA_963576765.1. NCBI lineage: Eukaryota > Viridiplantae > Streptophyta > Magnoliopsida > Brassicales > Brassicaceae > Draba > Draba incana. The sequence continues at coordinate 40,759,790 of OY755203.1, read as the reverse complement.
GATGAGATAAATTTGGCAAAGTTCTTTTCATGTAGTTATTTTTAATCTAAGATACTATATAAAAAATTTCATATATTACATGAAACATGTATGTGTCTCATGATTATATATGACCCGCAGTTAAAAAAATATATATACATCATATAGAGAAAACAAAAAGAAATATAATGAAATGGTATAAACTAACAAAGTTTTAGAAATGAATGAGTATATATATGTCTCACCAATCTTGACACTACTTTACTCTTATTTTCCTCACAAATTTTAACATCTTGATCCTTCTGTTTATATTTAAATGTTTTCTTTGTAATGTTTTAACTTTTAATACATGGCTTCAAACTTGTCCATTAACTGTTTCAAATCATAGAATGATCATAATATGTTTCAAAATGCAGACTTAAAGAAACGGTCGGGTGCGCCTTCTTCCACCATCTATTTACCATTCTCTCACATTATAGATACACTAACAAACAATGATGATAGTAATCTCTAAAATAATATGAATTTGCTTAATAAAATAGATGAAAAATGAAAAATAAAAGAAACTAATATAAAAATTACTTTCAAGTAGTATAACTAAAAAGATAAACAAAAACACATTATTTCAAGATAAAAGTAATCAATGTCAAACGTTAGGAAACAAAAAACACATGGTGATTTTGTCATCGTGATCTTGTTGTGATGTTCGTCTTATAGTTTATGAACTTAATAGAGTGGCATATATTTCAGGCAAGATACAAAATTCCTATATACTTTAATAAGTTAAACATCCATATTAAAATTGTTGGAGTAATCTACGTAAGATACAGTCACGACAAACAATACAAATACAGTATATAACAAAGGAAAACGTACTATTTATTAACCAAGTGGTCGTATCCCAGTGGTACTTGAGGGAGGTAATTCCCAATAAGGTCCCGGGTTCGATTCTTGGCCACCGGGAGATTAAAATTTGGGCATCGCCGGCGACACAGATTAGTCTCTTGGGCCTAGAAAGCCTTTGGAGAAACTGTGTATAATTAAAAAAAAAAAACGTACTATTTAACTTTGAAAGCATATAATCGTTTATAACAACAACATATTGGTTCGTTGGACTCAGTATTCAGGCCTAAACTTTGTAGCAAATGATCCTCCATAGTCATATCTCTTTTACTATTGCTTGTAAAAGATCATCGCAATTTGTAAGCAAACTTGGGGAATATCAAGTGGTGGTGGTCTAGTAGTTCTTACTTGGAGAGGAGTCGCCCTGTTGGTCTAGGCCAGGTATCGATTCCCCTCAAGCGTGGAATTGTTAAACATTTCTCCATTTGGCCACCACAGAGAAATGAGCGGTGAAACGTGGGCCCGTGGGATTAGTCTTTCGGCCTAGAAAATTGTTGGGTTCCCCACGATAATAATAATAAAAAAAACTTGGGGAATATCATCTTAGATTCACCAGTACAATTTTTAATGATTTTACCATCACGAGTATCTACAACCAATTTAGAGAACTCTGCAAGTTCAATAGAATTTCCAAGAAAAAGTCTCATATTTTGAGTAACTTTTAAAACCTTACAACTCTTCCAAAAGAAAAAAGGACATAATCAACACTACAAAAAGTATAACTCTACAAACAGAATGACCTGTAAGAAAATTTAAACTTATTAAAAAAATTAGGCATAAAAACCAAATATATATATATATATATATATATATACAAATAATACGATAAATAAACTCCAAGATAAACAAAAAAACAAATTTAATATACACAAAAACAATTACCTATGATGATAGACAGACAAAAGCTTATTGAGAAATAAAAAAATCCATTGAATGAACGTATCAAAGAATTACACAAATGAAATCAAACTTACTTATACGTTAATATATACATTAGAAAAATAAAAATAAAATCCATTGAATGATAAATCTCGTCACCTAACAATTCGTCTTTCTAAAATTTAATCGGATGATGAATCATGTCACCAAACAATTCATCTCAAGTAGCACACAAAACAATCCAAGGTCTTCCTAAAGTTTCCATCGATAACATGATAACAAACAGATCACGTATATAACTTGAATCAAGCCACATACTCGCTTGTTTGATTGCTGTAATACACTCATCATCATAAGACAACAAATCACAACTCCGAGACCGATGATTGCTATCAATGACCATGCTGCAACTTATGAGATAATAAATTTATTAAAATAGTTACAAATAATCGAGTAGTACTAAAATAATTTTAAAAACTTACATGGTTTCTGTCTGACCTGTTTAGCAAGACGGAGAATACAAAAGAACACACAAAAATACGAATAATTAAAAAACATAAACAATTAAAAGCGATTCGAACAAATTCTAAGAATCCAAGACGAAACAAATAGAAGAAAAAGATATAATATTATAAGATTTGATCTTGTCTATGATGGATCGATCTGCTTATTATATTATAAGATTGAATATTTCTTATTCACCGTCATGGATTTTTGAAGATCTATGAGCTTGGACTATGTGGACACTCCAAGTTCACCACTCACGATCCAAAAGGCTCGCAAATCAGTCACAAAGATTGAAGACCGATCATTGGTGATATTTTTCCAGAACATACAAAATAATATAGAGAAGATGCAAACGGGTACAAAATAATTAAACCAAACCAGTCCACATATATACCGCAAACATAAAGTCTACCCTTGTTGAAGAACCAAACCGGTATGCATGACACAAATCAAAAGAACTTGCATGGAAACCACATACAAAACAAAAACAAAATCAACAAACAAAATTAGAATCGATCAACATAAAATAATTTGGTACGATAAAAATCAGCAATAAACTACAAATAAAACAATGAACGATGGTGAACAAACTAATTTAAACCTGAAAAGAAAATGAAGTGATTTTAAATTTTATGAGGAAGAGAAGAATAAGGTCGATGTATGTATATAGTTTCTCATGGAGCTATGTTTATGAGTCTGAATATATCACCATACCAAAAAAATTGTAAAACAATTCATTGAATATACCCATTTGTTAAATGAGCTTTATAAAACTCTAAAACAGTTAATTAAACATCAATTTTATGTATCTATCTTATTATATAAAGTTTGATGCGACAAACATAATAATTAACACGATCGTGACACGTGTCGATCGGTCGATCTAGATTTTGACATGTGTAAATTATTTTTCCAATTAGATAATATTAACAAATTTAAATACTAAAATAAAAACTCATCGATTTGTTAAGCCAATAAGAATTAGATGTTTTTGTGTGTTGAGTGGTAGCATTTATAAGATTAGAAAACATGATTGAGAATTTAGGGTTGCTTCAAAAAAAAGTAAGCAATCATTGAATAAGATATTTTTGTTTTAAATTTCAATTATTTAGTAATTATCAAAAAATTTAATTATAAATTTTGAATATCCAATTGTTATATATCCATTAAAAATAATTATAAAAGAACTATTGAATATATACGTTTAAAATATATAAGTTAAGGACAACATTAAAATATAATACAATAAAAACTGAATTTTTTAAAAATATATCGAGAAAAAATTTAATCACTTAAAGACAACATTTAAATACGAAGTAATAAAGACTCAACTTTCATTTCTGGTGCATAGTTACCTCTCTAATAATATAATAGATATCCAATCCTGATCCACCAATCCTATTCATCAAATCACACAAAATAATCAAATCCAAAATCGTTCAACGTAGTATATCAAATAATATTTATGAAAATATCAAGAAAGATGATTTATTTACACAAACAACTCATAAGCGAAGATTAACTAAAACTTTTGATCTATTATTATGGATTAAAATCACAATGGATATATTATTTGACAGAGATCGATGAAGAAATATGTACGGACCATATGTACTCGGCGATGATCTGGTCAGTGGAATCGGAGAGATCGAGATTGATTAAATCTGCGAGAGCCGACATTTTTTATAATAAGAATCTGAAATAATAACGAATCTCTTGTTTATTCGTGACACTGAAGAGATTCCAGCAAGTGTTTATTTATAGGGGGAGAGAGAAGGGGTTGGTGTATGCTTGCTTTTGTTTGGTGTGGGAAATGATTTTGGTACAAAAACGGAGAATGCGGAAATATCGGCCTATTATTGGAAATGCGAACTATCAGGAGATTCTACTTGATTCTGGGGTTATAAGATTCTATATTTGCAGAATCTTTTTTGTGATCTTACATAACAGTCTGTTCATTTTCGGGTTAATTTGTGGAATATATAGCAAAGAAAAAATTAAAACTAAATCATTAACCAAAACCCCTAAATGTAATGGCCATGAGTTTGCCACAATAGCCACTTTTGGTTAGTGATTCAGTTTAAATTATTTTCTTTGCTATTCTTTAAATTAACCCATTATATTAACATATTAGTTTGAATATTTTGTAAATACCACAAAGTCATAGTCAAAAGTAAATAAAATTACGTTTATGTATCAAAAGAAGAAGAAATAAGTATTTGTATTAAAAAAATGTTATCGACCCAAAAATTTGACACAAAAAATGGCGACTCAAAAGACGATTCCCGAACAGTTACTTTTCCGATATTTCCTCACCGTCGTTGTGACGGTTTGTGCCTTCCCAACCGGAGATGTGGGTCATGACTTCTGTATCCTGTTTCCGGTAGTTATCCCCATGATCCACGCATCGTGGTTTCGTGATGTCCAAAATAACGGTTTTTTAGTTTGCCAGATTTGTTTAAAATCAGATCTGACATCAATCGATTTCAGTATCTTACCACCCACTACCTCTCTACTACAAAATTCCCTATTCGATTCTATCCTTTAATTCGTCAAATGGCGGATAATCTACGCAGAGCTATGCAAGACATCAATCTTGGTGTTAATGATGAACCGTTCCAACTACCTCTTGATGTTGTGAACCAGGCTGCTAATGAGAACCAGTTTGTGATTATGGGCAGACCGACGATTCCCCGTCGCCAAAACCTTCGTTCAATTGTGGCGGCGCTACCAAGGAGTTTGGTTTTGGAAGGCTAAATCCATGGTCGTATTGTTGAAGGCAGTCGTTTTCAATTCGTTTTTCCAACCGAAGAAGCCATGGAAAGTGTCCTACGTCGTGGTCCATAGGCTTTTGCTGATCGAATGTTGGTGCTTCAAAGATGGGCACCGTTGATGGATCTTGAGATGCTCAATTTCATTCCATTCTGGGTTCATATCCGAGGAATACCGCTTCAATACATGAATCTTGATGTGATTGCACATATTGGCCGCGCCATGGCTATGTTGATAGATGTGAACTACAATGAAGAAGTCGCGGCTCGTGTTGAATATGTGCGAGTCAGACTTAATTGGGATGTTCGTAATCCCTTGCGTTTTCAACGGAACTTCCAGTTTTTTCCCGATGTTAACACGTTCCTCCGATTTCGTTATGAAAGGCTCAAGGTTTTTTTGTGAAGTGTGCGGCATGTTAACACACGATTCCAGTAACTGTCTAATCCAGAATGGTGGAGATGACAACCAACCGCCTGATGAGAATGGTGGTGATAATCAAGGCGTTAGAATACGAGAACTCGACGCTGATGGTGAAGAAATTCCGGAAGAAGACGATGAACCGATTCCGATTGGTGCAGCCAATGGCCGAATTCATGATGAAGATCAGATAGAGGAAGAAATCGTAAACATCAATCAGCAAAATGAAGAGGTAGAAGACAAAGATTTGGATGATGCTCAATTTGGCACAATGTTTTCAAGAGTTGGATATGAACGAGCTTTACAACCCCTGCCCAATTTTTCCCAATTCTACGGGTGATATACCTGGTCGTGATGTATCTCCTACATCAGTTATGGGTGAAGAGATGGGAGATATGGATGCTTTGAATGAACTGTATGAAATTTATGCAGATTATAAGGATGATCATCGTCAGAGACAAAGAAAGAGGAAGCATGAGAGTCAGGAGATTCCAGATAAGAAGTCGAAGTTCAAATTGTTTGACTCTGCGGAACCTAGTGGCACTGCAGGATCAATGGAAGACGTGAACGGAGGCGCGGTGGGCCCGAATCCACCAGAGCCACCATGAATACAACCGTTTGGAACTGTCGAGGTCTTGACATAGACCTTACGGTTCGACGCCTAAAGGAGATGAAGCGTTTTTATCTCCTGGACATGTTATGCCTTCTAGAAACAAAGCAGAATGATGATTACGTTCGAGATCGGTGTAGTGAACTAGGCTTTGATTCCTGTGTAACGGTTCCACCACGTGGTATGAGTGGTGGAATTGCTATCTTCTTCAACAAAAGTATTTCAATTTCAGTTGTTTTCAGCTCCCCTAATCTTGTAGATTGTTTCCTTAAATTCAATGGAACCAGTTTCTACTTGTCTTGTGTTTATGGTCCACCGATTCCAAGTGATCGAAATTACTTATGGGAAAGATTGTAACGAATTGCAACAACGAGAAAGGCTCCTTGGATTGTCATGGGTGATTTTAATGAAATTCGAGATAATGAAGAAAAGAAAGGCGGACCAAGACGAGATGAGAGAACTTTTCTAGATTTTCGCCGAATGATTGAAAGTTGTGATTTTCGGGATGTTCAATCCATAGGAGATCGATTCTCATGGTACGGAAAGCGCTATACACAAGATATCTTATGCTGTTTAGATCGAGTCGTGGCTAATGGCGAATGGCGAACCATCTTTCCTTCTGCCTAAGTTGAATTTCTACCCTTTGGAGACACATCAGATCATAAGCCATTAATTATTAAGATGTGCCAACCTCTAAGACGTGAGAGAGTTCAATTTCATTATGACAAAAGATATTTTAATAAACAAGGCTTTCAAGAAGTGGTTCTACAAAGTTGGAAGCGTAATCCAGCCGGTTTCATTCCTCTGAGTTCACGCCTAAGATACTGTCGTCGTGCTATGTCTGAATGGAAATTTAGAAATAAACCTAACTCTGCGATTCGAATTAAACATTTGCAACATGATCTTGATCAAGGAATTGCTTCTCGCAATCTAACTACATTAGAGATTCGACAATTGAGACATGAATTTCAATATGCCTATCAAGAGGAAGACCAATATTGGAAAGACAAGAGCCGTAATACTGGTTACGATTTGGTGATAGAAATACCAAGTACTTCTACGCTTGTGCAAAACAAAGATTGGCAAGGAATCGACTACTAGCTATTGAAGACGAGGGTGGTACTATACATCGAGGAGACAAAGCTATTGGCGGAGTCGCTATTCAATTTTTTACAAATCTGTTTCAAACGTCTCGAAGCCAGCATGAAGATTATTCAAGTGTATTCGATGGTTTTTTGCCACGAGTTACAGATTTGATGAATGAGACACTCACTCAACCAATTAGTGATGACGAAATCTATCATGCCGTATTCGATATAGGTCCGTATATAGCACCAGGACCGGATGGAATCACGGGAGCTTTCTACCAACAGTTTTGGTCTCAAATCAAACCGGAAATCTTTGAGGAAATACGTTCTATTTTTCATCATGGAGTTCTACCAGGATCACTGAATCATACCAATCTCTATCTAATTCCAAAACCAGATGTTCCCAAAACCCTTAGTGATTTTGGCCCATTGCATTGTGCAATGTTAGTTACAAAATCGTGTCCAAGATATTAGTTGGGAGGCTCAAACAGATTCTACCGCTTATAATATCCGAGGCTCAAACAGATTCTACCGCTTATAATATCCGAGACTCAATCGGCTTTTATCCCAGGTCGTAATATAATGGATAATGTAATCATTGCACAGGAACTATTACACTCTCTGAAACATCGGAAGAGATGGGCTAATTCCTATATGGCGGTGAAGACTGATATCTCAAAAGCGTATGATCGGATGGAATGGGATTTTATTCAAGAAACAATGACGAGAATGGGTTTTCATAATCAGTGGATATCATGGGTTATGATGTGTATAGAATCAATTACGTTATCTCCGATGATTAATGGTGTTCCATTTGGCCACATCCAACCACAAAGGGGAATCCATCAAGGCGACCCATTGTTGCCGTATATCTTTATTCTCTGCGCTGAAGTTTTAAGTCATCTATTCACAAGAGCGATAGAATCAAGAAAACTTCAAGGTATGAAAATCAGTCACATCGGTCCTCAAATCAATCATATTTTGTTTGCGGATGATGCCCTCTTTTTTTGTCATGCCCATCGAAAATCATGCTCAACCATTATAAAACTTCTTAAAGAGTATGAAAGAGTATCAGGTCAGGCATTTAATCTCCATAAATCAGCGATAACTTTTGGTGCCAGAGTTAAAGATGACGTGAAAACCCGTTTGCGACATATCTTAAATATTCATAATGACGGTGCTTACGGGAAATATTTAGGACTTTCAGAGCAGATTGGAAGGAAGAAGAAAGAGGTTTTTCAATTTGTTCTTGATAAAGTTAAAAATCGCACTCAGAGTTGGTTGAATGGCTTTTTATCAGAGACTGAAAAGGAGATTTTATTAAAAACAGTTGCTCTAGCTATGCTGGTGTATACGATGAACTGTTTCAAACTTCCTAAAGGAATTGGCGATGAACTCAATCAACTACTAGCCAACTATTGGTGGTCAAAGGGTTCCGGTAAACGATCAATGCATTGGCTTTCGTGGAAACGATTAAGCTTATCTAAAAGAGAGAGCGGGTTAGGTTTTCGAAACATAGAAAACTTTAACATCGTTCCTCTGGCCAAACAGGTTCACCGTATTTTGTCTAATCCCGATAGCCTAGCAGCACGACTTCTGAAAAGACGTTATTTTCCAGCAACAAATATCTTAGAAGCGGGGAATGGTTACAAACCATCTTTTTTATGGACTTCTTTATTACATGGAAGAGATCTTCTAAAACAAGGAATGCGCTGTGTGATAGGCGATGGACGAGAAATAAATATTTTTCAGATAATTGGCTAGACACTCATCCACCACGGAGCCCTCGATTGATAAAGGGAGTACACACAAATGTCAAAAAGGTGTATGAACTGTTTACTCCAGGAACAAAAGAATGGAATCAGGCGATGATCGGTAACCTATTTCAGCCGGAAGATATGCAAGAAATCTTGAAACTAAAAATTTCCAATTACCAACAACAAGATCTTCAAGGTTGGCATTACACAAAAGAGGGTACCTATACAGTGAAGTCGGGATACTGGTTGACTACACAAGTTTATGATCAAGAAATCATTCAATCCCCTGTAGGTGATACCAATATTAAGACACTGGTTTGGAAGGCTAACATAACTGCGAAGCTAAAACATTTTCTATGGAGGGTGCTTTCACAGATTATGGCTGTTGGAACAATCCTTAAACGGCGAGGTATCACCAGAGATGCTGTTTGTAAACGGTGTTGTCAGGATGAAGAAACTTTTGATCACATGTTCTTTCAATGTCGATATGCTCAGGCTATTTGGAGAGGATCTAACAACAATCTTTTCACTGGAATTACTTCTACCATGTCGTTTGACTCAAAAATTAAAGCGATTTTGGATAACTTGTGGAACCAAAACTTACCCACGTACAAGCAACATGCTACAATTTGGATTCTATGGAGGATTTGGAAGAGTAGAAACAAATTGCTCTATCAAAGACAAGCTCGGACATGGATACAAGATGTCAATGATGCAAGACGAGAAACTACTGAATGGGTTGCTAATGTAGACACCATTACACAACGTAAGTTACCAACGTCCACAAGATCAAGTTGGAAAACCCCAAAACCAAGTTACATTAAATGTAACTATGATTGTCGATTTCATCAAGATGGAACCTCCTCCGGAATGGGTTGGATTCTAAGAGATGATAGAGGTTTCTATATTGGATCGGGGCATTGTCGAGGCCGTGTGTATTCAACACCTCTAGAGGCCGAGGTTCAAGCGCTTTTATTGGCATCACAAATTACTTGGCAAAAAGGTTACAATCGAGTGATCTTTGAAGGAGACAATTCTAATGTGCCTTGTCTGATTCAAGGCATGAAGTCACATTTTAGTTTATATAACTGAATTTAAGAAATTCGTCATTGGCAAAGAAAATTCGAAAAAGTGGAATTAACGTGGGTGCCTCGACAAAGCAATCAGGTGGCGGATCGTTTATCAAAAGAATCAGATGTTGTTTCACATTATGTGTCTTATGACTATGTTCCTCTTTGTATTGACAACCTTCTTCATGAAGATCACGTTAATTCTCATTAATAAAGCAGAAAGTTGATAAAAAAAAAAAAAAAGAAGAAATAAGTATCTCACCTAGCACCCTAATTCTCGTTGATATGTAATAATATGGTTACTAAATATTGGAATATGTAAATTTCGCTGGATAAACAATAGACAGTCAGATAATATCATGTACACCTTTGTTTTTATTAGTTTGATGACATACAAGTTAGAATAAGAATCCTATAATACTTTTGAATTCCTTAATTGTATGATTTATTTCCTAAATTTTAGTTTTGAATTATTCCATTTCCTTAATTGTAGGATTTGAAAATTTATTTTGAAATTTGATTTTGATTTTATTTTATAATTATATTTCGGATTTATTATAAATTTTTTAAATTTCACTAATTGAAACTTTATATTTGTTTGAAATGAAAAAAATATAAACGGGAACACTTTTAATGAAAAAGAGGGTTAACCGCTTTTTAAATTTAAAGATTTAAAACATTTTATTTTCTTAATTTTTGGAAAGTCAATATAATAATTTATTATACAGGATGTAATCTAAATTCCTTAACTGCAAATTCGTTTTAAATATTTTAAAATTTTCATTTTCTAAATTTTTAGAATTTTAAAGATTTCATTTTCCAGTTTATAAACTACATGAACTTTTCGAAAATATCCAAATTATGCGAAATTAGATTAAAAAAAATTAATGGGATCAACTTGGTGTTTTTTTTTTGGATACTAGTTCAAGTTTTGTTTTGGATCCCATACTCAATACTCAAAATACCTAACTCTTTTATCCCATTCGAATATTTTTCCGAGATCAGATTTTTCAGGTCGGGTTCAAATTTTGGATTCAGTTTTTTTCGCTGTGGTCTATTTTGGACCAAGATCCTAACTATGAAAAAAATAATATATTTAATGTTTACGTATAAAGATTTCGTGTTTACTAATCGAAAAGACATCCACAAATTTTGTTTTTTTATATCGTGGGGCTTTAACATATGAGTGGTGAACCATAAGCTTCCACTAATTTCAAGATCCAAACTCTATCTTCTAAAGATTCTTGTTTTTAAGGAATCTCTCACAAACTTATAAAAAATCGTAAATTTGATTGTGAATTACAATCAAAAATTTAAAATCGTAAATTTGAATCAAATATATAAAAAATTCGTTTCGTAATAAATAAAAAAAGGTAATCTAAATAGGAACATCCTTAAACGAAATTTGAATCAAACAGTATTCTGATTTTGAATCTTATCATCATTTTAGATATAACATAAAACTAAAAAATTGGATTGAAACGAAATGTTATAACTGTAAATATTATATTAACATGATGACATTAAACTTGGGATCAGTCTGTGCTAATAATCGATTTTATTGCAATTAGTTGGTGGGTCATTGTCTTCCCGTGAATTTGGGCTATATTGTATTGGGTTATTTTCTCTCTAGTAGATATTTTTCCAACTTTCTATTGCAATTGGTGGAGCTCTTTATCTTCATTGGTGGGAGAGTCATAATCCTCTAAGAGTGTTTTACTCTATAAGACATTTTTTTAACTTTTGGTTGCAATTAAGGTACTTCTTAAAGGAGGTATATTTATTGTCATGTTAATGACTAAAATGCCCTTATTCCATTGAACGAGTATCTAATTTGGTGGTTTGCACAGATCTAGTTTTCTTTTCACTTCCTTTTCTTTTTACACAGACTTTTCGGTTTCTGAAACCAAGAACAAAAAAAAATTCCTTTAATCGGCGATTTTCAAAAGTGCTTAACGGAATTGAAGGCTCGTCGTTGGTCCCCGTTAGTTTAGAGATGTCAGATAGAGCAAGAGCAGATGCAAGCAGATCTGTAGGTAACAAATGTTTTCAGATTCTAAAATTGGGATTTGTTTTCACGAATTATGTAGTTTCAGGTTTTGTTGGATACAATCTTCTTTCTATGTCTTTGTTTACGAACTGATATCTTCTGGGTTTTTGATTTTGGTAGTTGATCGAATCTAATTGGAGGGATAAAAAACAATCATCAGTAAATGAGATGGTTTGGTGATTTCAGAAATTAGGACCTTCAGTTGTACACTGAAAGAATCCAAAGACTGGTTCATCAAGAATGGTGAAGTCGACTTGGTATCAATGGAAGAGTTCTGATGGATTGTGATATATGGATAGTGCCTTTGTGAAGAAGGTGAAGAAGGGATTGTTCGCTGAGCACTCGTCGTTGCTTGATGATATTAGCGGTGTACCAAACTGGAAAAAAGTGAATAGCGGGTTGCTCAAGATGTACAAAATCGAAGTGCTCGAGAAAGTCCCCATTATGCAGCATTTCCTCTTTAGCTGGCTCATCAAATGGTATGCTTCTTCTTCCTTTCTTTTATCTAATTTTTAGCTGATCACTCTCTAGCTTTTAAAAACCTTTGGCTATAATGTTTTGTGTATCGGATTTATCTATTTCCTATATTGATTTCTGGTATGAAAATTCATATTGAGTGAAAACGTTGAGAATTCATAGATGGCATATCAGATTCAGGATAGTGGTCCCTTGTCTTATGAGTAAATTAATTGGAAGTCGTAGCTTCTCGATTATTTTTGTATGCTGATCTTGTTAGCTTCTCGTTGAATTTATTTCATCCTCGTTGATATGCTCAAATTTTCCCTGAGCTACTCTCTCAAATTAAGAGATCGTAGTAGTACTTAGGGATCGAATCCACAGGGAAAAGATTCACAGAATGAAATTCCAAATTCGAATTATGCTAAGTAAATAATGTATAATGTAAATGCAAGTAAGTAAAAGAAAGCAAACGATGGTTGTTGTTGTTTAATTCAATGAAACGAAGCATTAGGCATCAGATATTTCGCAGGCATGACTCTAAATTAAGCACTAAATTACTGTCGGGATATTTATTAAGAGCTGTTCTTGAACTCAAACACGAATGTAAAGCTAATCAACTTCCGTTGCAGAAACTATCTATCCCTAGATCCCTAGATTCCAAATTCCTTTGCAAATCTATTGAATCTAAACAAGCATTAAGTTCTAGTTTGATTGTTCACAGAATTCCTAAACCAAATTCCTTTGCATCTAGGTAATTCTGCTCACCTATGATATTGTTCCAGCTAACAAGTAATGCTATCGCATCTATCCATCAACCTATCATATCTAATTCAGGGTGATCAATCCTAAAATAGAATTAAAACTATCAAGGTGAAGAACTCAGATTTGATTGATCCCAACAGTAATAGAGTTCTAACAATTTATCATCAGCCTTTGAAAACCCTAAACCTAACTAATGGATTACTCCGACATGACGATTGAAGCAAGCATAATAACTGAATAATACTGCATTAAAAGATAGAGATACAAAAGGGTTCGAAGATGAAATCTCTGAAAAGAGTCTGACTTGTCTCCCTAAAAGCTCTCAATCTCTCTCTTGCTAAGTCTCAATAGAATAGAACCCCCCTGGTCATAAAAACCTAGGCAAAACTATATATACAAGAGGTAAAAATCGGATTGGGCTTTAGGAGAAACGTGTGGAAACTTGGGCCCGTGAAAGATCTGTCTTCATTAAAAACACGTGTCGATCGACAGAGGTGCCTGTCGATCGACATTAGACCTTCTGTCCAAATCTTCTTGAAACGCCAAACACGTGTCGATCGATGCTCATCTTGCTCCGTCGATCGTCATAGCCTTGATCCTTTAGTCAATTTCTTTCTTGATGTTCCAAAATGTTCCAAAATCTTCCCTTTAGCTCCAATTCCATATTTACCTGCAAAGACTCTAAAAGACACAGAAAACACCCAAAAGACTCCAAAAACATACTTATATCATGGCTTTAAATGGGTAAAAACCATGATATATCAGGTGTCGTTGGGTATTCATGGTAAAGTTAAATGCAGACGGGTCTCTTAATAAACTCAGAGCAAGACTTGTCGCCAAAGGGTTTGGCCAAGAAGAAGGAGTAGATTTCATCGAAACTTACAGCCTTGTTGTTCGAACATCAACGATCCGAATTATTCTCGCTATAGCAACATCAAAGAATTGGTGCATCACTCAATTAGATGTCAAGAATGCGTTCCTTCACGGCGATTTGCACGAACCAGTTTTTATGGTTCAACCACCTGGCTTTGAAGATCTTACTGTTCCCAATCATGTATGTTTGTTGAAGAAAGCTCTCTATGGATTAAAACAGGCTCCACAAGCATGGTTTGACAAGTTCAGCTATTTTC